>OX243837.2:26942500-27511660 GCA_945859575.2 Herminia tarsipennalis
TCCTCAACTACAACTAAGCTAAATAGATTGTTATATATATTTGTTTATTATTAGTTCAACATTCTAATTGAACTCTAAGTAAAACTTATTGGAATAGGGAAATTAAATTATGAGTAGGAACTAGCTGCGTTTAATTGATTACCTACAGCACAGATAACATAACACTTAATAATACTATACTAATACTTAAAGTATGATTAACATCGTATTGTAAACAACTTGGATCGATTTAAATTCGCTTTTATTGCTATAGAAATAATTTTCATTTTAACTCTGTGAATATTAAATCGTCTTTACTATTTGTAATTTGTATATAATTTCATTTGCAACAGCGCACTGAATCTAAATGAGGAACTTTTGACGCAACTTCTCGGCGATAGATGGCGTTGTCAGTATTACACAACTTGTAACAAAAAGGTGTGATCAAATTTAACCATAGTCTTGTAGTATTTTTTTAGTCATTAGTTCAACTATTATTAACAAAAAATGCTCAATTAAAAAAGCTATAAGAAACTCTCTGCAATAATATTGCAATACGGAAGATGGATTAATAGGTGCAAAACTTGTACCTTTACTGTCCACTGCAGAAATATAACAAAATGGATTTTTTTGTCTTTATTTCTTCTTTTCTGTAACTATTCCATAATAGTGAAATCGGATTCGGCACCAAGGGGGTTAATCCGATATGACTATCGTCACATACAAATACTGTCAGCGGCTAAGGCTAAGTACATTTTTTTGTTACATATTGTGTGGTCCCAAAACCAAAGAAATATTTATTTATTTTTAATTTAAAATTTCCTGCAAATACATTGCAAAAGGCGGACTTAATGCAATAGGCATTCTCTACCAGTCAATCTTTGGGTGATGAAGCTAAGTGTGGCAGGTGTAAATTGTCTAGTTAATTTACATGTTTCTAGATTTTTAAAAATATAGCAAATACATACCTACCATAAAAATAGATAGTATAATACATACACAATAAATGTTTGTAACATTATCCAGGTGGAGAGCGGCCGTTACGATACCAAAGAGGACTTTACAGTGATCGTGCAGCCGTTCATGCAGCTGTTCAACGCGCCCACTCCGCCCACGCAGCCGCTGCCGCTCGTCATCCACCAGTCCTACATCACGCATGATTGCTTCCACTTCTCTCAGAAAGGTCACGCTCTAGGTACGTTGTGTACTTGACTCACATCCCCCCTTGTACTACCTACTTACATCTTACTAAAAGGGGGTAAAAAATATGTCTTGTTGTACACTATTCTTAGTAACTTTAAATTGAGTAACTAGAATTCAAAGGGAAGTCGAAAAGTATAGTGTTTTAAGGCCCTCCGACACAATACGATACAAAAAATACTTCCCGGTGGTAGTACCTACATCACTCATGATTGCTTCCACCTCTCTCAGAAAGGACATGCTTTAGAGGTCTGTCAGCATTTTTAACCGCCTTTAAAAAAGGTGGTTGTCTGTTTGACTCGTATGTATATATATATATATATGTGAGTATGTTTGGATATTCTCGAAAACTAATAATCCTTTTTAGACGGAGCTTCCGCTATTCGACTGCATATTTTTCTAGGAAGGTTTAGGTGTAAGTCAGCGAAATTTGCATTTGGTGATGTGGTTAATAATTTTTCCTTGATACCTACTCATTTAAATGCGGTTCATTTTTTAAAAGTTTTTTTTAAGTTTTTGAATTATTAGGTGATCTTTCTGCAATGGCTGAGGCTCTATAACTGTATGTTATTGTTTTTAAACTTTCGCGATTCTTAACTGCCTTTAAAAAGCTTTGCTTTTCTCTGTTTAATCCGTATGTATATAATAATATGTATATTCGCGATTTTCTCAAAAGCTCATTATCCGATTTAAATTGGGTTTTCACTATTCTATTGCATATTTTTCTGGGAAGGCTTTAGTGTATCAAACGTTGTTCTAGCTTATAAAACACCAGAGATATAGACTAAAACGTAAGAATGAGTCAGAAAAAAATTAATTCGGTGATGTGCACGATATTTATTTTCTTGAAGGCGGCACATTTTTCTTATAAAAGTTATTACACATAATTAGGTACACCTACATCGGGACTTAATTGCGTGTAATGTTAAAAGGTAGGTGGTTAAGTTCCAATATTATATCTAATTAGGCTATGGTGTGATGCATCGTAAAATTACGACTATGCTGCGATAAGCAGACACGAATCGACACAAAAGAAAGAGTTGTATGTTATCAGTCAATAGGATTTCAATAGGCAGTTTCAGTCGTGATCACTCGGACCAAAAGTAAAAATAACGACATTTAACTCTATTGGTAGTTTACACATATGCAGTCTAAGCTAATTCTACAATGACCAAAACCTCCCCGGCACAAACTAACATTGTTAATATTTAGCCAAAATAGAAGAAATCTAAAAAGTCGGTCATAGCGATACGATACATCCAAAAGTAGATTGTGAACAAGCATACTAAGTTGTATCGTAAAAGCACTATTATTTTAATGCATTTCTTCTTTCCAGCTGCCAACCTGCTATGGAACAATCTTCTAGAACCAATAGGCAACAAGACAGATAATGCCCCGCCGGTTCTCCTGCGTTCGTTCCGCTGTCCGACCAGACAAGCGCCATACATCTTCACATACAAGAACTCCAGGAGTTACCTACTAAATGGCAAGCAAGACCATGCTGATGACGTCTTCTTATAGTCAATTGATGAGAAACTGTTTGTGAAGCAATCGTGTATTTCAATTGTGTCAAAATTAAGAAAAAACCAGGTCATAATGATGTCACGATGATGGTATACAACTCGGTAGTTATGACCACAGTATACTAGCAATATCGATTAACAGCCGATTATGATCAAAGCTAATGCGTGTACATAAAAGTTCAAAAGATTTTAATTCCTGCTTTTTAGTGAGTGGGTTTGTAATTTAACTAAGTTACAATAGCCAACTGCTCATCATCTTTTACAAAGTATTCCTTTTTTCGATGCAGGGCCGTTAATTGTTAAGGAGTTCTCCTGGTAGTTCAGTATCAACTCCACTTCACGATGAGTATAATATTGTTTCGAAATTAATTTAAAGTGATCGGATTGGACCTCGCGGTAAATACTTATTGTGAGTAGTTCTGTTGGTCTTCTGTGGTCTTTATCAAATCCCACTTTACCAAATGGTGTTTTTCGAGGGAAAATACAAGAATTACTATAAATTTTACCTAAATCGCTAGAGGTCAAATATCAAAGGCATTTGATACTTGACGAGTTTCTTTAATTTCTGAAACAGAAAAGAATTTTTCAAATCGGTTTTAATGTCTTGGAGTAAAAGCAATGTAAGCTTCATAATTTCTCTCATAATTGTAAAATTATTTTACATAATTTTGACACAATTAAAATATTGGTTAACTGGCGTCTCACAGACACTTACATAAAATTGACTGAAACTGACATCAAAAGTTTTTAAGTGAAGACTGGTGTACCTAGACTGGAATACCTACCTTGAAATTGACAATATTTATCGTGATAGTGATTGTTAATGAAAGAACATCCATCGATAATTCGTTATGATACTGAAACAATTATAAGATAATATTAATTTGTATTAATTACAATTCGATGTTATTACGAGTTGAATGAATCGATCACAAACTAGTACAATTCCTGAGATGTGATTGTATGTTTGTAAATGTACACAAGACTTGTGCCGTAGAGCAAGAGTTCTTTTTAAAAAGAACATAATTTAATTGAAACATTTATCTAGTATTTATTTATATATTGTAAATATCTAGTTAATTTAGTTACCAACAAGTTACCAATATTTTAAGTCTAAAATATTAGTTATAATATCTACGAAAGAAAACCTCATATTGTTTATATATGATAGTGTTGTAAATTATTATAAAATTAATTTAATTTTTTTTCTTAGATTTATTTTAAGGGACCTACTTACGCTTTACTAGCATAATAATTCTGTGAAATAGGTTAGCGGCCTATATTAAAAAAAAAAACTTTTAATAGTTGGTCAAAACTGTGTTTTAAAATTTTTTCCAAATATTATGAAAGTCACTATATTAACATGTTTTGTAAATTTTGTAATATTTTATCACCAAATCAATCACTAAAATGAAATTATTTGACATTCCTACTAATAACGACAGACGAGTCTTCGCAACTTCAAAAATTGTTCTGAATTTGATATTATACTAAGTTTCTTTATTATTTTCAACAGTTAAAAATAATGGTTTTCATTTGTTCAATAGCTATCCAAATATACTTTTTCTAGAATTTTCTAGTTTATTTCGTTATTTTTTTTAATAAATATTCATGATATTAATATTTTTATACTTTTCGTATTAGCATATAAGTAGGTTCTTCTTGGCAAAATTAATTAATTTAAGTACTACTTATCTATCTATATTTTTATATACTATTTTGTTACAATTTTATCATTAGAAAAAAACAACAAAAATATTTCTTATTCTTTTGATATTATCTATCTTATTGTAATAGAGTACCCAAAATCTATAATTAAAACGATAGCTCAATGTTGTGATTATTAATTAAGTTTAACTTTAATTAATTTGTAACTAAATAACACTTAAGATAGTGCCATTGATGTTACTTTATAAATACCAAATGTTACTTTGTAAGAGTAAAGTTCCCTACGCAAATGATTTGTATTGCAAACGTTTGTACTAATAAATCCGATACAGAGTTTAAAATTAAAGCAAATACTTTAAATACTCTTGGTTTATTTTACCTTTTACTTGTTATATTTAGCGCCATCTAACGGTGAATAGCAAAAATAATCTACAAGGAACCTACTAGAGATAATAGAACAGGTATACAAATTAAAGTAAAATAAGTTAAAATAAGTATGTAGTATAAACGCTTTAAAAGATTTTTGGCAAATTAAATCCACAGGAAATTCCATTCCATATAGGTACATTAATAAAGTTATATTTATTTTAGTGCCTCATTGTTTTAATAATGTTCCTACATTCGTCAAATTGCTATTCGATGTTAACACGCGTTTAATCAAATAGAATAGGGTATTTGACTAAAGTCAAATCAGCCTCTTTTTAAGAAACGTCAAAAACGAGCCGCTCTGTATAAATTTGTATGGAATGCTAGCATATGACGTCACGTTTTCTATGGTCAAAATATTTACTTTCAGTGTTTCTCTTTATGATTATAAATTAAGTAACACATTAAATTAATAAATGAACATATTTTTTAGAACACTTTATGGTATATTTTTACCTGGTTATTTTAAAATATTTTATTTTGATAGTAGTCAAATACCCAATTGAGTTTTTTTTTTTTCAAATTCAAAATGAAATTGTTTATTTTCAAGCTAAGCTAGTCTTAAATTATAAAAGTACAGGACTTAGTACCTTTTTCAGGTGCTGCAAGAAATGCTTATATTTTTAGCACTTATGCTGATTTCTGGGAAAAAATAATGTTTTAATTTTAAAAACATTTATGTTCCACTGTAATATATTTATATCATTTTTATGTATTATGGTTTGAATGTGTTTATAAAATACATTTTAACTTTATATAAAAGTAACTAGGTACGTACTTAACTTACACACTTAAATAGTTTTAAAACGTTTGTAGAAGAATATACTATGTATGTATTTTATCTATTTAGTAATATATAAGTATTTTTTTTCATAAAAAGACGACTCCCGCGGCAGGGTACAAGCCCAGCGTTCGCGGGGAACTTTATAACCATACAAGTCACGAACACAAAGTACACCCAGACTCGGAACAACAATTTGTGGATCACACCAAGTGGTGTCCCGTGTGGGGATCGAACCCACGACCACTTGCGTAGCAGTCGGACACACTCCCACCGCGCCACCGAGCTACAATCTCTGCTTAGATAGCGTTGTGTGAGTTGTGTCAAGATATATTATATATGTTATCAGACACGTACATTCGTTTTTTTAATAGGCTTAATGAAAACATGCTGAGAAAAATTAAAAAATGTTGTCTTGGTAGGCGGAGCGAAGGGAGTAGGTACCTACGGCTGCTGTGCAAGAGAGTGTGGATTCCATTCCCTCACGAAACAAATGCTGTGTTGCAAGTAAATATTTGCAAATACCGAGACTTGATGTGTGAGTCAATAGTGAGTCTGTTAATAATTTATGTATTTATAATTGTATGTTTTTTATTCATCTTCGATACAAGGCTATCACAGGAATCTATTCAATTGAGTGAGTATCTACCTTTAAGTATGTACTTTTTTTACTAATAAGGTAGCATATTACAATACCTTATTTATGTTACAATCTAGCCTAGTGACTAATAAGTAATTTTATTTTAACCTAATTTGCTTTAAAAAATTATGCCTAAGAATGCGTCTATTAACACTTTTTCTTAGTTTTTGTTAAGGCGAAGACACATTGTTCATAAGTCCTTTGTAGGGAGCACTTGTCATTGGTGGCAAGTGCCACTGGTGACCATTACTTGGTTTAAATTATTTGTATTTATTTCATTAGATCAGTATTGTCGAGGAGCTGGGTTACTTCAACATTCGCATAATGTTGATTTCTACGCTCATGGGCCTCAGCAAACTTCTGAATGGTTGAATCCACTCGGTTAATGTTAAGATTCTGATGGAGATCATAATTTCTAATGTACCATTTATGATGTCAGGACAGCCCCACAGCTGAATACCAATAAGTCCATACTAGCATTAAAACCCGTTTATATAGTAGGAATTTATTTTCTTCTGACATAGGGAATTGCAGAACTAGTACATTTTCTGATATCGTATATTTAGATATACGGTATCAGAAAATCCTCTCTTTTCTTTTTGACGTGTTCTATCCAGCGCAATTTCACGTCAATCGACATACCAAGATATTTGGCTGTGTTTGCGTGTGGTATAGGTTGGTTGTATATGAGTACCATATCATATAGTTTTGTTTGAAAAGTCAATATGTGTTGACTTGGTTTCATTCAATTTAATTCTCCATTTTTTGTCAACTTTTGTACCCTTTGTACCGCTTCTTCGTGGCTATTTTCTATCGCCATTATAGCTGTATCATCAGCAAACGTCGGGATTATGTTATTTTTGAGGACAGGAATATTACAGGTGTAGAGAAGGTATAGAACTGGACTTAAGACACTCCATTGGGGTACTCCAGCCTTTAATTTCGTAAACTCTGAGTAGGCGTCTTCTTGGCGAATGCAAAATGCTTTGTTGCATATGTAAGATTCCAATATTGCAAGAAATTGTTTTGGCAGCATGATATTTAACTTGTAGACTAGGCCTTCATGCCAGACTTTATCAAAAGCCTATGCTACGTCACGGAATATTGTAGGTAAGCTAAAACTTTCGCAATGATGCTTGCTATTCTATTTACCTGATCAATAGTATAATGCTTTTCTCGGAAGCCAAACTGATGGTCAAGAACAAGTTTTTTTCAATGACTGGTTTTATAATCTTCTCAGTAATATTTTTTCAAATAGTTTTGATATAATGGGTAATTATGAGATTGGCGTAGGTATATGATGTTGGTTCATGTGGTGGTTTCAAAGGAAGAAAATAAAGAAAGAAAATAAATTTATTTTGTCCTCAACCAAATACAGAATATAGAATTTTCTTTCGCCAGGTTTCGCTATCATTATGACTTCAGCAACTTTCCACAGATCAGGTACGTGCTTCAGGCAAAATGCAATGAGGATGTTAGTTTGATGATTGCCTTACAGGCACAGTTCTGTAAAATTTCGCCTGTAATTAGGTCATAGGCGCCGATTTTCTCGCTTTTATGAGGTTTTTTAACAACTTTTAACATTTCTTTTGGGGTTACAAGCTTTTTATCTAGGCGGTCTATCTAGTGTTCACTGTTTCAGTACTGTTGTAGTCGGAATTAGGCGTGAAGATGTTTTCAAGATACTAAGAAAACCACTTCGGTTTATAGGGTTCCGTAGCCAAAATGGCAAAAACGGAACCTTTATAGTTTTGTCATGTCTGTCTGTCCGTCTGTACTTACGTCACAGGCATTTTTCTCAACGACTACACAATGAATATTGATTCAATTTAGTGTAAAAGTGTGTTCCATTTTCATCTCGAAGGTCATGTGTGAACGGCCTTTACATGATTCTAGTTATGTTCAATACTATGTTCGTAAAATAATATAATACTTAGGTACTTAATGTTTAATTAAAAAAAAAACATTTTTTTTAGTGAACGTTGAAATTGTATAAGCCTGCTAAACACAAAAGCCGCATACTAGTCGCGACCGTTTAACTATAGACGATAGATAAGTAACCACAATAATTATAGTTTGTACACGAACGCAAGTCTATCCATCAGTTGACAACAAACAAAACATAGATATAATTTACGTAGAACAACATGCGACGAGACACCACCGACACAACATAACGAGACTACAGATGATAACATTCATACTTACCTTGTGATCGTTCACCGACAGTGAAGGACAAAGAGAGGAGCTAGGTGGTCAAGACTTAGGGCAGGCACCCCTAAGGTCGCGGGTTGAAGTCCCACCTAAGACGATTTTCCCAAAGACCCATAAGGTCAAAGGACTAATGAGAGTTCCGCGCAAAATTTGCTATTGACTCTTTGGATCAGTCGCTGGCACGGCGAGGTGGGATAAGGAAGGGGTGGTAAAATTGCTATAATAAAATCCACCTAAAGCGAGGTCCAGTCACAACCAAAATTTACAGTGTCAACAGCAGTGTTTAGTATAACCTTCTAGCGCCCATCCAAATAAAAGACGTCCAAATTTAAGTACAGTCAATGGTGCCATAATTTTGCGTAGGAACATCCATACGGAATGCGTATTCGGAAGACGTTTTAAATCGACGTATCGTCAGAATCCCGCCAACGCGTCGTTGGAGCGATTCACACTCGGTGTCTTTTTAAGAGCCAATTGCTCCAAGCCAAAAATTCTGGATACAAAGTACCTACTATGTTCCGAGTATGAGCGATGTCTGTGTATGTACGCTAATCGAACTCGCGCTATTTGAAGGTTATGTTCCTTTTCTACTGTCGGTATATTATGTCGGCGACTTCACGGGCGGGTACCGCCGAGCCCACGCGCCGGCCCAGCCCAACGTTGGACATCTCGCATGAAACAACATGGTTATTATTTCACGTGTTTCATGGGAATGTTATGTTAGTATAGGTTTGTTATGGCGTTGCTATGTGAATTTTCAGGTAGTAACAATTGAATGAATGAAAATAGACAAGTATAAACTATGTTTTAAAAGAATTATGAAGATAGGATTTGCTAGATTTTTCTGTGCTTTCATTCACACTGGTATTGGATAAACCATATAATATCCTAGGTCTAATCTAAACCATTTTTTTTAATTTCCAAATTTTTCATAATTAAATTAAAACAATTCTTCGATATGCCGATTAGGACCCTACTAGAGTCGGTAATGCCAACCATTGGGCCGTATTAGTAGACGGCAAAAATCGCCAACTTGTTGGCCTATTCCTTTTTACATATTTCTATGTTTAAAATAAGTTATTTAAAATGAAATCTTAACCTTCATCCCAAACACTTTTTTGTTGTAAAATCAGTCTTCTAAAACTTCCTTTAGTAAATAAGTAATCCTTACAGATTGCATGATATGACGAGCATATGACATCGACCGTGATGAAGTCTCAACTTATGACCAAAATCAGTTGTAATGTTCAGCAATTTATTAAATAAGTAAATGCTACCTGTCATCTACCATCACAGGATGATTCCCGATGGTAAAATAAGTAGGTATAGGTACATACGTACTAACTGAATTTATTATTTTATTTTCAACTTGCTGACCGCTGAAACTTTGTTTGCGTCAATTTTCCCCGTTTTTGCAACATTTTTCATTGATGCTCCGCTCTTATTGGTCGTAGCAAGATTGGTAGCTCGTTCGTAGCGCGCTGACTTTCTATCATATTCAATAAGGAATCATTTTACGTCCGAGGAAGATTTTTATGAAGCTAAAAAATTAATAGAGGAAGCCCTTCTTCCTCGTCGTGCCACCAAAGCCCTAGACGAAGACGTAGAAATGGAGAAACGTATTCTAAATTTCATTTAAATTAAATGTAACTCGGGAAAAGCTATGTATTTGCCAATGAATTGATCAGTTACACACGCCAGCCAATACCACAAAAACTATTTTAAGAACTCCTAATTCTACAATTTAATTGTTAAGTCCAAATACGGGTATCGCGCCGCGTCACTAACCACAACGAAATAGCCAATATGTTGCAGTAGGCGACCAATTACTAACCTACGAACCCAGTTTGAGACCAAACAGAGTAATTACCTTTGAAATATAGTCGTATTTGTGATGATGCACTGTAAGTTATAAGCGGAAAGCGATGTATTGATTTGTTGATTGATGTATTGTTTTACACAAGTGTGGTCACATGGTAAAGAGTTCTGTAGTCCGTGACTCAATCAAGAGCGAATTTTCGAGAGCATTACACTTCTCCGTGTTTCGGAGAGTACGAGCCATTGGCCCTGCGCCTAATCTACACTCGTATCAAATCACAGTCTCGTCAGACTTATGAAAGTGAGGCAATATGGCCTGAGTACACGTATGTGCATTATAATATCCCTCCTGCGTAGTTGGCTAGTCAGTCGCAGATGAGATTGGCGCCGTGACCGAAAAAAAGAGTTTTAACCAGTTACATATCATAAAAAATACGTGACACTTAAAGTTAATTGTCGTTAAAATATGTGAATGGATTTTCATAAAACAGCCAGAAGAGCTCCCCGTCGTGCGAAGTATTCGTGTTTGAGCGTCGTATGTTATTTGAGCGACTCACACTTGTCTTGGGATAAAGTAGTCAAAAAGGCAGACAATGGCAGTGTTGTAAGATCCATAAATATTGCTCATAGTCTGGGTGTACCAAAGTACACTTTTCGGAAGACGTCTTGTGAAGTCACCCGAAAAAAAAACACAGACGCATAATAAAGATAATTCCGTTTTTTTTTTTTAGAAAAGATACTTAACTAGCAATGTGGGATTGTGGTTCCACATTACTAGCAATCCTGTTAACCCCTCCAGCTAAGCTCTATGGCTTGTGTTAGGAGTGGGTTCACGTTGGTAGTGTAATGGCCAGGATTCGAACCCACGACCTCACGATTGCGAGACCGATGCCGTAGCCATTAGGCTACCGCCGCTTTTAACAACTGACTAAACACCGGCCAAATGAGTACTGTGTTCCAACCTTTTTGGGGAGAGGGAGGGTTTGAACCCTCACATTTCCCCCCTGGGTAATACCATGCATCAACCGTTCATAATCGCTTTTATCTTATATCTTATACTCGCAGAACCGTATCAACGCAACGAGCTCAAAGACGGAGGACACATAGACCATATGAACTAAGTATCAATTGTCTTTCTTTATTGGTCTGTATTGTTGCCAGCCCATCTTAATATCTAGATAGATATCACTATTATTTGCATCTAGCGCTGGCAATTAGTAGGGGGCGACACAAGACCTATTCGTAATTACTTGCAGGACATACGACAGATAATGTAAGTAGTCTAATGACTAAGGCATCGGACTCACAATCGTGAGGTTACGTGTTCGAATCCTACCCATTATACTACCGACGTGAACCCACCACCTAACAAAAGCAATTAAGCTTACCTGTAGGGGTTAACGGGATTGCTAGTACCTAATGCTGGACCCACAATCCCGCATTGCTAGTTATCTTTTTATAAACAAAATAATATTATATTGATCTTTATTACGTTATGATTGGTAATTTAAATACAAATTATATTAAAAATCTGAAAGTAACTCTGACTGTCTGTGTTAAGTTTTCATGCTTAAAACGCTGAACAGATTTAGATGAAATTTGGTATAGAGATAGTTTGAGTTCCGGTAAGGATGAAACAATGTAATACTGCTGGAAGGGTACGCAGTCGGCTCGTATTTCCAGGTGGGGAGAGGAATTAAAGAGTTACTTCCCATAAAGACTTCGTTTAAAAGTACTTTATGATGTGCTTTTCCAGACCAAATCTATACCTGTAACGAATTTCATCCAGATCCGTTCAGCCGTTCTGTTGAGTAACAAATATCCATCCAACCAAACTTCCGCATTTATATATGCGTATATAATAGTACCTAATAAGATTAAGTACTCGACTAGCTTTCGCCTTATCAATTCATTTATTCATGTGCTAAACTTTCGCGTTTGACTTTGATTAAAAGAAAATCTCCGTTTTATCCCTTTGGGAATTCATATTTTCTATAATCAGTTCTCAGCGGATGCCTACGTCATAATATCCATCAGTCAGTAGTTCCAATTTCCTATGAAGTAATTTATACCTAATTTGCAATTTATAATCACCATACCCTGCTCGGTATAAATCCCAATCGGATGGAAAATGCTCAAACTCGACAGTTTTACTGGTAACTGTTGATGAGTTCTAGATGTATAATTACACAAATCAATATTAGAATATCATCGGGACTTAATCGCGTGTAATATTTAAAGGTACGAACCTTTTTTCATATAATATGTGTAAACATCGCAAATGCTATAACAATCATTACACAAATCAATTTAAAAATGGGTTAGTATTCCTTGTAAGATTTGATTACACGCGTGGTTACAAAGTTAGTATTTAGCATTTTCTATGTATTTTATACCTACTTAAAATGGACTTTTTATGATATGATTTTTGATTTACTTATTTAAAAAAAATGGCTATCCAACAGTAAAATATTTTTTCGATTCGGATCAGTAGTTCCTGGGATTACCGCGTTCAAACAAACGAACAAACTCTTCAGCTTTATAATATTAGTATAGATATAATACATACTTGTTGTTGCATTGTTGTCGGTTTCCCTTTTAATATAGGTACCTATAAAAACATAGTACATTCAATATTACATACACTTTGTTTTCAAATGTCAAATATCACGGAAATGCTACGAAAATATACAAACAAATCATAAAAATATCAAATATACTTTACCTACGATCGCGTGGTTTGAAATCTATGAAAAAATCATTTATTAACCGGTCCCCTTCAGTTTTCAGGCTAGCGTGACGATATACAGCCTGCTGAAATTGAATTTAAAAACATTGCAGTAAAACCGCGTTGTCATCTAAATAATAGTTTTTGAATTATGCCTGTCGCTGTCGATGTACGGTCTGAGACGTACAAAATTGGTTTTATATAAAAGGTTGTTGGTTATATGATGAATAAATTTTCAGGGATTGAAAAGGGAATGAAAACCTTTGAAAATGAAAGTTATGATTGCTCATCGTATGGCAAAGTTAGTAAAAATAAATTAGGTTATATTGTACGAAAGAAAAAGTACATAGATTCTACTTCACAAATTGTTTATAAAAAATATAAAAAAATATAAAACCGTAGTGAATATTAAAATATGTATTGTAGTATATGTCTGAAAAAGAAACAGAATAGGTACTTATGTCTATTGGAGTCTTACTCACAGAGATTTATTAGTCTAACTAGCTGTCCCGCGCAACTTCGTATGCGTAAATTTTCCCCGTTTTTGCAACATTTCTCGTCGCTGCTCCGCTCCTATTAGTCGTAGCGCGATGTTATATAGCCTATAGCCTTCCTCGATAAATGGGCTATCCTGATATTAGCGCGTTTAAACAAAAAAACAAACAAACTCTTCCGCTTTATAATATTAGTATAGATGAAGTCATGATATTGGCGCTTTGCAGAAATATCTATTTAGACTAGAAAAAAAAATGTAGGTAAACCTAAATAAGTACCTAATTCCTAAAATTGTAATAGAAGATAGGTTTTATAGTGAGTAGATCGATTGTTTTCCCTAAAGACCCACAAAATCTCTCTACTTATCATTTAATAATGACAAAGTATCACGATACCGCACAATTTCTAAACAAAGATGGAGATTCTTTATTTGAAAATCAGTCGGTAAAAGTCGATAAATGAAAAGTGTTCCCCAATTCCCTGTTCAGTAGGTGTGTCCCGAGTCCCGAAGCCCCTTATTTCATAAAATAGTTTTTATATCCAGGAGCTTAGGCCGCGTGGTAGCGCGTATATAAGCGAGCAGTCGCCAAGGACCGCCACAGTCCGGCCCGGTGTGTTGCCTCACGAACCCGCTACGCCAATCGCTCTATTTCCTACGTCTTTGTAATCTACTTCACCCATACACAATGGTAAGTAAGTCCTATTTTTTTCAGTTCACTTATATAGTTTTTTTTTAAATATTAGGCCTATTAACTGCAGGGAAGGGTTATGTTTTATGTCTGTAATTTGGTGCGTTCTTTTTTTTGGGACTGTTATAACGTTAAAAAAGTGCATTTTAAATTTCGAAGTATTTTTTGTAGTTTCTTAAATATAAATTAACATAATTCAATACATACTTGGTAGCCACTATAAATACATCGTTCTTTATCACCTAATTGTATTGATATAAGTAGTACCTAGATATATTTGCGTGTTGAATTTAATCTTCAACTATAGTTTCTGTGGTCGAAAATTAACTTTATCATTTTTATGTGGACGTAAAATCAGTAATGTAAAGTACTAACTAATTAGTACTTACTTTCATAAAAGGAGTAAATAATATATATTTATTCTATCATTCTTTCATCCATTACAATACATTTTTTATGTATATAATATTTGTAAAATGATTCCAATAAAAGTTTATTTTGATTCAAGTGTCAAAATCAAAACATGGTCTAAATAGATACGATATTTTATTAAAAATTTACATTAAATATTCACAGACACGATTTTGTTATAAAAAGTATGAAGTCTCATAAAAGTTTAGCTTAGAATTGACTCTCTAGTAACTGTCAGTCGCACAAAAAATATAGCATCAGTTTTTATGTAAAATGTTGTATATTTATGTTTAGACACTTGATTTCTTAAGCGGTAAAGATATTTACCGTATGTTAGGTACCATATAGTAAATAAGTATTTTATGTTACTATCGATTTAGTAATGATAACGGTTAATTTTCCTCCAGGATTTGAAAAGTTACCTTCATAAATTATTCGAACGTTTTGAGCGAAGGAATAGTACAGGTACAGGAAATTCTTTTGTTATTATTTTGTGTCAAAGTCTAGAGGAAATCCTAACATTGTCAGTTAACCATTATGGGAAACTGAGAAAACTTATTCTCAGTTTCCTGTATTTAACCTAATTATTTGTAGCCTAATTTACATAAGTTATTATGAGAAATTAACTAATATTTAGGTACTATAATTTAATTATCCAAAAATTCATTTAACGAGAACCCAAGAAGGTGAACGCCATTTACAAAAATTAGGACAAACACCAAAGAAAATTTTAAATTTTCATTTTTCTGCCCAAAATGTTTTTCCGTGCTGAAATTTTATTTCAAAACATGTCTGTCATTTGGAAAAACATTAGGATTCATCAAAAATCTGTGAGAAGATTTTTAACTATTTCTTCCGCTCTAGTTATTTCTATACAAAAGAAAGAACTAAGTCCCAACTTTCGTTTTTTTATTAATTATTTATCGATACAGTTTTTCCAATAATTTCTACTGGTCAATGACATTGAAGTACAAAGGACTAGATCTAATCAATACTCATATAACATTTATAAAGTAATTCAGTCTGACTAAAACGAATTACTGAACGTAATGCGTGTCATTTACCTGTGACAATAACTTAGTTTAGTGTTATAATACATTCATAAAGGAATAATTACATGGTCCCCTTTAGTATGGGCCCTAGCTCCCTTTACGCCCCTGAGTTTGGGTTTTCAAATGAACCAGGCTTTAATTCATGGTCTGTTAAAACCTAATGGTTAAGGCATTAGACTCGCATTCGTTGCGTAGTCGAGGTAGCGGGTTAGAATCCTACCCATTATACTACCGATGTGAACCCACTCCTAACACAAGCCACTGAGCTTAGCTGGAGGCGTTAACAGGATTGCTAGTATTGTGGGACTTACATTTCCAGATTTTTAGCTATCTTTTCAAAAAAGAAAAAAAAAGTCACTGGCATCATAGTACCCAAACAGACAGATATTATTTTGGATGAGATTTTTTTATATCAAAAGCGGGGCTCAGTACCTAACCAATTAAAAATGGTGTCGTAAACAAGTAGGAGGATTTGTACTCGTAGGTACTTTATTTTTTTTTTTAAGACTACTCCCGCAGTTTTGTATTAGCCTTGTGTCGCGGGGGATTTTACAAACATACAAGTCACGGACACAAAGTACACCCAGACTCGGAACAACAATTTGTGGATCACACATAGTGGTGTCCCATATGGGAATCGAACCCTCGACCTCTTGAGTAGTCAGACACACTCCCACCGCGCCACAGAGGTAGGCAAATTGTCTAGGGCTATGGCTATGGGCTGATATGTCTATAATAAATATTTAGTCATATCAGCCCATATGATGTCATACTGCTGGGCACGGGTCTGCCAGTAGAACCTACTAACTATTATAGGTCATCGGGGTAATTGTCATAATTTGGACAGGTTGGCGAACGCTGGCTGTAAGGCCTTAAAAATATTCAGAGAACGCTTCTGCCCGACTTCCGGTTCGAAATTCCTTTAATCGCTTTGACGACACACACGAGATGATATGGTGTGGTACTATTCTTAAGCTGGTACCACACGGCAAATATAATTAAAAAAAAACATTATGTACTGCTTACAGCATGTGTAAATACTAAAATTGACTGCCTCTGTGGCGCGGTGGGAGTGTATCCGACTGCTACGCAAGAGGTCGTGGGTTCGATCCCCACCCAGGATAAAACTTTGTGTGATGAGCACGATGGTTTATTCTGTGTCTGGGTGTTATTTATCTATAACATGTATGTATTTAGAAATATATAAGTATGTTTATCAGTTGTCTGGTTTCCATAGTACAAGCTCTGCTAAGTTTGGGATCAGACAGCGTTGTGAGAGTTGTCCCAAGTTATTATTATTACTAGCTGTGCCCGCGACTTCGTTCGCGTGGAAGTTGGGTTTATATTAAGGTAGTTTATGTTACAATTTAACTTCTGTGTAAAACATATTGGAAACATGCTCCACAATGCTCTGTGGCATCTATGGATATTAGGGCCTAGCTCTAATCAGGGCCCGACCTATGGCAAGGCAAGCCAAGCAAATGCCCAGTGCAGCAAAATGAAGGGCGACAAAGTTTATGGCGCCAGACGGTTAGAAGACAAATTATAATAGTATTTTACCAAAATGATTTGCATCACATCAAATATTACTATTATCGGTTTCGGGTTAAATGAAGCCCGAAACCGCCCAAGTACTCGCGCGAAATAGGGCTAGTGTGAGATAAGTTTTTAAAAAAATATCCTGGTTTTAAAACATTGCATTCCCGCGGTACTGTGATGCGTGTTCAAACAAACAGACAACATTCAAACGTTTCTAAAAGATATAGTGAATTAGTATATCTTTTAGAAACGTTTAGTTTAAATACTAAACTACTGTCGTAGCCGAGGATAAAACAAAGTGGCGTGCAATTAGAGAGGCCTATGTCTAGCAGTGGACTGCGATAGGCTGATGATGATGATGATGAACCTGTCGTTAATTAAGATCATCATAAATTCATATCCGTAAATAATATATATATAATACATAATCGTAAGAATTTCAGATTTATTTTTTAAATCAATTTACCTGATTCTGTTTAATTTGTATTTAAACGCCATCTATTTTCAAAACTGGATAAGTTTATTTTAATACTTGATGACTTTAAATTAAATTATACTTAAACTATCATGCTTATTAAACGTAGGTAAGCAAGGTATTTAACCTAAACGCGATTAAGACCCGTAATATATATATATATTCATAATAGTTGTGCCCGCGACTTCGTTCGCGTGAAAGTCGGGTTTAAATTAAGGTAGTTTAGGTAACGAAATAACTTCTGTGTAAATATATTTGACTGCCTCTGTGGCGCGGTGGGAGCGTATCCGACTGCTACGCAAGAGGTTGTGGGTTCGATTTCCACACGGGACACCACTTTGTGTGATCCACAAATTGTTGTTCCGGGTCTGGGTGTAATTTGTGTCCGTGACTTGTATGTTTGTAAAGTCCCCCGTGACACAGGGCTTGTACCCTACTGCGGGAGTTGTCTCTTAAAAAAAAAAAATCGGTTTGCGGTGGAGACCATAGACAATATTGGAAACAGTCCTGTTGACTAAATACTTACTAAATAAAAATCGATCTGTTCTATTCTTTTAGATAGTTAGTTTGGTGTGCGGCTTAAGAAGTGGGTTTTCTGTTGTTTTTGTTTCATTCTTTCAACGTTATACCTACTTATTACCTAATAATTTTTAATAGAATTTGTACGAAAATGTTGTTACTTCTCATGTGATCGTAAACTTGTAAAGCCTAAGTACTTAACTATGATAGTTTTCCTTATAATTTTAGTATTTATACTACTACCCTGATTTTTTTCACATACCCAACATCAACCATTTAGCTGGCAGGGGGACACTTGACTCTAACAAAAATGTTCACTATAAAGCCTAATATTATACACAAAGGAATCCTTAAATCTAAAAATAGTCTTCACAAACCCTAAACGCTTTTTAAAAGACCTATCTAATGATACCACACACGATGGGGTAGGTAGGTGAGAAAAAAATCACATCCCCACTTTACATATAAGAGCGGTACCCTTAAAAAAATAATGATTTTCAAGATTTTGTTCTTTCACTTTATCGGCGTTAGTAATTCATTCATGCAAAAGTTGCAACCTTCTAGCACTAACAGTCTCTGAGCTAAGCTGCGGACGGACGGCCATAAGGGAACTACTCGTATAAGGGTTCTGTTTTGTCATTTTGGCTAAAAATGGGGTGTATTTCATATAGTGTTACAACGCAATACTAATAATAAAACTGCTGTAACACTTTAGTAAGCAAACACAGAGCGTGTCATGTGTGTCATGCCCGCGAAAATGTCAGATATCCCTAAAGGTGCGGTTGATAAACAACGACCCCCCTCCTCCCGTCACCCGAACTACTCACACTTGAACGATGTTAAGCCATTCATTATCGTTGAATTGATGAACACGTAATCTCCAACCATAACCCCAAAACATGATCCTCAATGCACCTGTGTGATGCGTGGTCAAACAAACGGACAGACAGACAAACATTTCTAAAAATCATAGCAATGTGTTTCTTTTTAAAACTTCTTTTACTAAGTATAGAACATTATTGAATACAACGCCATCTACTTTCAAAAATCTTGCCGTTGTTTTGTTGTTCACAATTTGATTTCATAGATGGCGCTACATGTACTTTTTTACGTGTGTAATGTCTTTTTTTAGACGAACACATCATTTCTGGAAAATGTCGAATACTTTTTAATTATAATGTAATATTGTTTTTCATTTCTACTACGATTAATTCATTACTCTCAGCAGTGCATGCAATACCTATAATTAATTGCATAATTTACTTGATTTTTAATATAAAAAGTAATAACCATAGTAAATAAGTTACCTACGGTCGAAAAAGTAACTAAAACATTCAGAAAAATATTAAAAAAGGATAAAGACAATTTAAATAAATACAAAAAGAACATATTCAGACATCAGATTCGAGCCTGGGACTTCGTCGTCAAAGTCCGCTAGCATAGCTTCGAGGGTATACTGTTCGCTACTTAATACGTCAAAATAACTGTTTTTATGAAACTTAAATATGTTGTGTTTAGCTCCTTTTAGTTTTAGCGTGAAGTTATGCATTCCACGGGTTACAATTATAGATAATGTCTAATTGTGGAAATTTTTGTGATAAACCATTATGGTGCGACAAAAAATACGTTGCTACTCGTTCCCCATATACGTTAGCGTAATGATTCATAGTGTAAATAATGTCCTATAGTATTTACTATAAAACTGCAAATTTTCATAAAGATCCGTCAAGTAGTTACTGTTTTATAACGAAAAATAGCTACAGACATTATCCCTTACTGCTTAGCTCCTATGGGAAAAAGCGTGATAATTTATAGCCTAAATGTTAATCTGCATCTATTAGATTGCACGTGCAAAATTTCAACCGAATCTGTACGGTAGTTTTTGCGTGATGCGTGTTCAAACAAACAGACAGACAGACAGACAGACAGACAGACAGACAGACAGACAGACAGACATTTCTAAAAATGCAGCAAAGTGTTTAAATACTCTTTTCGAACATTTCCTAATATTTTTTTTCACTAAGTTCGGCCATGTACAGACACGTGAAATTTACAGTTTTATTATATGTAGGTATAGATGTATAGATATAGATTATAAAAATATTGTACACAAACTTAATTGTGACTAATCACATTCAGAGAATAGTTAGAACCCTGAATGATTCTAAAACAGTCATTACCTAAAAATATTACCTAGCTTATGTTCCCCTTGATCCAACAAAGGTGATCTGATCGATCATGATTAGCTACGATCAGAAACGGCGGTCACGGCTCAGTAGCCGCTAACCGCAAGATCGCCAACTTAGATACCTGTCTGTGCTTATATCTATGCCTAGTTACATGCTTATATTTTTTAATATTAATAATAATGTATTTATTGTCATTTTAACTATAATTGTGTTTCTCTGGCTCCTGTGCTAGTTCACTGCACTGTGTTACAGGAGTTTGTGTCCCCCATAGTGGCTATAGGCTATATAACATCACGCTGCACAAAAAATATTTATTCAATCAAAAAAAAAAAATTAGAAACCTTAAAATATTTTAAAAAGACCTGTTAAATGATTTCCTGTGAAAATCCGCTTATGTTACATGTATGGAGTGACCCCCTCTCCCCTAAAATATTTATTTTTATTATTTAGCTATCAAAGTAAGACACCTTTTCACCAAATGAAATAAATATTCATTGGGTAGTCTTTGAATAAAATGCCTGTTACATACCGATGGACAGACAGACAGACGGACATGACGAGAATAGTTTCGTCATGTCCGTCTATTCCGCAGCCAAAATGGCAAAAAAAGGGTTCCGTTTTTACTATTTTGGCTACGGAACCCTAAAAAGTGGATCTTACATGACTTTGAGTCAGGATTATGCTTGGTATTCGTTTCCTATAAATTAATGTCAAAGCACATTCAAATGTTGTTAGGCAACATTTATAAGAGTAAACTGTAGATACATAGAGAGTTAGGGCCGGTGTTATACTTTACAATGAAACCCATAGATAGGTAACCTATGTAATACATACGTAGATATACGAATACGTATGTATTGTCAGTTTAATACTCATGATAGTCACCATGTACTGGAATTACAATGTGGTCACGCGAACCAGAGGGTTTGTACGAGTATTATCGACGAATCGCACGGGAAGGTTCACACCTCGTAAATATTAATTGAGTGTTATTGTAAATATTATAGTCACGTATTTGTTTACATTTAATGATCCACGATCTCGTGCGGTATGTAACATGAAAGTATAATGAGATACAATAGAAGCTACTGTCTAGGAAAGCTTCCTAAACGTTTGTAATTTCGTCCTGATCATAGCTGAAAATGATAAAAAACTTTTCGTCAAATAGAGTGTCTACCGTGTCCTCCTACTATAATATACACACATCAAAAGTGTCTAGGGATCAACATATATTTTTGCAATAACTTTTCTCCTGATTGATTTTTTTTTTTATTTCTTTAAGGATTCATCAAATAAAGTGTTTTCGTTTGTCACAGTAACGATAAACCAAGTCACCTTTGCATTAATAAAGAAATTTGCCATTTTCCTAATAAAGGGATTTTTGACATTTGAACCACTAACATTAAAGTTCGAAAAAAAGACTGAAATAACAGTTTTCTTTAAAATTTTATTGGGTAACTTAAACAATTAATAATCCGTGTTTCTACCGCGAACACTAACAACACAAGAACATCGGTTTGTCATACTCAAAATGAGTTCATCCAAATCACGCTGTGGAATGGCCGCCCATGTTCGTTGCAACAACAAAAAAAGGTCTTCTTGCGACTGGATACCCTCCATATTCGGCAGAGCTCTTCTCTGTAGCATATCCCATGCATGCTCAATCGGGTTCAAGTCTGGCGACTGAGCAGGCCAGGGCAGGACATTGATGTTAGCTGCGGCGAGAGTCTGTCTTACAACTCTTGCGGTGTGCGGTCGTGCATTATCATGCATTAACTGAAATAAGGGACCGATTTGCACTTGTAGAGGAACGATGACGTCTGATACAATCGTCTCAGCATAAATTTGAGCGTTGAGGTTGCCTCTGATCCAAATCAACTCAGTTCTTCCGCCGATCCCAATACCCGCCCATACCATGATGGTTCCACCACTATAAGGATGGACTTCCTGGCAGGATTTTAATCGCTGTTGGCGTCCAGGGGTTCTCCAGTGTCGTATACGTCTTGTATCCGGTCTCATACCAAAACGAGACTCATCAGAAAAGCACACGAAACGCCATTGTTCTTCTGCCCAATTTCTGTGTTCAAGAGCCCATTGATATCGAATCCTACGATTGTGCATTGCTATAGGTGGTACCCGTAGCGGTCTTCGGGAATGAAGGTTCACTTCATGCAAGCGGTTTCTGACTGTTTGGTCGCTAATTAAGTTCCCTGAAGAGTGATGAAGCCTCACGGCTAACATCATGGCGGTTATTGTTGGACCTCTTCGAGTTAAGATTTGAATGTATCGGTCTTGTCTCCGTGTGGTGCAGCGATACCGTCCTCCATGGCGCTCAGCCACGGTACCAGTGCTTCGGTAACGTGTCCAAAGTCGACTGATAACACTCTGACTTGTATTCAGAGCTAAAGCCACAGTACGTTGCCGGGAACCAGCTTCTATCATTCCCACGGCTCTGAGCATTTCTTCCCTGCTTAAATGACGTCGCCGCTCCATAATAACGTTGGTTTTAATCAGTAGTAGGGAAACAGTAGCACTAATAATGTCTTCAATGCGTTGTATGTTTTTATAGGGAAAATATTGACAGCTGATTTTCATCTTTTACTCGAATTTGATTCACAGTTCCTGATTCAAATTATGAAATGCACCAAAAAGGATCCATATAAATTTATAAAATCATAAATTTATTACAAAGCCACATCTCAATCTCAAGAAATCCGCATAAAAATGCTTGATCCCTAGACACTTTTGATGTGTGTATATAGTGATAATATACTGTCATAAACATGCTTAATATTTCAATTTGAAATGTGAAACGTTAAATTTTTAGAAGTTAGATATATTTCGGGACTTAATCGCGTGAATTATTTAAAGGTACGAACCTTTATTTACCCGAAGTTTCGATCGAATTGCACCGATCGTGATCACGGGTCGACTCTAATAAGTCCCGAAATATCTATACTAATATTATAAAGCGGAAGAGTTTGTTTGTTTGTTTGTTTGTTTAAACGCGCTAATCTCAGGAACTACTGGTCCGATTAGAAAAAATATTTTTTTTATGGATAGCCCATTTAGTCGCGCTACGACTAATAGGAGCGGAGCAGCGACGAGAAATGTTGCAAAAACGGGGAAAATTTACGCGTACGAAGTTAGCGGGGCAGCTAGTATCTAATATGTATAAAAATCGCGAAAGTTTAAAAACAATAATTTTTAGAAGTGTCAAAAGGACTTCATAATGAGAATAGAGCACAGATGGGCAGAAGGCTAAATTACAGGCAATGATGATGTTGATAGATGATGAGCTATAGGATCTTGGTTGGTACAACCACAGTGTCAGTTATTCTTCCGTGTAAGAGTGATACAGTTACATAATAATCATGGTACAGTACAGTATATAACAATAGACAAATAGGTAGGTAACAAAACAGACATACTTAATTGCAGACTATACTAATTTACCTAAGTAGACACAAGCGAGACTGACGACTAATATCTCAAATGAAGAGCGCTGTGATAATAAGATCTTTGTCAAACATGTGTTTGGGTGGCTAGCGTGACGATTACTATCAAGCGCACGACCTGTTCGTCTGTTCATCTAGTGGTTTACAAAAAAAAAGTATAAAAGTTATAAGAACTAACCCCATGAACCTCAATAAAAACATGATCATGACAGAAACTATCTGCAAAATTTGATTAAATTGCCAAAAGAAAAAGAAATAAGGCTACAAAAAGAAAACTCCTATCGCTAGGAAACCTCAAATATTCAAATGACAGGTTTACAAGTGACTGAAAGCAATGGTTACCTACTTATTTACAGTTAAATAACTAGGTACCTGTTCAAAGAAACTTCCGTGGAATTTATGCAAAACGTCCTTCACCATAAGCACTTGCACATTGGCAATCGTCTGTTAGGAGTGTACTTTATATTGATTCACGAATCAATAAGTGGTGATTATTTCAAGGAGTCGGCGTTTGATTTATACACATTTATGCACTTAGATTGCTTCACTTTCCATAATTTGAAGTAGTGGAATGTGCTGCTTCTATTCTTAGT
The DNA here is from genome assembly GCA_945859575.2 of Herminia tarsipennalis. Classification (NCBI taxonomy): domain Eukaryota; kingdom Metazoa; phylum Arthropoda; class Insecta; order Lepidoptera; family Erebidae; genus Herminia; species Herminia tarsipennalis. The sequence continues at coordinate 26,966,898 of OX243837.2, forward strand.
TGTAATTCAAGTATTTGCCTAGGTTGCAAGTCTTAAGCTGAGTTTCAATTGTTCAAGGAATCTAGATTGAATGATGATGTTCTTTCTCAAGCAGCGCAGTGTTTAGATCTGTATGAAAGTTGCAACTACTAAGATAGAGACAATACAACTTTTTGATAGTATAATTTGCATCAGTCCTTTACCATGGTGTATAGTATATTAGTCACAGCACCTTACCCCATATCATTCAAACACTTTATAAACATTCAAACATTGTAAAATTGGCAATTTGAAAAGATTGGCCGCGAGTTTTTATTGCCAGGTTCTTTTCCCCGGCTCTACCTATTGTTTGCGAACTTGGCATTACATGTACATGTAGAATCCCGACGTATCGCAGAGTTGTTTTGCATTCTAAGTGAATAAAGAATTTTGAATAAGATAGCCAAAACTACCTCTCGTCACATTATCTCAGTATTAGTAATAATGATACAAGACCTTCAATTCCGCCAATTGCAAGCCTTTATTGTTTAGTGACCAGTGCACCAAAACTGTTCTTCATTTCTATCGGTTGGATGATACCAAGCTAAATCATGTGTTAATATTTTTAAAACTAATTTAGTCTTCTACACTATCTATAGACATATAATCGTAAGGCCGGCATTACATTGTCTGCCAGTTACAAAATAAAACCTCTACTTTTAAATAAATGTTTAGTTTATCACATTGACGTATAGACCTGGAATGCGCCATAACCTCACAAAATTGACCACTCTCTAGAAAGAGATAACGCTACTTTGTGGACAATACCTGTCAAAGAGACAGGGCCGCAAGAGGTTTTTCTCTCTTTCACGCTTTGTATTTACTTTTTAATTGAAAGGAATGCCGCGGTCCAGGTTTATACGTCAATGGTTTATCACCATGTCCACTGTCTCGCTACTAACTGGCCAGTGACATGACGTGACAAAACATATCAAAATGAGTCTCTTATCGCACTCTACCGATAAAATCTGATTTTGTTTTTACTGGTGCGTCACTAGATAATACAGAATGGGCCATGCATTTGTTTAAATTTGAATTATGTACCTTTATAAATCAAACTTTACGACTTATTGTAAAAAATATGTATTTGTATCATAATCAATTAACGGTAATACAATAATATCTAAATGCCTCCTCCCTCCTGTCTTCGTGGAGTAAAGCATATTTCCAGCCTGCATGACGAAGACGGGAGGAGGCTTTATGGGATTTTCTCTGTTCTTTTGGTCATAGTGTAGCTGAGCGAAGCTGTTACTTGTTGGGATTAGTTGCGTCTGAGAAATTAAAGGATGGTGATCATTTATGACATTGTTTTAAAAAGTAATATCCTATTAATTGACTATGATAATAAATAAACATTGTTACATACAACATAAAGTTTATACGTAATTCAAATGTAAACGGATTCATGGTCCACCCTGTATCATTGATTAGAATTATAAATTAGATATTTCAATTTTTGCCTAAAATTAATAGACAATCTAAGTTTGATTAACAGCAAAAAAAGTAATAACTTTATACTTTTTAATTTAAACATATTATCATCATAATGGTGTATATATATATATAATGACAATAGTTTGAATACGAATTAAATTAATTCTTTAAAAACATAATTTTTGAAATAATATTTTTGTTTGCTATTTTGCCGGTTGGTTATTAAATTGAATAACCAACCGGCAAAATAGATTACATTTTAATGAAAATATTTATTTTTAAGACTGCTAATTTCCTAAACTCTTTTTAAAAATGTGTTTCATAGCGAAACTTAATCAAGTTTTAAAATTATTTAGTCTTTTATTTAATTTAGGGATTAAAAATAAAAAAATTAACATAGTAAAATCACGTAATAGAATTAGCCTTTTTACTGTTTAATTGAGATCACAACTCAAATTCTTCGGCTCCAGCACTTAAGCTCAACTTACAACAAGCGGTACCTAACCTCGTTGCTCGATAGTGTTAATAAAAATCGAAAGGTTTTATGCGCGATGGACTGTTACGACTTTCCATGGTGGTTCAGACATAACGGTCACTAATAATTGCGCATTATAGAGCTACCGTAACAGTAGAAAGTACTAAGAAAGTACTTTAGTGGTAATTACTAATTATTATTGATATCTAAGCCCGCTGTTGCGAATAATACCGTATCGTACGATCGATGGATGATCTATAGTCATAGATATAGACACAGCACTAAGTATTTTTATTTATAAAGTTATTATGACCAGCCTGTTTGTCTAGTGGTTAGTGACCCTGAGTCATGGGTTCGATTCCCTTCCATCGGCGGCGGTGGCTGGTGTACCTACCGGTGTTAAATTAAATCCACCCCCTGTTATGCGAGCGACTCACACTTGGCCGGTTAGGTCACAAGTTGCACCCCTTGAATGTTCTGCGGCTGGTTAGGTACCTACTCAAAGTGTTTATATAAACAGTAATGCACTATCACTAGTGATTGTATTGACTGGTCTGTTGGTCCAGTGGTTAGTGACCCTGGTTGCTAAGCCGGAGGTCGTGGGTTCGAGCTCCACCCAGGATAAAACTTTGGGTGATGAACATTATGGTTTATTCTGTGTCTGGGTGTCATTTATCTATGCTATGTATGTTTTTAGAAATATATAAGTATGTTTATCAGTTGTCTGGTTGCTATAGTACAAGCTCTGCTTAGGATCAGATCGCGTTGTCCCAAGATATTATTATTATAAAAATAATACTGCTAGAATTGTTAAAAAAGGTAGAAATCTAGAAGGTATTTTTATTTCAATGTGTATAGCGATTTGAACTAATTGAAAATTTGTTTTATAATACACATCAGAATCAATATCACTACCACCTGTTTAGTGAGTACTTTCTAAGTGAGTACGTTAGTATTGAAACAAATCGATACATGCGATTCACCTAGATCTACTAGAAATCTTAATGGCACCTTGCAACACTTCTGTATTGAAATTCCTTTTTTATATAGATACTAGCAAACGGCCCCAGTTTCACATCGCCTTCTCTCCACATTCTATATAATATGCACATAACTACATACATAACACATACTTAATCAGCCATAAAACGTTTCAATTCACTGCGCAGTTTATATGTACTAAGCTAAGCCGAAACAGCTTTTATCTCTACCCCTTATTTAATAGTAGGTACTGTTTAGGTACCTACCTATGTATAGCCCGTGGTTGCGTCTATATACGTTAAGTGTAGATTCACAAATAAACAACTAACGTAGGTACTAGGATACCTACGAGCCCCGTATTGCGAGGGACGCGATGCACACAACTCGGAATAACAGTTTGTTTGATCATACAAAGTGGTGTCCCGTGCGGGAATCGAATTCTCAACCTCTTGCGCTTCAGTGTTATACGGGGCTTCAGAAATAGCATTTATAAAAAATATGTTTTATTAATCACGATATTAAAACATGCATTAATAAATGAAAAGAGCCGTGAGATTAGAACTAGGAATTAGAATGACCGACCCGAACCGTTGTTAATTTAGGGGTAATGATTTGCACCTCGATGCCGTGCGCATCATCGCAAAGTCGAAACTGCTGACTTATCGGGACTACAAGGCAACTTAGCTATACGGATTCAGTAGCAAGGTGTAACAGTACCTTCGCACTCACATTGAACCACCGGAGCAGTCATCTTATTCTTAAACATCTTCAAAATGTTGTTTAAAATTATAGTTATCTAAATCTAACGATCAATAATAAGCACTAATTACATACCTTCTTCAACGCTTTAAACAATGTAGTCATAATAACATTATAGTGTACAATGTAGGCATATAACAATCAAGACGTGCGACAGCAAGTCCCGCGATTATCCAATTACATGATTCACCCTGTGAGGCAGTTCTTTGGACTTGCCAACTTAGGTATTTAAATGAAAATAAGTTCAAAACCGAACACCCAACTACGACAAAAAAAACACATCTAAAATGTGTTAAACAAAAATATATTCTTTTCATTTTATAAGTTAGTTTTTTTTTAAATAAAGATAACTAGCAATATGGGATTGTAGTCCCACATTACTAGTAATCCTGTTAACGCCTCCTGCTAAGCTCAATGGCTAATGTTAGAAGTGACTTCACGTCGCTAGTATAATGGGTAGGATTCGAACCAGTGACCTCACGATTGCGAGACCGATGCCTTATTGTGATGCTCAAAGGATAGCCGTGATCACATGTCAATCTAAAAAGATTTACGGCCATGATGTCCACGGCTGCCATGGTTAGTCCAGTCACAGATAATATAATACTATACTAGTAGTGGTCCAGGTATGCACCACTATCAAGTAGGTAACTGGAATAAAACAAATACTAGATTGACATGAATCTGACTGCCTTATGTTTTCGTGTTCCCAAGGAACTGGCTCTGGCTCTACAATAACTAATCTATTGACGTCAATTTTTGAAATGTTGTGTATTTTATGCAAATATTATTTAAACTAAATGTGTAAAAAAATTAATAATACGACTTACGAATAACTACGACTTCAATTTACTGATTTTACTATTTGTATATTTGATAAGTACTAGATATCCAGCGCAACTTCGCCTGCGTAAATTTATCCCGTTTTTGCACCATTTCCCATTGCTGCTCCGCTCCTAATGGTCGTAGCGTGATGTTATATAGCCTTTAGCCTTAAAATATTTTTTTGGCTGTCCAACAGTGAAATATTTTTTCAATTCGATTCCGTAGTTCCTAAGATTACCGTGTTCAAACAAACAAACAAACTTTTTAGCTTTATAATATTAGTATAGATTTACTTACTGATATTACAGATAAGAGGATATGCACCTCGCTGGATCAATTTAGAGACATAGCCAGGCAGGCAACTATTACTAAAATACTTAGTTACTAAGTGTGAAGTTTGAAATCTCATCAAGATGAGATCATCACAGGAATAATAACAGCAACACTTGTAGGTAACATTTTTTATCCCGAGAGTCACGTCTTGTTCGGAAATGAGTGTACGCTGAGGCATTTTATTAAAATAAGCTAAATAAGTAAAGAATAGACAGAATTTAAAAATATCTTGAACGCTCAAACTGAAATCGTACCTATCTAATATAGAAAGATAAATATTTTATTTGTGAATATTATAACGTCTTTGATTAATAGTTTTCTGTTAGTGTTAGTTAATAAACTTCATTTCTTAATAAATATATTAATGTTACTTTAGGTACTACTTTAAATGACTTTTGTTTGTTTGCACTGCTAAATCACTTGGTCAATTTTGATTATACTTTAATCTTATGGAAATTACTTTACTACGAGAAAAAGAAATAGCTTACTTTTTATTGCGATGTAATAGTGAAGCTAAGCAGCGAAACTGCAAAAAAAGCTGTACTCGCTAACGCATTCTGAATCATTCCTTATCATAGATATCGTATGTCAAAATCTTACTAAGGAACGATGTAAGTACGCAGTAAACAAATCTAAGTGCGGTAGTTAATAAACTTTACGCTACTAAAGCAACCAATAGAAGTAAAATCTTATAGATTTTCAAACAAAACTAAGTATCACTTAGAAACACGTTCAAAAACACATTTTTTATAATCTTAGTTTAATAACATTGAGATGTTGCATATTATTTTTTGTAGTATCGTTTATTAAAATATGCTATCATTATGTTCTATAATTTTCTGAACTGGATCGTGACTAAAATGTTTTATATATTTTTGGAAAAATAAACTATCTATCTTAAAACACAGTCTATGTAAAAAAATGTGCACAATAACTTTCTTTTTTTTAATTAAGTCGGATTACGGAACAAATCGAGTTATCTGTGATAAGATTGGTTGCCGTGATCGAGTATTTTTACCCGACTGCGCTTTATTTGCAAATTAAATTACCTATCCACTTCCGCTAATACTAGATACATCATGATGCTTCTGGCCTCCCCGCGAATTCGATGTGTACTGCGCGGCGTTCATAACACCGTCAGAAAAACCAACATAACTACTTGAGTATAATACCTATAGCAAAATAAAAAATACCTAAACGTAGGAAGAAATATGAAGATACTAATGATATGTTCTAAAAACTTAATCGTGGCAATCTTTTGTGCTTAAAACGAGGTAATACGCGGAAAAAACACTATCCGCCATTTTTTCCGCGTCAACTAACAACAATATTTTAAAACTTAAATTAGACTTGATTTATCTTTTTAAACTATAATGTGTGGATTTTTTTGTGAATAGAAATGTAAATATTGATTATTTAAAGAAACATTTTGGTTTTCAATTAATTCTACTATTATTTTAATTGATTTATACAAAAATCCAATCATGATATCTACTACACACTCATTCAATAGCTATTTTAAAAGGAGTTAATTAAAATTGAATATAGGTACGCACGTAATAATGTAGGCGCGGTCATCATGTTACCTACCATTGCCCTTGTGGATGTGGAACTAAAAAAATGTAATTTGAAGTTATTTGAACTGTATGGGTGTGTTGTACACGCGGCACGCCTGGTTTAATTAGTCTTATGTTTGTACTCCAAGTAAAATTTACGTGAAATTGGCATGTGAGTTCTGGGTTTAACTAACTTGGACACATATTACAAGCTTTCATTTAACTTGCAATGTTTGTGTGTTCGGCACGAATCTTGGAAGCTAAATTAGAACCACTTCCAGACGTCCGATTGGACTTAAATTTGGTAACCTGTATCTTTGGTACTGTTCTGATGATGGAGCCGGAAAACAGAAACCTCTTAACTAAATAAGGTAACCCATCGAATTTAGGCTCATTTGTTTTGTCTTAGTGAGTACTTAAGTGTTTCTAAATTTATTTTTTACAATCAAACTATAAGGTTTCATAAATCAAATCAAACTATAAGAATTCACTGTTTACCACGGAACCCTGAAAGTAGGTTTAGGTATATAGTAAAAAAAACTATCCACTCCTATTAATAGCGTAGGTTATAATTAGATGTGGGTGCGATAGAACTAGGTAGGTACTTAAGTAGATACTATTTTTGTTATATTTCAAAACAAAAATAGTATTACTATATACTCAAACCCCAGATAATATAATACCTATACCCACTTTTAGGATTCCTACAATGGCACCCACATCTGATTGTTTTCCATATATGGTATAAAAATCTACTAACATCTGTACAGAAAACAAAAATATAACTCTTTGTTTTATGGTGTAAGTAACTGAAGAACTCGAAACGTCGCGCCGTAAATAAACAGTTGTTTCTTGAAACTCGATCACATTTGCATAGTAATTGAAACAGAGACAAAGCCTATCAAAACATCTGCCCATATATAGCTCTATGGTAGCCTTATAAGTAGCTTTAGTATCTACCCATAAGTAATATATGTATACAGGGCGATACATCAACGTTAAGCCATTTGAGTTAATCAAAAAACGTAGTTATGTTTATGTAGAATATGGAAATAATGCCAAAAAAGCATTAGGAATGGATGAATCACACGTATTAATTAACAGACTTATTAAAAGAAGAAGTTGAATGACTATAAAGTCAAATTATGATACGTCAAAATGATACCTAGCTATGCTCCGTTAACAATCTTGTCTAAGCACTTGATAACATTTATGAGTCGATAATATGCAATATAAAAACGTACATGAATTCTGCAAAGGCGTAGTCGCATCTTCGACACAGGTTATAAAGTAAATATGATAACAATGTATGCTCCGTTTATGTTTGTTAGAAATACTACGTCCTAAAAATCATTAAATATAAAATCGTACAAGTACCTACGCTAGCAATTCAATTAGAAATTCATGGACTCATTAAGTTGTGGACATACAATTTTATAAGAACGTAACGTTCTATTGCTTGTGTAATATCATATAATTGTCTTTATCAGAAGATGGATGGGTTATTAATTTTCTTCGATATATTAGTTCCAAATTCATTAATCTATTAGTACCAGCTGACCCGTGCAACTTCGTCTGCATACATTTTCCCCGTTTTGCAATATTTTTTATTGCTGCTACGCTCCTATTGGTCGTAGCGTGATCTTATATAACCTTTAGCCTTCCTCCATAATTGGGCTACCCAACAGTAAAATATTTATTTCAATTCGGACTTGTAGTTACCCATGCTCTACCTTTCTTAAAAATAAGTAAATCAACAATATATTCAAAATTATTTTTTTCAATTCGGACTAGTTCCTAAGATTATCGCGTTGAAACAAACAGACAAACTCTTTAGCTTATTATTAGTATAGATTAGTAACGCGTTATGGTTGAACAGCTTGAGAAAAAAATTGAAATGCTGGATGTTATTTTCATTTCGTTAAATGCAAAGGTTTAGTAACTACCTCTCAATATTTCCAAACGATTACTATTATAACGCTTTGTCCAGGTTTTCTCTGTTTTGCTCTTTTAAAACCCTAGGACATTTAAAGTGAACAATCTGTTTAATGCCTGTAGGACACAGATGTTAGCACTGATTCATGACACAAAAAAATGATGTGTATGCAGTTGGTGTAAGCACATATGGACTCTCGTTACTGCTCATTATGTTTCATTAAATTCTAATTAAATTACTGGGTTAGGTTACAGATGATAGTCTTATTCAAATTGATAACATTTTTGTGAGAGTACACTTTTAGGAACTGTAGAGCGGGCAAATATAGAGGTAAATTTTTAGTATGTTATTGATTGATATTAGCTGAAGAACCGGCAACCGTTGGGGTAAACGAGTTGTTGAGTGGAGACCGCGGCTTGGCAAACGTAGTGTAGGACGCCCTCAGACCAGGTGGAGTGATGATTTACGCAAAACGGCTGGCAGGAGCTGGATGCGAGAAGCCGAAGATAGAACAAAGTGGCGTGCAATTGGAGAGGCCTATGTCCAGCAGTGGACTGCGATAGGCTGATGATGATGATTGATACAACTTATTCAAAAATCCTAAGGTCGATGACACCTTTGTATCTCTACACAATAATAATAATAACATCTTGGTAAACGACTCGCACGCCTTCTGATCCTAAACAAAGCAGAGCTTGTACTATGGAAGCCAGACAACTGATAAACATACTTAAATATTTTTAAATACATACATATTATAGATAAATAATACCCAGACACAGAATAAACCATCGTGCTCATCACACAAAGTTTTATAATGGGTGGGGATCGAACCCACGACCTCCGGCTTAGCAGTCAGGGTCACTAACCACAGGACCAACAGACCAGTCAAAACAATCACTAGTGATAGTGCATTACTGTTCATATACACACCTTGAGTAGGTACCTAACCAGCCGCAGAACATTCAAGGGGTGCAACTTGTGACCTAACCGGCCAAGTGTGAGTCGCTTGCATGACGGGTGCATTTAATTCAACACCGGTGTTGAATTAAATGCACCCGTCCAGGTACACCAGCCACCACCACCGATGAGAGGGGGCAATTGATTGTCGAAACACGCCATTACAGTGTCAAAATTGCCAAAAAAAGGTCTTTCCGTCAAGTCTGGGGACCCCCATTGCCAAACACCCCACTCACCCACTCCTTGGATCTGCTCCTGTACCTAACTTTAATATACCTACGGTTACGGCGGTCACCGAAACCGATTATGAAAACATGATTCTTATATCTGCCATACCTATGCTTTTGTCATTATGTTGTTATCTATCACCATAAGAAACAAGAAACTTTAATCTTTACAAATTAGATAATTCTCATAATAGATATATTTCAGGACTTAATCGCGTGAATTATTTAAAGGTATGAACCTTTTATTTACCCGATTGAAACGTCGGGTAAATAAAAAGTTCGTACCTTTATATAATTCACGCAATTAAGTCCCGAAATATATCTAATATATATAAAAATCGCGAAAGTTTAAAAACACTAATACTTTTAATTAGTTATTTAAACACAATTCGAACATTGTTCATCATAAACTTCTAAATATATATCACTCGGTCATAGAGCATGTTTTTTTTCTTAAATTACACATGGACACGCTCAGCTGCCTACATAAATTACCAAATTATTATTTTGAACTGCATTTGATATATTACAACACTCTTTTTTAAAATTTAAGCATAGACCACTGGATGCTTCACAAATTAGTTACATAAGTAGGCATTTTGTGAATAAAAAAAAACCAGTGTTGGTCACGTTGATCATTGACGTGTTGATTTAATTTTCTTTGGTAAGTAAGAACTCTTTTGTTTTATAAATGTCGTGACTCATCCAGCGACAATACTTTTTTTTTAATATTCTATTGTCACCAGAACTAATGATCAAATGACCATGTAAACTAAAATGGATTCTATCCGTCAGTTTTTATGTGATCCGATTATCTATGACGAATTGTATTTGTCTACAAAACATTTATAATATTGTTGTCACAGTTTGATAATGTTACTTAGGTACTAGTTAAGAAAACGATTTACTTTTGTAAGTAAAGATTCTGCGTGATAAATTACGGCCATTCTTTTCTTTCCTTTGAAAAACATGTACCTATACTTATTCATTAAGTAGCAGTAAATTGGCCAATATTTAAGCACATAAAGTTTTTACATCGTAAGTGGATGCTCCTACTATGTTGTGCCCATTGAGGCTGATGTATCCGATCTCGTGTACTCTTCTAATATTAATGACCTCTTTTTTTGCATCAGTCCTCTAATACATGGTGTATAATATAATGGTGGCAGCACCTTACCTGCATATACAGTTTATAAACAGAGAAACATTGTAAACATTGGCAATTTGAAAAGAGTGGCCACGAGTTTTTATTGCCTGTTCTTTTCTCGGGCTTTACCTATTGTTTGCGAACAGGCATTACCAGTAAATGTAGAATCGACTTTTCACAAGTGTAGTATTTTGCTTCCTAAGTGAATAAATGATTTTTATTATTTTATTATTATTATCGTTTAAGTTTTGAAACTCTAAACAAAACCCGTGCAAAACTATAGAAACAAAGTTGAAGTTTACTAATAACCACAGATAATATACTAATATACTAGTACTAATAACCAGGGCTCGGAACCGGTTTATAAATAGCGGTTATTATTGGTAATAAAACCGGTTTAATTGTGCCCATCGATTAACCGGTTAATCAAGATACCGGTATTAATCATAACGAAATAATTTTGATTACCGGTTAAAACAGAGAGCGTAATGCTAACCGATAATGTGAGCTGAATTAACCGGTTAAATTCAAACAAACGATTCGTGACGCAAGCCACGGTCGTTCGGTCTCGACCTCACGTCATTGAAACTTAGTACTTTTTCTTTCCCACATGTATGGGTTAGACCGTCGTCGTGCGTCGTGTTAAATCATGTTCCCTGCAAATCTACAAGCATGCGGCCGTTATTTAGTGTAGGTTAATTATATTTTGTGTGTATATTCATCATGGGAAAAAGAAAATAAAATAAGATTTAATCTATGTTCGCTTAAAATTAAGAGACCAATAAATCGAAATGTTTGATGAAAGGTTGTAAACACCACGCACGCCTCCGTAAAGCGTGGGTTCCGGAAACTACCCTCGCTTGATTTTTATCACTCACTATTACGAAACTGTCGGTACTTCGAGACACAACACTAACGACATCTGCACACTGGCGTGTAATATTTGTTTCGACGGTGTGTACACTTAATCATCGCGGGATTTTACGATATTGAGAAACGATATCCATCTTCTAGGTTGAAATTGACGTGTTTTTTTTATTTTAACCTCTGCCCGCGCCATGCGGGAGTAATAGTGACGGTCAGTGGAGAGGATCTGTGGTTCGTGTAGTTCAATCAGTTCATTATTGAATATATTCGCGATTAAGACCCGCAGCTTATAAAACTCCATAATGTGTACAAATCGTGAAAGTTTACGAACTAATAAGCTTAGGACTTCTTTAGAAGTGCTAACCAATTACGAAATAAAGTTTTTAATTATTACATGGTCACTACATTACACTTGGCCAGCTGAACTTACATACGTATCACTAAATACAAAATTTTGTGAGACATGAATCATTTAATACATCTACTGTTGCGTCTACAGACGAATCCGTTAAAGTGGACGATGATGAAAGGATACAAAAGCTCACTACAACGTTGCTATGGGAGATTTCAATGCTAATGTGGGAGTACAAAAACGCGGCGAAACGAAAATTGGACCTAACTGCGTAGGACGCAGAAATCACATGGCCCAAATGCTCGTTAATTTTCTACGTTCGTCGGAGCTTTTCTTATTGAATTCTTTCTTTAAAAAGAAGCCTCACAGAAAGTAGACATGGCAAAGCCCTGATGGTGTAATAAGAAACTAGATAGATTTCATCATTACGGACAAGCTGCAAATAATTAGAGACGTCTCGGTGATCGACAGGCTCAATACTGGCAGCGATCACATATTGGTTCGAGGGTCTCTAATTATTAGCTTCAAGGTCGAAAAATTCCAAATAATGAGGCCCATTCTCCGACCTACTGCCCCCCAGATAGCCTCATGCCCCGAAAAGTTATAGTGGGAGCTTCAAAACCGTTTCGCATCGCTGGAAACACAAACGAGAAAACCGACACTGGTCAAAACGCTACAGGATGTATCTCGGAAGTTGTTTCCCGGAAAACGCAAAAAAGGGAGTCCGAACTCTCACTCGAGATTCTTGAACTAATGAGGGTAAGACGAGACACGCAGATGTCTTTGTCAGATATGAGAGCCATAAACCTGAAGATCAGGAAGCTGACATGACCTGACCTCCTACGCTACAGCACTCGCAACATTGAGACGGCGATCGATCGAAATAGAGGCACTTAAGTTTTCTCACAGCAGCTAGGCAGACCCTGTCTGACAATACTAAACACAGCGAGTGGTAAAACCTCAAGGCTGGAGATATTTGGGGAAATCGAGAGTTTTTATGGACATGTATGCATCACGGATGGCTTAACCTATGGGACTTAGCGTCGATGATCACAGAACCCCACTCACGTGCCACTATACCGAGGGCATATCGGATGTCGATCAGGGCGAGGTCGGGGCAGTTTTCGAGCAACTTAAGAATGACAAAGTGCCCTGTGATGACAGAATCATTACAGAGCAGGTGGGACCCCAGTCCTGAAAGAGCTAGCAAATCTCTTCAACTCCGTCATCCACCAAGGCTTAACACAAGCGTGTGGCGGGAGTGCGTGGCTCTGTTCTTAAAAAAATTATAACCCCATGCTGAAGAACTACAGACCTATCTCATACCTGAGCCACGTCTACAAGTTGTTCTCGAGAGTGATCACCAACCGCCTCTCTAGAAAACTCGACGAGTTCCAGCCCCCGGAACAAGCTGGGTTTCGAAAAGGCTTCAATACCGTGGACCACATCCATACATGACTGCAAGACGAATTCAATAGAGCGTCATATCCCCGAAACTGTTCACCTACGCTCTCGAAGACATCTTCAAGACACTTGATTGGACTGGATAGGTCATAAACATAAACCGTGAGTAAATCTCACACCTTCGGTTTGCCGACCATATTGTCGTAGTAGCGCAGTCGCTGGAGCAGCTCAGCGAAATGCTGCACAGCCTAAATGGAGCCTCTAGATGTGTGGGTCTCGGCCGTAGGTAACTTTAATGTGAGTTTGATTTGTTTCCAGTTTGGTAAAAGCAACTTCGAACAAGAAGTCGATAGAAGGATTCAATTGGGTTGGGTAGCGTTTAGCAAACTTCGTCGAGTTTTCACTCCGCCTTAACCGCAATGCCTGAAAGATCAACGTAACCAGTGCGTCCTACCTGTTATGACCTACGGTGCCAAGTCATTTATTACGGTTGAGTTAGTCAAAAAAAAAAACAAAATTGTGCAGCGGGCTATGGAACGACGTATGCTTGGGAGGATAAAACTCGCAATAAGGTCATCCGACAAAGAACTAAAGTTACCGGCATAGCTCGCAAGTGTTGGACATAGGCATCTCCTAATTTTTGCCACAACAGCCGGTCCTCTGCCTTCCGCATCCAGTCCATCCTAGCCACCTTATTTAGGTCGTCGGACCTGGCTGGGGGCCGTCCTACCTTACGTTATAGTACTCAATGTGGCACAAGCTTTTGATAAAGTCTGGCATGAAGGCTTGCTATATAAACTGAAAACAATGTTACCAGATCAATTTGCTACTGTCCTAGAATCTTACATTTCTAGTAGAGCATTTCGAATACGCCAAGAGGATGTTTGTTCTAAAAATAAAGAAATAAAAGCTGGAATTACACAAGGCAGTGTTCTAGGACCGGTCCTGCACCTTTTATACACCCGTGATATTCCAGAGCTCGAAAATAATGCTATTACAACCTTTGCTGACGATACAGCCATCATAGCAGTAGGAAATACCCACAACGAATCAGTAGAAAAGGTTCAAGTAGCCATCAACCAAGTCTTAGAGTGGACGACAAAATGGAGAATAAAACTTAATGAGAGTAAGTCCGTTCACGTTGACTTCACAAATAAAAAAGGTCAATACTGCCCGGTGCTTATAAATGGCCAACCAATACCCTACTTGAACGAAGCTAAGTACCTCGGTATGACGCTTGACGCAAAGCTACGCTGGAAAGCACATGTCAAGAAAAAAACAGAAGAGCTATCCCTACGCTACCAGAAGAAGTACTGGCTACTGGGAAGACACTCTTCCCTCTCAGTATACAACAAAGTCCTGCTATATAAACAGGTGTTAATGCCAGTATAGACTTATGTAAACAGCTTTGGGGCTGTACCGCTCAGAGCAATCGACAAATAATACAAAGATTCCAGAACAAAGTGCTCAAGAATATTGTCAACGCCCCTTGGTACTTAAGAAACTGTGATTTCCACCGGGACCTTAAAATGGATGACATAGAGACAGTTATACAAAAAATAGCTGAAGCACATCAAAGCAGGCTTCAACAACACGTGAACGTCGAGATAATCCAGCTCCTTGATACCACTGAGTTAAAAAGAAGATTGAAACGGCTGAAGCCGTTTGAATTAGTGTAACATAATAGTGACATATTAAATGTAGTGTAAGTGCAACGTAAAAGAACACATGAACAAAGTGACTTCACATATGTAATAGAGACAATAAGATAAGTGTTATTGGACACATTCTTAGGTTTAAGTCCTTATAGCAATTTAGGTCATAATTAAATTACTCATTAGTCTTTAGGCTAGATTGTAATATATATAAAGTATTGTAATAGATACTTATATAAAAAAAAAATCGAAGTAGTAGTTCCTGAGATTGCCGCGTTCAAACAAACAAACTCTTCAGGTTTTTAATATTAGTATAGATAGTATGTTACTTTTTAGATTTCATTCAATTGTTTTACTTTATTTCACTGTATGTTTACTTACTATCATCTGTATCAGAAAGTATATTTTCGGCAACACCAAGAAAAAGCGGTTGACTATCCTGTAAGACTTCATTCGTTGATAAGAATCTATAGCATTTTTGTATGTTAAGAAATGTACTGATATTCACAATTTCACTCAATTATTATTTCATTTATAATTCAGTGCGCAAACGTAAATGTTTAACTATACAAATGTAAACATATACAAAATACTCTGTGAATCTGAACGTTGACTAACAGACGAAACACTCGTTCAAAAAATTAATAGAGATACGCGTACTCACTAATGTCCTTGAAACTCAAATTAACCGGTTTATTTCGCTGAACAGTATCGGAATTTGTGAAAAACCGGTTTAACCTTAACCTGAATTCATTTCGGTTCGGGTCAATGACCAAAACCGGTTTGGAAATTTAACCGGTTTCCGAGCCCTGCTAATAACAGACGATTAAGTTCACAGAAAAATCAATAAGAATGTGATAGTGGGAAGGTATGTTGTATAAACCTTTGAATGTCAACTGCCAATGACAGTATTGTTTTTTAATAATAAATTATTTTGTCTTCAGGTATGATTACTTATGATTTTATTTTTTTATAATTAAATTCATCAGCATTGTTAATATTTATTTTATTGGATAATAAGTAACTATAAACATTGATACATGTAAATCGGATAAATGGTTCAAGCAAACGGACAAGGGGCTCGGAAACCGGTTAAATTTCCAAACCGGTTTTGGTCATTGACCCCGAACCGAAATGAATTCAGGTTAAGGTTAAAACCGGTTTTTCACAAATTCCGATACTGTTCAGCGAAATAAACCGGTTAATTTGAGTTTCAAGGACATTAGTGAGTACGCGTATCTCTATTAATTTTTTGAACCGAGTGTTTCGTCTGTTTAGTCAACGTTCAGATTCACAGAGTATTTTGTATATGTTTACATTTGTATAGTTAAACATTTACGTTTGCGCACTGAATTATAAATGAAATAATAATTGAGTGAAATTGTGAATATCAGTACATATCTTAACATACAAAAATGCTATAGATTCTTATCAACGAATGAAGTCTTACAGGATAGTCAACCGCTTTTTCTTGGTGTTGCCGAAAATATACTTTCTGATACAGATGATAGTAAGTAAACATACAGTGAAATAAAGTAAAACAATTGAATTAAATCTAAAAAGTAACATACTATCTATACTAATATTAAAAACCTGAAGAGTTTGTTTGTTTGAACGCGGCAATCTCAGGAACTACTACTTCGATTTTTTTTTTTATATAAGTATCTATTACAATACTTTATATATATTACAATCTAGCCTAAAGACTAATGAGTAATTTAATTATGACCTAAATTGCTATAAGGACTTAAACCTAAGAATGTGTCCAATAACACTTATCTTATTGTCTCTATTACATATGTGAAGTCACTTTGTTCATGTGTTCTTTTACGTTGCACTTACACTACATTTAATATGTCACTATTATATTACACTTATTCAAACGGCTTCAGCCGTTTCAATCTTCTTTTTAACTCAGTGGTATCAAGGAGCTGGATTACCTCGACGTTCACGTGTTGTTGAAGCCTGCTTTGATGTGCTTCAGCTATTTTTTGTATAACTGTCTCTATGTCATCCATTTTAAGGTCCCGGTGGAAATCACAGTTTCTTAAGTACCAAGGGGCGTTGACAATATTCTTGAGCACTTTGTTCTGGAATCTTTGTATTATTTGTCGATTGCTCTGAGCGGTACAGCCCCAAAGCTGTTTACATAAGTCTATACTGGCATTAACACCTGTTTATATAGCAGGACTTTGTTGTATACTGAGAGGGAAGAGTGTCTTCCCAGTAGCCAGTACTTCTTCTGGTAGCGTAGGGATAGCTCTTCTGTTTTTTTCTTGACATGTGCTTTCCAGCGTAGCTTTGCGTCAAGCGTCATACCGAGGTACTTAGCTTCGTTCAAGTAGGGTATTGGTTGGCCATTTATAAGCACCGGGCAGTATTGACCTTTTTTATTTGTGAAGTCAACGTGAACGGACTTACTCTCATTAAGTTTTATTCTCCATTTTGTCGTCCACTCTAAGACTTGGTTGATGGCTACTTGAACCTTTTCTACTGATTCGTTGTGGGTATTTCCTACTGCTATGATGGCTGTATCGTCAGCAAAGGTTGTAATAGCATTATTTTCGAGCTCTGGAATATCACGGGTGTATAAAAGGTGCAGGACCGGTCCTAGAACACTGCCTTATGGAATTCCAGCTTTTATTTCTTTATTTTTAGAACAAACATCCTCTTGGCGTATTCGAAATGCTCTACCAGAAATGTAAGATTCTAGGACAGTAGCAAATTGATCTGGTAACATTGTTTTCAGTTTATATAGCAAGCCTTCATGCCAGACTTTATCAAAAGCTTGTGCCACATTGAGTACTATAACGTAAGGTAGGACGGCCCCCAGCCAGGTCCGACGACCTAAATAAGGTGGCTAGGATGGACTGGATGCGGAAGGCAGAGGACCGGCTGTTGTGGCAAAAATTAGGAGATGCCTATGTCCAACACTTGCGAGCTATGCCGGTAACTTTAGTTCTTTGTCGGATGACCTTATTGCGAGTTTTATCCTACCAAGCATACGTCGTTCCATAGCCCGCTGCACAATTTTGTTTTTTTTTTTGACTAACTCAACCGTAATAAATGACTTGGCACCGTAGGTCATAACAGGTAGGACGCACTGGTTACGTTGATCCTTCAGGCATTGCGGTTAAGGCGGAGTGAAAACTCGACGAAGTTTGCTAAACGCTACCCAACCCAATTGAATCCTTCTATCGACTTCTTGTTCGAAGTTGCTTTTACCAAACTGGAAACAAATCAAACTCACATTAAAGTTACCTACGGCCGAGACCCACACATCTAGAGGCTCCATTTAGGCTGTGCAGCATTTCGCTGAGCTGCTCCAGCGACTGCGCTACTACGACAATATGGTCGGCAAACCGAAGGTGTGAGATTTACTCACGGTTTATGTTTATGACCTATCCAGTCCAATCAAGTGTCTTGAAGATGTCTTCGAGAGCGTAGGTGAACAGTTTCGGGGATATGACGCTCTATTGAATTCGTCTTGCAGTCATGTATGGATGTGGTCCACGGTATTGAAGCCTTTTCGAAACCCAGCTTGTTCCGGGGGCTGGAACTCGTCGAGTTTTCTAGAGAGGCGGTTGGTGATCACTCTCGAGAACAACTTGTAGACGTGGCTCAGGTATGAGATAGGTCTGTAGTTCTTCAGCATGGGGTTATAATTTTTTTAAGAACAGACCACGCACTCCCGCCACACGCTTGTGTTAAGCCTTGGTGGATGACGGAGTTGAAGAGATTTGCTAGCTCTTTCAGGACTGGGGTCCCACCTGCTCTGTAATGATTCTGTCATCACAGGGCACTTTGTCATTCTTAAGTTGCTCGAAAACTGCCCCGACCTCGCCCTGATCGACATCCGATATGCCCTCGGTATAGTGGCACGTGAGTGGGGTTCTGTGATCATCGACGCTAAGTCCCATAGGTTAAGCCATCCGTGATGCATACATGTCCATAAAAACTCTCGATTTCCCCAAATATCTCCAGCCTTGAGGTTTTACCACTCGCTGTGTTTAGTATTGTCAGACAGGGTCTGCCTAGCTGCTGTGAGAAAACTTAAGTGCCTCTATTTCGATCGATCGCCGTCTCAATGTTGCGAGTGCTGTAGCGTAGGAGGTCAGGTCATGTCAGCTTCCTGATCTTCAGGTTTATGGCTCTCATATCTGACAAAGACATCTGCGTGTCTCGTCTTACCCTCATTAGTTCAAGAATCTCGAGTGAGGGTTCGGACTCCCTTTTTTGCGTTTTCCGGGAAACAACTTCCGAGATACATCCTGTAGCGTTTTGACCAGTGTCGGTTTTCTCGTTTGTGTTTCCAGCGATGCGACTGGGGGGCAGTAGGTCGGAGAATGGGCCTCATTATTTGGAATTTTTCGACCTTGAAGCTAATAATTAGAGACCCTCGAACCAATATGTGATCGCTGCCAGTATTGAGCCTGTTGATCACCGAGACGTCTCTAATTATTTGCAGCTTGTCCGTAATTATGAAATCTATCTAGTTTCTTATTACACCATCAGGGCTTTGCCATGTCTACTTTCTGTGAGGCTTCTTTTTAAAGAAAGAATTCAATAAGAAAAGCTCCGACGAACGTAGAAAATTAACGAGCATTTGGGCCATGTGATTTCTGCGCCCTACGCAGTTAGGTCCAATTTTCGTTTCGCCGCGTTTTTGTACTCCCACATTAGCATTGAAATCTCCCATAGCAACGTTGTAGTGAGCTTTTGTATCCTTTCATCATCGTCCACTTTAACGGATTCGTCTGTAGACGCAACAGTAGATGTATTAAATGATTCATGTCTCACAAAATTTTGTATTTAGTGATACGTATGTAAGTTCCGCTGGCCAAGTGTAATGTAGTGACCATGTAATAATTAAAAACTTTATTTCGTAATTGGTTAGCACTTCTAAAGAAGTCCTAAGCTTATTAGTTCGTAAACTTTCACGATTTGTACACATTATGGAGTTTTATAAGCTGCGGGTCTTAATCGCGAATATATTCAATAATGAACTGATTGAACTACACGAACCACAGATCCTCTCCACTGACCGTCACTATTACTCCCGCATGGCGCGGGCAGAGTTTAAAATAAAAAAAACACGTCAATTTCAACCTAGAAGATGGATATCGTTTCTCAATATCGTAAAATCCCGCGATGATTAAGTGTACACACCGTCGAAACATATATTACACGCCAGTGTGCAGATGTCGTTAGTGTTGTGTCTCGAAGTACCGACAGTTTCGTAATAGTGAGTGATAAAAATCAAGCGAGGGTAGTTTCCGGAACCCGCGCTTTACGGAGGCGTGCGTGGTGTTTACAACCTTTCATCAAACATTTCGATTTATTGGTCTCTTAATTTTAAGCGAACATAGATTAAATCTTATTTTATTTTCTTTTTCCCATGATGAATATACACACAAAATATAATTAACCTACACTAAATAACGGCCGCATGCTTGTAGATTTGCAGGGAACATGATTTAACACGACGCACGACGACGGTCTAACCCATACATGTGGGAAAGAAAAAGTACTAAGTTTCAATGACGTGAGGTCGAGACCGAACGACCGTGGCTTGCGTCACGAATCGTTTGTTTGAATTTAACCGGTTAATTCAGCTCACATTATCGGTTAGCATTACGCTCTCTGTTTTAACCGGTAATCAAAATTATTTCGTTTTCGTTTATGATTAATACCGGTATCTTGATTAACCGGTTAATCGACGGGCACAATTAAACCGGTTTTATTACCAATAATAACCGCTATTTATAAACCGGTTCCGAGCCCTGGGACAAACAGATATAGAGACGTTGAATTTTATAATATCTTCGTCTTGATACGGTTAATAATAAAATATACTTACTTAAAAAATAAAAATTTCCATATTTTGCCATTCAATATATTTTTTAGACTTGCCTCTTCAATTGCTTACGTTCATTGAAACATTACAATTAAGATTAAAATAATATTAGTTTCGATTTTATCCCAAAAAGTTGGTAACAACGCCCAAATATAGAGGAAAATGCTTTCAGTAAATTTTAGCCGCTGAGTCATCTACCTACCCATCGAACAGGCGGAGTCGTATGACGTCATCTGTCGCTTCCTGCCCTAACATGACTTAGGGTTGTCTATTGGCCAGAAATTAAAAATATCTACAAGCTGAGCAGTTGTCCATCAATTTGAACAGTGAACTAGTTTGAACTAGTGAAACTTATAAGCATCAATTTACGCTTACTAATAAATAGATAGCTGAACATGTTATGAACTCCATCTTTCATAAATTCAAAAGTAAAGTTTCAATAGTCTTGTGTATCGATTAGTGACGATTAAGTATTTTTTATTAGAAAACATTGGAGACAAGTGATAGATGAATTAAAAATTAGGTAAAAATGAGTAGTGCAAACTAGCAGCTTCAAAAAAATATTATAATACTGAAATGTCATCTTTATCTCAATCTATACACTTTTAGTTCATGTGTATCGTGTTAACAGTTAAATGACAGCCCTTATTATATCCTTCGGGTGACACTAGACCAGCAGCACACTAGTAATGATGACGTCACAATGCTAATTAAACTTCGTCACTATACGCATGTCCATAGAGATAGCGCATGTCTAGATATAATTTTCAGTTGTTTCCCCAATGAGGTCAAAGACTAATAAGGTTTGTAGTTTAACAAGAAAATTAAAACCATTTAAATTTAGTTTTGGTTTCTTGACGTTGATAGATTGCCCATGATAAGGTGTAGAACTAAGTCAATGATTAAATATAGTTTTAATTGTATTTTAATAGTTTATAGTCTTACTTCGACAGCTTTTGCAGCTTGCTATGGACTAAAAATCAAGTTTGCAAATAGTTAATAAAATAGTTGAATGATAGCTTCATGGTTAATACTTAATTAAAATAGGTGGTGACAAAAAAAAAACAGTCGAAAATCTTAATAATGATTAGCAGCTAAAGGATAAATATATACATGAAAAATAAGTTAATTGTAAAAAAAGTATTTTTAAACTAAGGTTTTTAAGTACCTACTCCTTAAGACGAACCAATCAAGCACAAACTCGATAGGTTTATCTTGTTTAATTCAGAAGCTCTTATGGCCAACTTCCGACTCTATCATCAGACCATGCATGCATGATACTACTCACTAAGACAAAACAAATGAGCCCAAACTCGATGGGTTATCTTATTTAGTAAGAAAGTTCCTGTGGCGAAGTCAAAAATTATAAAAAAAAACGCTCGAAACTACCTCAAACAGACTTATTAAAATAAAATAGAGCATTTTTATTTGTTCGTTACAGCCCAACAAACCACCATAGTATTTAGGTACCCACAGTTAATAGTTATCACAATTTATTCACCTTTTACGTAATTATGTACAATATACATCACAGTAATCTTCTTTTAAGAACAAAGAGCGGCTAATTTTAAACATAAATTATACATTGCGAAACGAGTTTGATAACAAAGTTTTTTGCTCACCGCACAGTAGCTAAATGACGAAGTGCTCAGTGCTAGATTGCGCTGTTCGTCAATCAATGTTGGCCGTGACTTTGCAGACAAAGCTGTATGCGTTGTTGTCTCTGCCTTTTTTACTTTTTTTAAGTGTAGGGTTCCGTGTTTGAATGAATACTCTACGCATCTTTTTACCCGACTTACCGTCAAAATCCCTAATCTCGCCTGTGTTCCCTATATTCGCCCAATTTCATATAGGTTGAAATTGCCAGTTCAAATTTAAACCTGGCTTCGTATAAAACGACTATTTATGTAGTATTTTTTATCTATGGCAAGATTCTGTGCGAAAATTGAAGCTAACTTCACGCTGTTCGTAACCAGTGCACTTTTTTCACAACGGGGAAGACACGTATTTTTTTGTCGGTGATTTAACTTTAGTTTTATGGAGTGATACAGATAAGGTAAGCTGATACTGATAATTTTATAGTAATCTATTGTCAATCCGTGTTTCATATGACACTGGCTTTTGTGTCTAGTATACATATAAAAGGAGAAATTTAAATAAATGTTATGGAGGGAATCTGGGAGCCATCTTGTTGCCTAAACTCGCCTGGCCTAGGGTTGTCAATTTCAACGTAGTTTGACCGAGCGAACAAAGTAAGAGAAACATTTTGAAACCGTACTATTTTACTTTCGTCTGTGTGTCTGTCAGATGTGTTTCGGGAACGACCAGTTAAAATCAAATTTAAACGAATTTTTTTTTACGTGTTCGTTGTATTAATGTTATTTTTCGAGAGCTTTTCTGCTTGATTTGTGGGGGAAGGGGGGGGGGGAGGTTATAGTAATTATGAGCCATCATTGGTATTGACCTTTGAGCTTGTTTGTTTGTCTTAACATAAAATCTAATCCTATCTAACTAGTATTCTGGAGATTCATTATTATACATATAATTTTCTTTTTTAACGGGATATAAATCTGACTTTTTTTACTTTCTTAATAACGGGACTAATATATTTTGTATATTGCCGCCTTGACGATTATAAGAGTTATCACTCTTATTCGATGTCGGGGAGATATGATTTCGTAGCACAGCAGTAAATTACATTCCGATGGAGACGGAGGGACGCGGGTTCAAATACCGCCGAGATCGATTTATCATTTGTTGGTTTTTACTGGACTCATGCTTTTCGTCTACTTTTCTAAAGCTCATAAAATTGATTGCAGAATTATCAAACATGCCAAACACAAAAAAAAGGCCATGTCACAAACATTCAAGTGAGATGTTAGAATTAGCTGTAGATGCATTGAGGAACAAAACAGTGTCTTCGTATGAAGCTGAAAAAGCTTTTGGCATTCCTCGTCGTACGTTATTGGACAAGCTACATAATAAACATCCCGGCCGTAGAGGATGTCCTACTCGGCTTACTGACGAGGAGGAAGCCAATATAAAAAAAGTAATTATAGTAGCCGCAGAATATGGCAGTCCTTTAACCCTCCTAGATTTACGAGTCGTCGTACAAAGGTGAGGCTTAAAACAAACCTATATATGATTATGCATAAAATTTTGTAAAATCTAAACATAAAAGTAAAACATAGACCTAGTTTTTTGATATTTTTACAAAATATGTTTAAGCCAAATTGGTGATAGTCAAAAGTCCTTTAATTATTACTTAAGATCTCATAGCTTTTAGGTATTCAAAAGAGCAAAATATACTTACTTTCTTGGATTCCAAGTTAAATACATTTTTTTAAGTTAAAAGGTAAGGTATACCTTGTATTTTATATTTTTATGCCATATTAAAAAAACTAAGTAACAAACATTGTTTTATTTTCCCAGAAACAGCTAACCACCATTTATTTTGTAGTTAGATAAATTAATAACAATATTGACAGCCCTATCAACAATCCAACCAATGTATAGAAAAGCTTCAAAACGGACACTAAATTCGCCTATGACAGGTTTTTTAAAAAAAAAACTACCTTAAAGCGGTGTATTTAAGACTTTTATTCATCTGTCCGTTCTACAATTGCTTTCTCCAAATGTAGTAAGCAGTATTTCAAATAAAATGTAACGTTTTCACACTTTTACATGATGCAGGCGAATTTAGGAAAATTACCCTAATCTCGCCTATCACTTTCAAAACCCATTTATGGGCAAATCAGCAGTAAATTTGGAACCATAGATGATTTGAACCATAGATGGAGTTATGTCATTTTGTTTTTTTGACAGTATGACTTTGATCGCTTTTAAATTTTGAAGATATGTAAAAAAAAGTGTCAAAACCCAGGCGAATTTAGGGAATTCGACGGTACGTATTGTAACGGCAACTGCATATTCAATGTGACTGCATATTTTTGACTTCTTAATTCAATTTTTGTTTTTGTTCCCAAAGAGAATTTTACACTTTGTTTACGTGCCTGTACCTAATTACTCAGTTGACGTGACAACGTCTTCGATGTATGACCGGCTGCATCACAAAAAATGTTACTTTATTGACTTGTTGTAAAGCCTTCTCTCAGGGACTCTACATAACTTCTATATTTTTTAATATTTTTTACTAACTTAAACATTTTTATGTTCTAAGTACACTTAGGCTTAAAACAATATCTTAGTGGGTAATTATTTGTATACCTTGCCAGCAAGGCTCGATCCCGCAATAGATCTTGCCAATTAGGCTCAATAGAAAGATACGTGTAAATCAACCAAAATAATGTAATTGATAACGAACAACAAAACATACGGAACCTCCTTTGAAGGCATAGTTTTTATTACTTTTTTTCATACAGTCAAAATAGCTGTTGAAATTAGCGTCGGTTCGTTGACCCTTAGCGTGTCTATTGCAGTCGTGTGCTGTAATCATAGTCCACTTGTCTATGGCCTGTGGTGCCGGAAAGCGATATTTGCTGACACGCGTTTCAACACTAAGCTGTATCAAATTATTGATTCGGTATTTCCGAGAGTTTTCGGCTGATTTTTTTTGAATATGTTTACGTAAAAAGTCCTGTTTAACACTGTAGCAGGACTTTCCCAAAAATAGGGATACGAGATTAATAGAACACTTATTTTTAATATAACTGAAAAAGTTTCCAAAACATCCATCTATCATCTAGAACAGTGGTTCTCAAACTTTTTAAATGACGGAACCCTTTTGGGAAGCAAAATACTTGATGGAACCCTACAATAAAACAATTATTTTTATAAGTGTATTCTTTATTAATCAGCATAATAAAAGTACAATGTATCAGTTACTAATTATTATTTACTTCACCACTTGGTAAGGACAATAATAGAAAACATTAAAAAAGAAAAAATCTAACTAGTGGGAGGTATGAAACTGTTTTTTATTTTTCAACAATTGCTTGATATCAGGTTTGATGGAAGAAAGTTGGAGTCTCATATCAGCTTCGGCGTCCAGTCTATTGCGATATTTTGTTTTCGTGGCTGCGTAGGTAGAGAATCCTGTTTCGCACAAATATGTAGTTGGGAACGGGAGAAGAATATCCAGAGCCATTTGGCCAAGCATTGCATATTCATCTTGGATTCTGCACCAAAAATCATTAAGAGGCGTCGTTTTGAACAATGACTCCATACTTGTGTCTGATGACATTTCTAAAAGAGATTCATATATCTCATTTGACATGTTTTCAGGCTTTTCCAAGTTGGGTAAAAAAGGATTATGAATCCAGGAGTTCACTTTAATTTTTGTATTGTGTTCTTCGGGAAAATACTTTTCAAAAGATGCGCGCATTGAACTGAGATATTGGACCAATTCTTCAAACACATTATCTTCAAACATTTCTGAGTCGTTTTCGCTAACAAACTCACTGAGTAACGTAAAACTTTCTATTTCTTTCTTACCAATGCAAATGATCCAAAAATCTAATTTTCTTTTAAAAGCAGTTATTTTATTATAGGCCTGAAACACTGTTGTCTGTTTACCTTGCAACGATAAATTTAATTCGTTAAGTTTTTGAAAGATATCCGCCATAAAAGACAATCGGAACAACCAAGTTTTATCATACAAACGGTCCTTCAAATTAAAAGAAGTATCTGCTGAAAGAAACATTTGTAACTCGGCTCTAAGTTCAAATAGCCTTGTTAAAGTTTTTCCCCGAGACAGCCATCGCACTTCTGTATGGAGCAGCAGTGTTTTATGTTTGCTGCCATAATCTTCACACAATAATGAGAACAATCGGGATTGTAGTGGTCGTGATTTGATAAAATTAATTATTTTTACCGCTTCATCCATAACTAATTTTAGATTAGACGGCATTTGCTTCATCGCAAGTGCTTGTCTATGCAGAATACAATGACTGGAACTACAATTAGGCGCTTTATTTTTCATTCATCATCGTCAGTCAGTCAGTCATCGTTTTGATTCTCAGCAGAGCGAACGTGTCGATTGCAACGCTCTCGTGCTCTAGATAAAGTGCATACGCAGCAGCGCCCGCGCTCGCTGCCGTGCGCCCACGGTCGGTAGTGCGCGTCGCGATGACCTACTTCCGCGTATCACGGTGTTATTAGTTAGATGATTTAATTTATTTGATAGGTAAATTATAAAAAACTTTCAATCAAAATGGCTAGTGGTACATCCCCTGCTAAGCTAAACATTACGCTCAAATCTGAAAATGAACGTTTATTGTACAACTATTACCAACAAGAAAAAATCGCTAAAGAAGAACTGAAACTTCAGGTCCAAGAATTGCAAGACCAACTGAACATTATTCAACAACAGGTTGGGCAACTGTTGCAAGAAAATCAGCAACTCAAACAATCTTCCGTGAAAGAAGTAACCAATACTTCTTCAGAACGTGCTGAATATTGCACTGATGAAGAAGAACTAGCCAAGGAAACGGAGTGGGTGCGAGTTAAAAATCGAAAGAAAAGAAAACTCAACTCAACACCATCACCCGCTTCGAAATCTTCACTAACATGTGAGGACACCCAAGAAAATAAAATAAAAAAGAGTCCCCGGCCTCCCCCCGTTATAGTGGACGGTATCGAAAACTACCAAAAGTTTTACGACTTTCTTGTAGCGGGATTGTCAGGTGATCCTTTCACCGTAAAAATGCTGCATGGAGACAGCGTTAAAGTGAATGCCAACAACGAGGAAGCATACAGGCTGATTACCAAACACCTGTCTTCCAATAACTGTTTGTGGCATTCTTATGAGAATAAGCAGGATCGGCCCATTAGAGTAGTTGCTAAAAAACTACATTTCACATGCAAGCCTGAAAGGATTATTGAGGATCTACAGAAAAAAGGCTATGAAATAGAATCCGCAGTTAATAAACTTAAGTGGAAAAATAAAGAGCCTCTGAATTTATTCATACTTACATTCAAAAATAACCAGGATATAAATAAAATCTATAGTATTCAAAATATTTTAGGATGTAAAGTTGAAATCCAGCCCCTAAAAACCCCAAAATTAATTCCCCAATGTAAACGATGCCAGGCGTACGGGCATACGCAAAAATATTGCTCGAAAGAGCCGAGGTGTGTTAAGTGTGTCGGCAAGCACCTTACAAAAGACTGCCAAAAACCGGCAACAGACAAACCTAAGTGTATACATTGTGGTGAACAACATCCCGCAAATTACAGAGGCTGTGTAGTAGCCAAAGAGCTGCAAAGTTTTAAAAATAAAAACTTAAAGAAAAAAATCATACAGCATAATAGTAATAATAAGAATGCTGACACAAGCACTACGCAACCAAGGAAGGTCACGGTCGCACTGCAACCATGCCAGTCTAGCAAAACGAGCTCCGATAAAACATATGCACAAACAGTGTCTAAATCCACGAACAGTGTAAACAATGACTCAGACTTGCAACAAAACATAAACAAAATACTTAAGTTTATGTCATTATTTGATGAACGCCTTAAGAAAATAGAACATAGCGCTACAGATGCTATGCCTAAACAGCGGTCATGAATATCTTTCTAAAAATTATGAACTGGAATTCAAATGGACTACTTCAACATCAGCATGAGTTGCAAGTTGTCTTAGATAGAGAAAACATCGACGTGTGTCTGATTTCTGAATCTCACTTCACAAAACAATCTTTTATCAGGCTAAAAGGCTACAAGATATATCACGCTATTCACCCTAACAACTGTGCAAGGGGAGGCAGCTCCGTGATCATAAAAGAAAATATTTCACATTATCAAAGCATGATATGGGAAGAACATGAAATACAAGCTGTTTCAATACAAATCGAAACCAAACGCTATGCAACCATCACTGTTTCAGCAATATATTGTCCACCAAGGTATTCTATAAAAAAAGAACAATACATTAATTTTCTACAAAAACTGGGAAATCGGTTTATTCTTGGAGGCGACTTCAATGCCAAAAACACGCATTGGGGCTCTAGATTAAACAATCCAAAGGGTCGAGCACTACTAAGTGCTATGACAGAAACTAAATGTGACGTACTATCTACAGGAAAACCAACATATTGGCCGACGGACCCAAAGAAAATACCAGATCTAGTAGATTTTTTTATTTTCAAAAATATCTCACGCAACCATGTGAGTATCAAAGAAGGTTTTGATATGAGTTCCGATCACTCACCTATAATTCTGACACTCAGTGAAAATATATTGCTAAAAGAAAACAACCCTAGCCTTGTAAATATCAAAACAGATTGGGAAAGCTTTCGAATAGATTTAGAATCAAAAATAAATCTTAAAGTACCCATTCGAAATGCTGAACAACTTGATTTTGAAACAGAGAAATTTACTTCAGATATTCAACAGTCAGCATGGCAAAACACACCCGAAATCGCTAAGAAATTACAAGAAAATCAATATCCCCGATATATTGTAACCCTATTGAGGGATAAAAGAAAACAGCGAAAAAAATGGCAACAGACAAGATCACCGAACGATAAAAAGACTCTAAACTATCTCACGAAACTACTGACACGAAAAATTCAAGAGTTCAAAAATGACTCGACAAAAAAATATTTGGATGCTCTGGCCAATGACCGTAATACCAATTACTCACTCTGGAAAGCAACCAAGAAATTGAAACGCCCAATTCCTTCACTCCCTCCAATAAGGGAAGAAAATGGGAAGTGGGCCACCAACAATGAGCAAAAAGCTAAAAGATTTGCGCAACATTTACAATCGATATTTCAACCCAATGAAGGACTCACTGAAGATATAACCCATCATAATCTTCAGCACAACCAACTAGAAATTAAATTTGTAACACCGAAGGAAGTTGAAAATGAAATAAGGTTAAATATTAATACTAGAAAAGCTCCAGGTTATGACCTTATCACAGGAATAATCCTTCAAAACCTGCCCCGGAAAGCTCTAGTTAAACTAACAAATATCATCAATGCAACTTTCAGGCTAAAGCATGTACCTTCAATCTGGAAAGTAGCAGAAGTAATTATGATCGTAAAACCTGGGAAACCCCCTGAGGAAACGACATCCTACAGGCCTATTTCCTTATTGCCTGTTATGTCAAAATTATTTGAAAAGCTCTTGCTGAAAAGACTTAAGCCATTAATTGAGGAACGGAACCTAATACCTGACCATCAATTCGGCTTCAGGGCGAAACATTCGACAATAGACCAGATACACCGAATCGTAAACGTTATAGAAAAAAGTTTAGAAGAGAAAAAGGTTTGCTCTGCTGTCTTCTTAGATGTTGCGCAAGCTTTTGATAAAGTGTGGCACAAAGGGTTGATATATAAACTAAACGTCATGCTGCCCAAACAGTTTGCCGATATATTAGAGTCTTATATATCAAACAGAATGTTCAGGATCAGACAGGAAAATGCCTACTCCGAACTTAAGGAAATAAAAGCTGGGGTACCGCAGGGAAGTGTGCTAGGGCCGGTCCTGTACCTATTATACACCTCTGATATCCCAGAATTAGAAAACAACACTATTGCAACCTTCGCTGACGACACGGCCATAATGTCTGTAGGTAATTCTCATAAGGAAGCTGTAGAAAATGTCCAAACAGCTGTTAGAAAAGTGTATAACTGGACCCAAAAGTGGCACATTAAACTAAATGAATCAAAATCGATTCATATCGATTTTACCAACAGGAAACCGCAATACCATCCAATATATATTAATAACCAGACTATCCCATATGCTAATACGGCTAAGTATCTCGGTATGACTCTTGACGTGAAACTACGTTGGAAAGCTCACGTCAAAAAGAAACGAGAACAACTAGATATTCTCTACAAACAGATGTATTGGCTAATCGGAAGGACTTCCAATTTGTCAATCCCTAACAAACTTTTAATATATAAACAAGTCCTTATGCCCATATGGACTTATGGAGTACAGCTTTGGGGCTGTACCAAACAGAGTAACAGAAATATAATCCAACGCTTTCAAAACAAAGTGCTAAGAGACATTGTAAGTGCACCTTGGTATATCCGCAATAACGATCTTCACCGGGACCTACAAGTGGAATTCGTAGATCAAGTGATTCGAAAATTCGCAGAAGCTCATGACAAAAGACTTCATAGCCATGTCAATCTTGAGGCTATCCAACTCCTCGATTGTACGGACTTAAAACGAAGACTCAAAAGAACTAAGCCATTTGAGTTAGTGTAGTGTTAAGTGAGAAAAATAGTGACAGTGACAGTGCCTCACATTTAAAACACAAGAACAAAGTGTTATCAATTTATCAGACACTAAGAAAAATCAATGGATAATTTCTTAGATTAAGTATTTTAGCAGTTTAAGTTAACATAAAATTACTTATTAGCTCCAATGTTAGATTGTAATATTTTAAAGAGTAAAACTTTTACTCTTTACAGAGAAAAAAAAAAAAAAAAAAAAAAATTTTTCATTCGTGACACTGCTCCTGCTGTTTTACCTGTCATCGCCTTGGCCCCATCTGTACAAATGTCAATGCAATTGTTCCAACTGAGATTATGTTCTTCAAAAAATACATTTATTTTATTAAAAATTTCTTCCCCGGTAGTGTTTGTAAGCAGCGATGAACACATAAGCATGTCTTCTTCAAAAGAACTTTTATATGGATATCTCACAATAACCAGCAGGATAGCCAAACCAGCGACATCAGTCGACTCGTCCATTTGCAAAGCGAATCGTGTATTTTGTAGACGTGTAACTAGTTCTTGTTTGACGTAGCTTGCCAGATCATGGATTCGTCGTGAAACAGTATCGTTTGATAGCGGAACAGTAGAAAGATGCTTTGCAGATTTTTCATCAAGCATACATTTTGTTATGTCTAATACACATGGTTTTATTAATTTCTCAGCGATAGTGTGCGCTTCACCTGCTTGTGCAATGCGATAGCTAACTAAATATGATGCCTCCGTGGCCTTTTCGTTGGTAGTTTGTGTTACATGCATCATATTTTTTTGACTTTCTAATAACTGATCTTTTTTGCGAACAAAAAATTCTTTATTCTTGTCTTTAGTCTCGGGGTGTACGGTTTCTAAATGTCGACGCAATTTGGCAGGTGCCATGGAACTATTAGGAAGCAGTTTACTACAGAGCATGCAGAGAGGTGAGCCGTTGGAATCAACAAATCCGAAACTGATATAAGATTCATCATACTTCCTTTTTTTCGTCTTTGAAACCGTCGAGCTTGACGTCGTGGCACTCGTGGCATCATCTTCTGGATCGGTGATTGCTAAATTCTCCGCGCGCATTGCTTTTGAACATTCAGCGTCATTAGAAGATGTTGTTGGAACACGTTTAACACCTTTAAGCCAACGTTCCATTCTTCTTTATTTATAATGTTACAAGTCAGGATAGTGGGGTTTAAATAATGCACAATCGTTACTGCGTATAAGAGACTAAATTTAGAACCTACAGGGAAGAAATGTATAAAACTGAGACAACAGAATACAGCAGGCAGTAAAACAATGAACACTAGTTTCTCGCTAGCGAGCTTGTAAGTAGGTAGTAACTTATCGCTCCGAACGCTAATCATCAACTGACGACGCCAACGCGCGATCGCCGCTTTTATACTTAGTCCTAGACTCGATCTCAAATATTCTCGAAAATACTCGAGTCGGCACCTTTGATAAACAAAAAGCAAAAATAAAAACAGAAATTTAAAAATAACGTTGTAAACAATATCGACTTTATCCTTTGAAGTTAGAGACGAAAGTCGCTTGTTGACAACTATAGCGTCTAATTCAGAGGCGGCTTTTATCAAAGAGACTGAGCGCTTACAAGTATACTACCCGCTCGTTTTAAGTTTGCCGCTGGCGATAGGTATGAGTGTATGACGTTCGAAATTTTTTATTTAATTGTAACAATAAAAATTGTGTACGGTAGATATTTGGGTAAAACTATGACACATTATAAGTTTTGTTGTCACGTGGGGGAGGGTACGCGCATTCCACAGACCGGCAAACTTAGAGCGAACGCGTTGTACAAGTATAAAATTGTTGAGACCAAACTTATAAGATATTGTACCAGCTAATGTAACACAAGCTTATACAAATACAAATAAATAAATAAATAACATTCATAGCGTTTTGTCTCCGCGCGGCCGCGGAGTCCGCACAGCCGCGGAGCGACCAGAGAGAGGTGTTTTGATTTTTTTATTTCTAAATTCTTGCGGAACCCCGACAGAGGTATCACGGAACCCTAGGGTTCCGCGGAACACACTTAGAGTATAGCTGATCTAGAAGGATAGAGGAAAACGATAAGCTATACCACAGATAATATAATACTATACTAGTAGCTATACTAACATTATAAAGCTGAAGAATTTGTTTGTTTGTTTAAACCCGATAATCTCAGGAACTACTTGTCCGAATTGAAAAAACTTTTTCTGTTGCTTACCCCATTTATCGAGGAAGGCTATAGGCTATATAATGTTACGCTACGAAAAACTAAAGGAGCGGATTAGCAATGTTGAAGCAGCGTTACACCGCTTTGCGTGTGCAGCTTAAGGCTGAGCAACAGCTCTTTTTGATAAGTGCATTGACGCACATTGCAGGAATTTGCTGTGTCTTGTAATAATAATGTAATTTTTTATAGTTTTTTAACTATATATAACAGTGTATTTTAAAATTGATTGCTGATTGATTTGTTATTGTTATTTATTTCTCTTTGTTTTTTATTGTTATTATTACTTTTTATTTTATTTTTTTATTGTACCTAATGTGTGTCAATATTTTATCAAAATAATTATTTCTTTTCTATTTCTTTTCAATGTAGAAAAATGTAGGAAAAATTTACGCAACCGAAGATGTGCGGGTCAGCTAGTAAAATATATAATCAAATATTGATTGAAAACTGCTTGTAAGAGTTATGAGTCTTCTTTTTGCTCACGCGAGTAGCCTATAGTGATATAATTTAATATGACATTTATTACTTATCAAAAATGGTTAGCAATCTGACACCTAAACTCATGACCACTCTTTACATCATTAATATTGTACTTACAACGAACCCTCTGCTCTAACTTATCAACCCTCAAAAGCCAGGCTAATGACACGTTGAGTAATATAAGTAATGTTTATAAAGGGCTGGCAGTCCCACGATGCCGTAAAAACTCACTTCCTCAACGATATCAGGATATCACGTCCGCAAAGTATTGGGTTACATTACACCCTATAGAACTTTTAGGGTTACAAAAGTATACCCTATATGTGACTAATTTTAGCTTTTCTAACATTCTTCAATCTAAGTATCGTCCGGCTAAACAGTTCTGATATAAAATACTCAAAATAAAATAGAATATGATTTATTTCTCTGTATATGGTTACCTGGTACTGACCCCAATAGTACCTACTAGTACTCATTAGACTGTGGTATACGAATATTAAGGGTAGATAACGCGAAACAGGGTTCGGCTTTCTCAAAAATTTATATAGAAAACCTAAATATTAGGACACGAAAAACATTGTGTCACTAGTCAAAGAGATTTTCTAGTAGATGAAATAAAGAAATTTAAGAATATGTCTTAATATGATCCTGCAAATAAATCTTGAAGTTGCGGAAAAATCCAAAAACTAGCATTTTAGTATTGTCATAGTCATGGCGTTCGTATTCTAATATATGTACGAACGAATATTTTACTTTATTATGACCTGCGCTCCTGCGCACTGTGAAGAAATGGTTGTGTGCGGAAGAGCGAGGCCGCGATCGTGTCGCTGTGTACGTAGCGCTAAATAAATAATTCTCTCAGTGTAATGCCCCCTTAAAAAGAGGTAACGTTTGTGAGTTAGTGAGATGATACCTACAAAAATATATAAACTAGTCAACATTCTAAATACCTATTAATCAATAGAGTTAAAACTAAAATAGTTACTTGATACCTCGTACAGTGTTGGGTTTACTTATCCAGTGTTAGATCGCTTAACGGGTCTTTTATGGTTGTGAAATATGCGTGACATTGCGCCGACTGTTATCAGACTATGATTAATTAAATGTTTTTGCCTTGTGACTTGTGAAACAGAAAACAGAATGGTGTATTGGTATAAACACCTTCATTCGTAATACCTTAACTAGCTAATGTTTTCTCTTGGATTTTTACTACTTTTAATAAAAAAAACTGACTGCATTTGAATTGGGACGAAAATAAATATTCCGAATTTATGAAAATATATATATTACGGGTCTTAATCGCGTGAATAATTTAAGGTAAAATACCTTGTTTGTTGCCCGACGTTTCGACCGTATTGCAACGGCCGTGGTCACAATACGGTCGAAACGTCGGGCAATAAGGTACTTTAAATTATTCACGCGATTACTAACTACTCGTAATATATAATATTTTCTTAATGTGTATAAATCGCGAAAGTTTATCAACATTTATTCCGAATTTAGCGTCACCAAATGATAGTTTATCAAACGTCACAGTTTGACACCATAAAAGTTTTAAACATGAAGAAATAATAGGCCTAATAAAGTCAAATACAATTTTTTTTTTAATGTTAAATAAATAATTTAATAAGCAAATAAACTGTAAACTGTTTCATGTAAGCAAGATGTTCTCGTTAGTAATAAGTTATTTTTATATTGACCATAAATAAACGCATAGAGGACATACTGACAGACAAACATTCATTTTTATTTAAATAGAATAAAAGTGAATGTTTGTCTGTCTGTATGTCCTCTATGCGTTTCAAAACCATTGATCAGATTGTGATGAAACTTTGGCAGATTGTTCTGGGGATGTTTCAGGCCAAAAAAGGCATAGCGAAGCGTGGCCAGAGTCACTAGTTTGAAATAAATCTTTTTTGATTCTACATATTTGCTAAATATTTGGCATTATTTTTTTTTTTTAAAGACGACTCCCGCATTAGGTTACAAGCCCTGTGTTGCGGAGGACTTTACAAACATACAAGTCACGGACACAAAGTACACCCAGACTCGAAACAAGAATTTGTGGATCACACAAAATGGTGTCCCGTGTGGGAATCGATCCCACGACCTCTTGCGTAGCAGTCGGACACTCTCCCACCGCGCCACAGAGGCAGTATTTGATTATTGTTTTTAAAACTTTCACGATTTTTATATATTTTAAATATATTTCGGGACTTAATCGGGCATTTCATCCAATTTAGTGGAAACTATCTGAAAAATAAGCTTAACTTAGGTTCTAAGCCCATCTCTTGCATCAAGCAGGTATACAAACGTCTGATTAATGCTTATTCTAATGTAAAGCAGCCTAATCTAATCCCTAATCCCTAAGCCACAGCCGTATCGAAATTTTTAATTCTAAGATTGCTACTATATATTATGCGAGTAAATCTCTTTATTATACAGCTTTTTCATAATGTTTTACATAATCAAGTGTGATATGAGCCTCTTACTACGGGGTTTATTAATACTGTGACTGAAGGTTGACTGAATTAAATAGGGTTTGCATGACTCTAATGACTTATCTACGGACTAAACTAAATTTTATTGCGTCTCGTATTTAGTTGGTTTTTTCAAGGTTCTTGTTAATGACTTGCAATGGTAGTTGGTATTGTAGGTAATATTTTATTTCAATGTTTTTTTAACTGCCTCTGTGGCGCTGTGGGAGTGTATCCGACTGCTACGCACGAGGTCGTGGGTTCGATTCCCACACGGGACACCACTTTGTGTGATCCACAAATTGTTGTTTCGAGTCTGGGTGTACTTTGTGTCCGTGACTTGTATGTTTGTAAAGTCCCCCGCGACACAGGGCATTGTACCCTACAGCGGGAGTCGTCTTTAAAAAAAAAAAACTATAGGTCCTAAAAGCTAAAAGATAAATTATATCTACAACGATCTTACTATTGTCCAATTACGCACGACTATGCAAGTTAGCGGGGCTAATGGCTAAGGCATCGGCCTTGCAATCGTTAGGTCGCGGGTTCGAATCCTACCCATTATACTACCGACGTGAACCCACTTCTAACACAAGCCATTGAGCTTAGCTGGAGGGGTTAACAGGATTGCTGGGACCTTAATCCCACATTGCTAGTTATCTTTAAAAAAAAAAGCTGTCGTAATAATTAGGTGACTATACCTACCTGAACGCTATTGGTCGATTCCATCATCTGTTAATACGTTACGATACCAATTACAATCATTCAGTTACCAAAAGGTTAATTAGACCGCAGTCTCATGTTATCTAACCTCGTCTAGTAACCCAGTCTTGGCCGACCGTGGTGACTCTTAAAATCGTACCATCAGGAGGCCTACTCTAATTCAATGAAAACGAAGTTTCGATCAAAATGAGCTGGTGATGTACAGAACCAGGAACATCTATTTCATCCACTCGTTCCAGAAAATCGTCCATGAGTTCGAACTTGTTGTGTTTATCCAAAAAATAATAGAATAGTCCCCGTAAATAAGCGAAGATTCATAAATTTCGTTTTATAGAAAGAGTGTAGGCTTACAGGCTCTTGATGTGGCTTCTAGTCGCGTAAAGGGTTTAGCTATCGACAAACTTAAGGCAAATGAAACCCTAGACCAGCCACTACGATTTTGGTCTGATCCTTCATAGACCAAATTAATTCGTCGTCCTCCAATCATACAATTTGAACGGAAAGTAAAACCAAATTGAGTGAACCTAGGTACTTGTTAGATATCAAACAAAAACCGGATTCAACAGAAAAGTGGTTTATAGATAACTATGTCGAGAACAGCGTAATCGCACGTTTCCTTTAATAACTTTATGGTTTATAGCGAGTCAAGTACCTAGTATGTAATTTATAAAGCAAAATTTAAGTAGACCGTACTTCCTAAGTATACTACTTTGTGGTTGTAGCCTCAACAAGTCTAGCTTTTAATAAATAAACCAATAAACCACACCTTTCTATTTCATTCTGTATACAGGGTGTAACAGAAAGGTGTGAAAGGTTAGGAGCGGGAGGTTAGTAGTATATTAAAAATCAACCTGTATAGATATCTAGGTACTCTGATGTCATTCAGTAAGGCTTTTAATGCTTATTTTATTATAAACTAGCTTATGACCACTGCTGCGCTCACGTGAATGACGGTTATTATTACACTCTATAGGTTTATTTTACCCTCAAAGACTGATGGGACCACAGATATGTGGGGCACATCATTTAAAAAAAATACATGATCTTACAGTGCTAACATTGCTAGCCTCAGGAATTGCTAGTCCCAAATCCGTTTATTGTTAACTAGCTGACCCGCGCAACTTCGCATGCGTCAATTTTTCCCGTTTTTGCAACATTTTTCATTGCTGCTCAGGTCCTATTGGTCATAGCGTGATATTATATAGTCTATAGACTTCCTCGATAATTAGGCTAACCAATAGTAAAATATTTTTTCAATTCAGATCAGTAGTTCTTGGGATTACCGCATTCAAACAAACAAACAAACTCTTCAGCTTTATAATATTAGTAGGTATACCTAGATATAAATTACTGGTTGTCCCGCGCAACTTCGTCTGCGTAAATTTTCCCCCTTTTTGCAACATTTCTCATTACTACTCAGCTCCTTTAGGTCGTAGCGTGATATTATATAGCCTATAGCCTTCTTCGATAAATAGGCTATCCAACAGTAAAATATTTTTTTCAAATTCGGATCAGTAGTTCTTGGGATTACCGAGGCCAACAATCAAACAAACTCTTCAGCTTTATAATATTAGTATACCTAGATATAAATTATGTAGTGGTGATCATTCAAACCAAAACGAAATTGCCCACAGCTGTCGAGACTCGCTATAAATCTGAGCCGCTTCATCGATTCAGGAGTCGGTCAGGAAGTTATGGATCATTTGGGCATTCCGCCTTGCCTTGCCTCGATCTCAACCGATTGTTCGAAGCAAGCGAGGCGTGACCGATGAACTGTTGACTCAGTTACTGACGAGACTAGATTCTTGGTAGCTTAGTCAATGAGGTCATTACTTCTCGGAAATTGGAACTTTAAAGCTGTTTATAATTCTATTCAGTTATGTACAAGTAATTGCAACCCTTAATCTCAAACTAAAGGTAATTTATTCGTTTATGTAGCATAATACAACACTGCTCTCTACATTTGCAATTGCGACAAGTATACGAAGCAGTTATCAAACCTATTTGGGTTTTTTATTGTGAGAAAAGTAGTACAAGACTATACAAACTCACTGCCACTCTTTACACTTTGCCGAACTGACAGAAAGATCGTAATTACATTATTTCATTGGGCTAAATAATGTTAAATTAAAATAAAATAAGTAATATAAAATATATATAAAATATAATATATTAATAAGGCGAAAGTTTGTGAGTATGTGAGTGTGTATGTTTGTTACTTCTTCACTTCTAAACGGCTGGAGCGATTTTAATAAAACTTGGTTTGGGGTTAGCTGACACCCTGGATTAACACATAAGCTAATAAAACGCGGGTAACACCGCGGGGCACAGCTAGTAATATTATAAAGTGGAAGAGTTTATATATTTGTTTGTTTGTTTGTTTAAACGCGCTAATCTCAGAAACTACAGGTCCGATTTGAAAAAATATTTTTTATTGGATAGCCCATTTATCGAGGAAGGCTATATAACATTGCGCTACAACTAATAGGAGCGGAGCAGCAATAAGAAATGTTTCAAAAACGGGGAAAATTTGTGCAGATGAAGTTGCGCGGGACAGCTAGTATAAAATATAAAAAAACTACAGGACGCTAAGCCTGAACCAATTTCTAAGTAATCTCTATGGACATTTACGTATATCTTACCTAATTTTATATTGATATTAGTTAACAGGTATTCTATTATATAGTATTAATATATATATTCATAATAGCTGATAGTTAAACGCCAATACTGACACTTTTAGAGACGATCACAAATCACTGCATTTGACTAGAAAAATAGTGCTTCATTTTCGTTATCGAGCGAACTACAATGTCAAGGATTTGTTCAGTATCATATCATATAGTTTGATTAAATCGTTGTATTGTCAAATGAATTAAAATGACCGCAAATGGTAAAAAATAAGTCACTTTATTTCCAAAAACGGAACTATTCAATAATCGAATCACCCAAAATGGCTTCTAGTTTCTCTTTAAGTAGGCGTGTATCCAAACTTCAGAATAATTAACCACCCACAGTTTATGTAACTGTCTTGCCTTTTACGTACATTTATTAGTATTTATTGCACCAATTACGAGATCTCATTTAAACTGGTATTGAATTAAATAAAATTGTAATTGGATGAACAATCAAACGATTTGTTTCTGTTGTGTCTGAGTGGGCGATTACACTAATCACCATTTTATTGCAAGACTGACTTTTGTTCGTGACTTTATCTGCTTCAATTTATAAAAAGTGGTATTTGGTTCGGGCATCGTTTGCTACTTAAAAGTATAGGCATAGAGAACAGGAGTATTTGATTATATTAAGTCTAGATTTTTAGTACGGTATATTAAATTTAAATTTACGCCAAGTCTGGTGTAAGTTTTAACAGGTTCAGTCATTACATTAGGCATGCGTTAAAACTTTGTCGAACAGTGACTTATTTTTTTTTAAAGGTACGCTTAGTGAGGGAAGGTTTCATAGATACCTATAACTTGATAATATGTAATACTCACGTTCCTAAAAGTTATATTTAATAACATATTATGTGTAAAGTTATCTTAAACTTTGATCGTCTGAACAGATTCTATTCGGTTAAAGTTTGTGCGACTTGTCTAGGGACTCTGTTGTCCAGACATCGTAAACACATTAATTATTTTTTTAAATCCATTTAACTATCTATAAGTACACCACAAAATAATCCATATTCATAATTTTCTATGATAAAATTACCATAGAAACAGTAACAACGCATACGCCCTACATACAACCTTCATAGTCAGCCCGGTACAACCCTTCGCACATATCGATACAACATTAACTGAAGGTTCTATTCTCTGATTGATCATTTATGTTCCGTACCATCCCGTGCCGCCTTTTTTAAACCATGTCATGGTACACATTGTAGGCTGTAGGGGTTAGCAAACTGTATTGTAACTGAAAAAGGTAAGTCTATGATTTATGGTTTGTGAACATGGCGGGAACTGTCACCGTTCTATCTTTGAAACTACATCAGTACTACTGTGAAATTTTAGATACCTTCCTATATTATATTTTGTCATGTAAAGTTTAAAAAGTTACGTAAATAATGTTACGACTAATACCTGACATAGACAGAATATAGCTGTAAGAATTAACAGGTAAGCTTCCTGTTATTTTTTCTAAACATTGCCCTAATCATAGACTTAGGATATACTTACGTATTGCCCTAATTTATTTATTAAACACAGAAAAGAAGCAAGCAAAAAGTAGCATTTGAAGTTTTGACTGTCGAGTGTTGGACTATCACAGTTGTTTACCCTATTTATTCATTTTTCATAAATAAATTAAATATTTTTGATAGAAAGATATAAGTAAGTAGGTACCTTTAACTAAATCACGTGAATGGTTAGTCAGACTACGGTATAACCTTTGGGTATAACATTGCGATGTACTTGACAAGATCGTTGGAAGAGAGCCAACACTGTTTACGATTTATGCTTCGCAGACTTTTGCAGACAACTAACTTGAATGCTTTACTTAGTTAGAATGATCCTTTTATATTACTAAATGTAAATGGTATTAGGTGTCTCAACGTCTTTACAACGTCAGTACCTTGGAATTATTACAAGTTAGTGTGTCTGCTGTATAAAATTAGCCTCGGCAGCTAGGATAATCCCAAATTACGACCAGAAAGGGGAAAGTTAGGGCGTATAAGCCTCCACAAGATGTGTCCATTACTTTCTTTATTTCTTTTTTCAAGCAGGCAGGACGGCACGTTTTTCTTTACGTTCTTGAATTGGGCATATTTAAATTGAATTTCGAATAATAATAATAATAATATTTAATAATATTTTGGGTTTTATACACACAAAGCTGTCTGATCCCAAACTAAGCAGAGCTTGTACTATGGAAATCAGACAACCGATAAACATACTTAAATATTTCTAAATACATACATATTATCGATAAATAACACCCAGACACAGAATAAACCATCGTGCTCATCACACAAAGTTTTATCCTGGGTGGGGATCGAACCCACGACCTCTTGCGTAGCAGTCAGATACACTCCCACCGCGCCACAGAGGCAGTCAAATGAGAATGATACATACAAAGCGAACTTAACACTTTGTTTGATGGATACATCTGAATTAACTCAGCGGGACGTTCGGATACACGTCCAAGTCAGTGTAATGTAATTAATCACAAATAGGGCGTCGATGTAATAATTGGCGCGTGTCTGAAGATCGTGCGTGGCGAACGAGACACATTTATCATTTAATGCTATCGTTCACTTCAAGGAAGCCTGTTGTACCTACAACCGAAGTTGTAATTTGAGCCATAAATAGTTCGATAACTGTTTTGTTCCAAATAAAAACTTTGCTTACATTTTATTGAGACATGGTAGCCTTTCAGATTCAGAACATACTTGATGAGTTTCTTCACCCTTCAGTATCGAGGACATGAGCACAATTTTCTGCTCTCATTACAATATTTTGAACAATTACCCTAACAAAATTAAACTGTCAACAGAATATTCCGTGACACTATCAATGTGAAGTAACTTTATAGCAGAGGGAAATGGATTCTAGCCTTAATGACGTACAGGTTACTGCCCCCGATATGATGGAATCACCTGCTGGCCTCATTTCATAATTTTGTTTGGAAAAAGGCACGCGTAGTCTATGGGTATTCAGTTTATGGGAAAACGGAGGGGAAGAAATAAAAAAAACCGGGCAACAGCATGTCGGGCCACGCACAATATTCATCCGAAAAAAGCAGCTTATGAAGTGGGTTTTCGGTTGGTTTTGTTTCACACTTAGAACGTTATACAAGGTAAATTAGCTTGAAGAAATTTTTGCGTTTGTAGTAGTGTATGGTCAGCAAATAAAAAAACAACATTTTATTTTTAGTTTTTATTGTTTTAAAGGTAATATACGTTTGTGGCTGGAGCACACCAAATGCGTGCACGTCTACGCATACGCACTACGTACTAATACGGTCGTGAAAATGTGTATCCACCGCATTGTAATCTATGGAACTGTATGAGGCAGACAAGCCAGTTCCAAACATTACAAGCATTGAATGCCGGTTTTCACT
The DNA here is from genome assembly GCA_945859575.2 of Herminia tarsipennalis. Classification (NCBI taxonomy): domain Eukaryota; kingdom Metazoa; phylum Arthropoda; class Insecta; order Lepidoptera; family Erebidae; genus Herminia; species Herminia tarsipennalis. Next base: position 27,009,838 of record OX243837.2, read on the forward strand.
TCAGTGAAGACGTGTATGAATTACTTAGGTGTTCTCCGGCCATAAATGTTTTATTCTAATAATTCATCAACCCCAGGCATATCACAATCATCCCCATCCTCGCTTTCATCAGATGAATTATTTAAATTAATTATGATTCGTTCTGATATTGTGTCTAAAGCTGCGTCTCTACCCTGATATTTGCTTTCCTCCTCAATAGCATGCAAACAAACTTTTCTCCATTCCTCTACAGTTATGGCGTTCATTTTTTCTTCAGCTAATGACATTATAACCTTCATATTCATTGCGACATTCTTTTTTGCGACATATGTTTTCACTATCCCCCATATATTTTCTATAGGATTAAACTCCGGATGGTATGGTGGTAAACGCAGCACAGTATGACCGTGCTGTCGTAATATTTCGTCTATCTTGTACTCTATAAATCTCGCCTTGTTTTGCAGAATCAGTTCATATAATTGAGGCTTAAGCAACGTGGATGAATGCTCAATGTTTCGAAATGTCAGCCAGTCTATCATTTGCTGTTTTCTAGAATTACTATTCGGTGCAGGATTTTGTATTGAGTTATGATATGGTGCGTTGTCAACAACAACAACACTATTTGGTTGTAAGTTGGGTATTAATTGAGTTTGAATCCACCTTGAATAGTTGTCATAGTTCATATTGTTGTGGTAATCTCCACTTTTTTGGTCGGCTTTAAACATAAGCAATGCATTTGGTATAAAGCCATCGATACCACCGGCATGAACAATGATTAAGCGGTTGCCTTTCGATATATGTTGCTTCAAACCTGAAGTGCTTCCATCTGACCAAGATTTCGAGAGGGTATGTGATGTATGTATATATGTTTCGTCGGTGTAAACAATTGGTCGGCGTTGTTCACGATATTCAGCAATTTTCATCAAATAATTAATTCGCAAGTATCTAATTTCGTGTTTTTCCATAAGAAGTTTCCGGTTATCTTCTGTTTGCTTCCAATTAAAACCTAATGACATGACGTGTTTTCGTAACGTGCTGACACAACCTTTATAATCGATATCTTCTTTCAATTTTGAGTGCAAAGTTTTTAAAGTGGGAACTTCTTTATTTGTGATGTGGAAGTCATGAATTGTTCTTCTGATAACTTGCTGATCAAAGTTTTCGATTACTATTGTAGGTTTACGATTCGGTTTCTTTTTAGGAGATTTAAATGTTACTTCCTGATCTGAAGGACGACATTTGCTTTCTGATACTACCTTTCTGACGGATGCTATTGAAATTCCTGTTGATTTAGCAACTAATTGAGTGGGGGTCATAATACTGCTCGGGTTGTTATTACACTCATTTTCGAAATATTTGTACAAACAGTACAAAACTTCCTTAGTTTGAGAAGTCAAAGGCTTGCCTCGACCATGTTTTAACACTGGAGCCATTTTGAATTATCAATATAAAGTTACAACACTTACACACTTGAAATTAAACACTTCAACAAATATTTTAACAATAATAACAAACAATAACAACAATCAACAAATACAAAATTTCACAATGAAACTACTACGTATCTAATAATTATAATTTTTTAATGAAATGCGTGCTTTATGTTCTAACGGTATCAAGCGACTGACGTCAGACTGCACGTGGCACCTGCGGACAGAGTAAACTGGTTTATTCTGGTTTTGTGCGTGTTTCCACTTTCCACTATCAAGTGACGATTTATTTATTTGTTTTGTTTCGTAATTATTATGGTCAAAACTTTTTACCTATAGCTAAACTACTATCATCTAAAGAACGACACGATATTTTATTGTTTCACGGTAGTCGCCTTGTCGTTTGCTCAAGGACGTGAAATTGAATGACATATTTTTTTTAATAAAGTCAAAACCTTTTTCTTTAAAATAAAAACTTGTTTTTATTGAAAACAAAAATCAGAGTGTTGCTAGGGATAAGTATTAAATTAAATAGTAATGTTAGGATATTGAAACATTTTTGTAAGGGCCAGAACGATATAGTGGAAACGCGCTCTAATATCTAAGTAACATACACACCACTACATATGCAAAAATTTCTCGAGACTAATTTCACTGTACCTACATAATAATAATTTTCAATGGAATTAGTTTAAAAGTAGAAATTTTGTTACTTCTCATTTGATCAGCTGTTACTCGTAAACTTGTAAAGCCTACTTAGCTGTGATAGTTTTCCTTTTAATTTCACTATATATACTACTACCGTTTTTTTTTCAAATATCCAACATCAACCATTACCTGGCAGGGGGGGGGGGGGGCACTTGACTCTAACAAAAAAATATTTCATACAAATGAATCCCTAAATCTAAAACCCTTAACCGTTTTCAAAAGACCTATCTATCGATACCCCACACGATGGGGTAGGTGAGAAAAAAAATCACATCCTCACTTTACATCTAATCATCTTTATTTTCATTGGTAAAAGAATTTTCAAAATCGGTTTGGTAGAACCAGAGATTACAACGTAATCTACCCTACAACGTAACAAACTCACAACATCACAAACTCACAAACTTTACCTCTTTACAGATGTAAGTTTACTATATGGACTCTACTATCTAGATAAATAGATAGTAGAGTCCATCTATTTTAAGTGCTGTCGTAGTCTAAATAAAATATAATTTTAAAAAATTTAGTCTAGTCATTTTAAGTTTGCTTTGATAAATTATAAGAGTAGCAAAAAGTACAGTAGTCAATAAAGGCAATGACTCACAATTTTAATTCAAAGCCCCGAACAATTAGGTACCTTTTCAATGGCGGATATGAACGCTTTGCCGCCTTTGTCGATGTATCGAGCAGACATTAAAATGTCTATAGCTTAATTATGGTTATAAATGTTTAAGTAAAACGTTCCTTTAATACTTTTATTCTACTTTAAGAGAACCTAAGTAATAAAATTTAATAATTGAGTAGGTACTATCTACGCAGTACCTACCTATCTGCTATTAGATAAACTTATATTGTACTTGAAAATAATTGTGGTGTGATAGGTACTAAAGATTTTGTTTGGATAAAATAAATAGGTATACCTACGTACCTTTCTTAACATATTTTAATGTAGGTACTTACCAAACTATTAAAATAGTTATAAGTTATTAAATACTAGCGGACGCCTCGCGGTTTCACCCGCGTAGTTCCCGTTCCCGTGGGAATACAGAGATAAAAATATAGCCTATGTCTTCCGGGGTTAGCGTAGCTTCACAATGATGAAAGAATTTTTCATATCCGTCCAGTAGTTTCGGAGCCTATTTAATATAAACAAACAATTAAATCTTTCTCTATATAATATTAGTATAGATATAGATATAGATGAATTTGAAACATATTAAAGCCACCCGGAGTTTTCTTCACTTTTATACGTAATATAATTGTATTGTACCAAAAATATTGAAAGTAAAAAAAAAGGTGATTTGACGTCAAACTTGCATATCGTTTTGAAGTTTCATAAACAGAGTCAATTTTACACGAGGCCTGATTTTTTAGTGTTGAATACAAATTAAAATTAAACAAATAATTAATGACTTACCTACATAGTCTAAACAACACGTTAGCATTGTGCTTATTAAATTATTGCCTTTTATCGATTGCAAACAGTTATTGCGGTTAAAGGTACATAAAAAGTGCAGTCTTTAAATGAAATGCGACTTTGCACTTCGAATTAACTATAATTTTCTCTTTCTTTCCCAGAGGGAATGCATCTCTGTCCACATCGGCCAAGCTGGCGTGCAGATCGGCAACGCTTGCTGGGAGCTGTACTGCCTCGAACATGGCATCCAGCCTGATGGCCAGATGCCGTCTGACAAGACCCTGGGGGGAGGCGACGATTCCTTCAACACGTTCTTTAGTGAGACCGGCGCTGGCAAGCACGTGCCCAGGGCTGTGTTCGTGGATTTGGAGCCTACTGTTGTTGGTGAGTAAAGAGAAGTATTACGATCCGTCAACATGAGCGGCAAGACTGGCCGGTTGGACCTGACTGCTAAGAAAAAGGTGTCATCCACAAATGGTTGTTCCGAGTCTGCGTGTACTTTGTGTCCGTGACTTGTATGTTTGTAAAGTCCCCAGTGACACAGGGCTTGAAGTATCTATAATTTGTTTAAGGGTTTCAGGGCTATAAGAATATCTGTTTAACTTGGACTGCGTTTGGTTACCAGAGGGTTGGCCATTGATATCAAAGATGGATAACCATAAAACATTTTTATAATAACTTTTTCTTCTACAAATAACTACGCGCCTCGTAGAACATGTACCTAACGCTTCAGCAACAAATCTTTCCGTACGCGGTCGTACTTATTTGATTGCTTTCCCATCAAACCTAAAGGAATATTTTTAATACGCGGTAACCCAATGGTTAAGGCATCGGTCTCGCAATAACGAGGTCGTGGTATCGAATCCTGCCCTATATTCTACCAACGTAAACGCACTCCCAACAAGCCATGAGCTTAGCTGGAGGGGTTTACAGAATTACTAGTAATGTGATACCACAATCCCACATTGATAGTTATCTTTAAAAAAAACCATCTTGTCACAAATACCTACCAAATACAAAAGCCTTTCATCGTAGCACTCATAGGCGTAATGATAGAGTGTCGGTAATAATGGCGCGCGTTCCCGAGTTCAATATCCGACTGTTCTATTATAAAACCGCCAGACGAAGGCTTTAATTTAGAACCTCACGGTTACCTTATTGCGTTTTTTTGGGCGGTTTCGTTCTAATAGAGTTTTGTACGGATTAGTGTAAACACGATGTTCTCGACTGCGTTTTATTGTCGGTGAACTATTAGATAGAGTTTACTGTACAATAAATCTTGATCCAATCTAGGTTGTTACGGATCCTTAAACTTAAAGTAATTAATTTTAAAAAGATGCTTATTAATAGCAATAAATAGTGTCATGCACACTGAAATAAAAATGCAGCATAGTTACATACTGTAAGCAGCCGTAGAAACTTTGTACTGTACAATCCGCCAAGTGCAATCGAACTTGAGGTATATCTACTGTATATTTTCCTAACGAATTCTGTTCTATTTCGGATTTCAAACATACACTTGACAAAATTTACTATTTGTGGTGTGTACTTCAAAATGTTCGGTGGTGTTCACTATAATCTTTTCAAGTTTGAAACTTATTACACGTACTAACCTAACATAATACCATAATAGAGCTGAAAACGAAAATCGACAAAACCTGTTAATTTTTAATATTTTTTTTAAATTATACTTTATAGACAGAAACTTTTAAAGCTACAACAGACTGACAGACAAACATAGAAGGCTAAAAGAACAGAACATAGAAGGAACTTGCCACAAATATAAAAGTTTTTTTTTTTTTTTTATAAAAGATATCTAGCAATGTGGGATTGAATCCCACATTACTAGCAATCTTGTTAACCCCTCCAGCTAAGCTCAAAGGCTTGTGTTAGGAGTGGGTTCACGTCGGTAGTATAATGGGTAGGATTCGAAACCGCGACCTCACGATTGCGAGACCGATGCCTTAGCCATTACGCTACCGCCGCTTTTAAAGTTGTTATTAATATATCAATTTTGTTAACGACTTTTCACACGTATTGTATTTTCTTTGCTTCCCAAGTTATAAAGAATTTTGAATTTGAACTTTAAAAAGAAAATCAAAGGTTTCCCTACTTCATTGGATAGAAACCTAAGACGTTCACGGTCGGTCACCGAGTCACCGGTCACCGGTCACAGTCAGCCGGCGTTGCCGCTATTCGTCATGTCGATGCCGGTCGCACCTTGTTCACGGTATTCAAATAACCATTCCAAAACTTTTTACTCTACTAATTCAATATACATTGCTGATTGGATTAAGGGTTTTGGATGGAAATAAAACCAAGCCAGCAATGTATATTGATTTAGTCTGTGTTAATTCAGTGTAGTGTGAAGCGTTCATGCAAAAACATGCAAAGCGCATCTGTTGTTTCTCGCGTTTTTACACGAATGAATATATATGTATAAATCTATACTAATATTATAAAGCTGAAGAGTTTGTTTGTTTGTTTGAACGTGGTAATCTCAGAAACTACTGATCCTATTTCAAACATTCTTTCATTGTTGGATAGTCCATTTATCGAGGAAGACTATAGGCTAAATAACATCACGCTACGACCAATAGGAGCGGAGCAGCAATGAGAAATGTTTGCAAAAACGGGAAAAATTTTCGCAGACGAAGTTGAAAAAGATGACTATAAACACGTGTATACTTATGTACCAAGTGTTTTGAAAGTGAAACATGATTCTCCAAATCTATGCAAAAATCACAGACTTACAGAAGGTTTTATTATTCACTTGGTCAAAAATGAAATTGTCATATACTAGGTACGTTTGTACTAAAGGAATAACCTGCGTCGGTGAGGAAAATGTCGATAGTATAATTTTTGTTGAATATAAAGATTAATTAAATTAATTATTTTTCTTGACTTTGAATATCTAAGTATACATCTCTACTGGCGCCTAAGACGCACCGTTTACCTACTATAAATATCATTTTCAACAATTATACCAATCAAACAGGTCGTAAATTTAGTCATTATCTGTAGCAATTACCATAGACGACTTAGCCTAGTAATTATCCATCGATTTGAAATACTCTATATAATCGATTTCAATTGAACCAAAGAGAATATATGCAAAACACGAACACAGGAAGCTCTGGTCATTTATTGCTCAAAGCTCTTAGTTATTCTATCTTAATAGCTCTAAGTAGCCAACAGTAGCCAGGGATGAGATGAAAGCAATTAGATCTCAAGTGGCGCGTTCTTCTTAATTTACTTCGTTAAGAGCTGAGAGTACATTCAGTTTCTTTTTTTTTGTTTATTCAGTCGTCTTTTGTTGAGTCACCAGTCTTCAGATGTGTCATCTATTTTGACTAAAAGTGGTTTATTTTCGGAAGCTGAAACTTGGTTTCTTGAAAATACGCAATGAATAAAGTCTTTGTTTGTTTTCTCAGAAAATCCGAGTTTGATAAATTGTAGCGTAAACATTAGTAGGTAGGTATTACGTGGCATAGGTACCTATATTTTTATAGAAATTAAAAATTGCTGCAAAAAGAGCTGCTGCTGAGTTGTTAGTCAGCTAATATTATAAAGAGGAAAGATTTGATTGTTTGTTTGTATTGAATAGGCTCCGAAACTACTAGACGGATTTGAAAAATTATTTTATCGTTGTGAAGCTACACTAACCCCGGGTGACATAGGCTATATTTTTATCCCTGTATTCCCACGGGGACGGGAACTAGGCGGGTAAACCGCGAGGCGTCCGCTAGTGAGAAATAATTATACTTTGAACCCACAGTACCAATAATTCGAATGAATGGTATTTATGAACTATTATTAATGTAGTAGATTTAATATAACATATTATTGGTATGCTGTTCATTAAACTTGTGATAGGATTTTATATAACTTCCTGGTCAATTTTTAACGGAAATTTAAGGACGATTGACATAATTTTTTTAAATTAGCCTGTGGTGTACCACTGCTGTGCAAAGGCTTTTTGTCATATTCGTAATCCCAACCTCCCTGTCTGGAGATTTCTTCTTTCACTTCATCTGAAAGACATCATGATCGTCTCATCAGCGTTTCGGAAGCCGGTGGCGTAATATAATAAAGTATAAAGAAAACGTTACATTTCGGCGAAAAAGACTTGATGTAAAAAAAAACTTAGTTAATGAACAATTTATATGTTGAGAGGTAAACAGCTCATAGCGGGCTTTATTCCAAACAATGCTTCCTGCAAAATGAGACAAATAATTAATTAATTTCCTATTTCTAGACGAGGTCCGCACCGGTACGTACCGTCAGTTGTTTCACCCAGAACAACTTATCACTGGCAAGGAAGACGCGGCCAACAACTACGCCAGGGGACACTACACCATCGGCAAGGAGATCGTCGATGTCGTCCTCGACAGAATCCGGAAACTCGCCGACCAGTGCACTGGACTCCAGGTAACGCATCAAGTTCTTCATGTTTGAAGCAGGTGTTGCAAACTCCTATTTTACCGCAACTACAATACTCCAAAATCGTCACAAATAATTTGAAATTCTCCTAAAGAAAAACAGTCAAGCAAGAGTCCCTCACACGATAAGAAAAGAGAGAGTGCAGTGACGCAATCGAGTGTGAGCCGCTCGTACGTTAGGGGGGAGGATGGAGAGTACAAATTGACTTTTCACCAGCTTCGTTCCATTACTTCCAAAAAAGTCACCAATAACTTAAACCGAATTTTTGGTGACTTTCGACCCTTATTTACCCCCTAAATTTTGGGGAATACCTCTAAGCTGGCAACCCTTAATCAGAAAGAAAACTTAAGTCTTTTTCTTCAAGTAGAATTTAACCTTTTTTTTGTTTTATAAACGACTCCCGCTACAAGCCCCATGTCGCGGGGGACTTTACAAACATACAAGTCACGGACGCAAAGTACTCCCAGACTCGGAACAACAATTTGTGGATCAAACAAAGTGCAAAATCGAACCCACGACCTTTTGCGTAGCAGTCGGACACACTCCCACCGCGCCACAGAGGCAGTCGCCGCGCCTATAAATTAGGCATATTACAGTTTAGATACAACTTTCGTTTTTATCAACTTTTTAAAGCAACGTAAAAACAGTACTACACATACTGCTTATATGGAAATGACTATTGCTTCAATAACGGCTAGTATTAAATCCATCCAAAATTTTGATCGTGAGTTATGTGTTGTCCAACCTCTTTAAAGCTGTCTTATGTGTATTAACGTTTTTATTTACATCACGAGTGTTTCATAAGTAAGAAAAAACATATTTAAACTCTTATTAAAATTCTTTAATATCTTCCTCATTATCACAAGAAACTAAAACACTGTATGCCATTCTTTGCAGGGCTTCCTGGTGTTCCACTCGTTCGGCGGAGGCACCGGCTCCGGCTTCACGTCGCTGTTGATGGAGCGCCTCTCTGTCGACTACGGCAAGAAGTCCAAACTAGAGTTCTCCATCTACCCTGCACCACAGGTACGTCGTCAACTAGTTATATCAGACTTATTTCTGTTGTTTTCTTTGAAAAAATAAGTAGATTATAATATACTAGCTGTCCCGCGCAACTTCGTAGGTATGCGTAAATTTTCCACGTTTTTGCAACATTTTTCATTGTTGCTCCGCTCCTATTGTTCGCAGCGTGATGCTATATAACCTAAAGCCTTCCTCTATAAATGGACTACCCAACAGAAAAAGATTTTTTCAAATCGGACCATTAATTCCTGAGATTAGCGCGTTTAAACAAACAAACAAACTCTTCCGCTTTATAATATTAGTATAGATTATAATAATTCAATGTTGGGTTACTTAGGTTCTTTGTAGTTTTTAGTTTACCGATGCCTATGCCGCGGAATCTGTCGTCCTAATGCGCATTTTGATTCACTCCCCTACCATTTAAATTATTTTATATACTTACCGTTGTTTTTATGAACTTATCGCCTGAAACACAGGTTTTCCTAGTTCAGGCATAAGTATTAATTAAGTAAACATTTATAATAACTGATAAATAATGTTATCTTCTGAATATTGACATTGATTGAAATTGTTATTATAAGTACCTAATCAGTTTTATGTGTGAAGAAACGCCGAGAAAAAACTTTTTAGTGACACGTGATCGGTTAAAGCTATACGTACTTAAGTAATAAACCTATTTATTTTTAAGATTCTGTGATCTCGTCTCAGGAGGCTTATTCTAATTCAATGAAAACGAAGTTTTAATCAAAAATTAGGTGGTGATATACAGAACCTGAAATATCTATTTAATCCACTCGTTCCAGAAAAACGTCCATGAGTTCGAAATTCTCTGCTTATCCAAAAATTACGTAATGTATATCTAATATCGTGGGACAACTCACACAACGTCATCTGATATACATAGTATAGAAAAATACACCCAGACACAGAATAAACCACCGTGCTCATCACACAAAGATTTATCCTGGGTGGGGATCGAACCCACGACATCCGGCTTAGCAGTCAGGGTCACTAACCACTAGACCAACATGCCAGTCATCAAAAATTAATTTGAATAGTCCCTGTATAATAAAAAAAATTAAGGAAACGTTCATTCGAACATGGATTTCGTTTTAAAGAAACAGAATAGGCCTCTACAGGTCATACGATCAGAAAAGCAACAGAAGAAAAAGTAGGTACTTAAACTTGCAAGTTAAAGTACTTTTTTTATTGTTAAACCAGATTCCAATCTGATTTAACAACAAACCTGGTGTTCCCTCAGGTATCCACCGCAGTCGTGGAGCCATACAACTCCATCCTCACGACTCACACGACGCTGGAGCACTCAGACTGCGCCTTCATGGTCGACAATGAAGCCATCTACGACATCTGCAGGAGAAACTTGGACATCGAGAGACCTACGTACACCAATCTAAACAGGCTTATTGGACAGGTACCTATACCTACCTACGTAGAAACAAAAGCGTTATGCAAAAGTGCAAACAAAATGAATAGTATATCCGATCATACCCAAAATATATATAATAGTTTAAAGTATTTATTAAGCGCTATCTTTTGTGATTTTTTTCATATTTTTTGGTCACACGGTTTAAAAGCTAAGGAGGGGGGACAAAAAATTTTTTTAGCTTCTGTTACATGTATGTAGTGCCCCCCTTAAAAATATTCATTATTATTTATTTATTAAACTAAGTATCCGGCTACCACAAGACACCTTTTCACCTAAATTCATCAATATTAATTGAGTAGTCTTTGACTAAAATGCCTGTGACATACGGACGGACAGACAGACTTGCCATTTTGACTACGAAACCCTAAAAAAGTAATAGTGGGGAACCTTAAAAGATAGGCATTTGTTTTTAAGAACTTTTCAACTTAAATCGACTCAGAACTTTCTGCGTTTAGTATGTCCAAAACATAAATTTTACAGTCGTTTTAGAGCCGAAAATTTTGAACTCCATAAACCTATATAACCTATATAATTATGTTGATAAACTTTCTGATTTGTACACATTATAAAATAATATATACTACGGATCTTAATCGCGTCAATAATTTAAGGTATAACATTGTTTATTGCCTGACGTTTCGACCGTAGGTACTGCAACGGCCGTGCAACGGGCGATAAACAAGGTAAGTATTTTACCTTAAATAATTCACGCGATTAAGACCCGTAATATACATAATTTCATAATGTATCAATAACCTAGCCCATAAAAAAATACTAACATTCCAGATAGTATCATCGATCACGGCGTCGCTCCGCTTCGACGGCGCCCTGAACGTGGACCTGACGGAGTTCCAGACCAACCTGGTGCCGTACCCGCGCATCCACTTCCCGCTCGCGACGTACGCGCCCGTCATCTCCGCGGAGAAGGCCTACCACGAACAACTCACTGTCGCCGAGATCACCAACGCTTGCTTCGAGCCTGCCAACCAGGTACTTAGAACACTTATTGGTACAGAATTATGGTGAATATTTTTCCATAGAATTCATAGCACCCAGGTACGTTACGTATACAGCGGCATATACAGATTTTTACCCAAAACTTTAGTTGTTAGTCACCACTGAGGACGCTTTTTAACTAGGTAAAGCACATACACGGGAGGACTCTGCTTAATGAACTGCTAGTTTCCAACTAGTCAAAACAAACACTCTTTATGAAATTTCAAAACGCAGATTTTATATGGAGATCCTAAACAAATAGCAGTCTATGACGTCACAACTTTTTTTCTCGTGAAACCACTTCTTTTTATGATATGATCAATGATAAATAATCTAATTTAATACAAAATTGAATCCGAACTTAACTGTTGGAAGTTTAAATGTCAGGTTAATTTACTAATTAGTTTTTTGGATTTTTTGTTTATCTAGGTAACAAGCCTATTGAGTCGAATCCAACGACAGAGAAATTAGATATTCGTCAAGCCGTTTTAAAATACATACAAACTTACTAAAAATAATACCCTACTTTTAACGCTGCAGCGTTAAAAAAATGAATCATCAAATAAGAATAAATTCAACTCTGTCAATTACAGATGGTGAAATGCGACCCTCGCCACGGGAAATATATGGCTTGTTGTATGTTGTACAGGTAATTTTATATAAATATTGAACTACTAACTGTTCCATACATTTGTTCTTCAAAATTCCCGCGAATGGTTAATTTTGAAAATAACAAAATTATTACATTACTACACTATAATCTATTACTACATCAATCTCTGAGCTAAATTTTGTTCAAATTTATTCAGCCTTTTTGATGTGTGTGAGTCTATTCATCCAAACTTTCCCATTTATAATATTAATAGGAAGTAGGATGTAGACGTTTAGAATCAGTATTATTGGATTGTTAATCAGGATATTACATAATATTGTATTTCGGCAGAGGTGACGTGGTGCCCAAAGACGTGAACGCAGCCATCGCAACCATCAAAACTAAGAGGACAATCCAATTCGTCGACTGGTGTCCCACTGGATTCAAAGTTAGTATCAAGGCCTATTTAATTTCTTGGAGATTTTAGCACTTTACGGATAGCAATTACGGATACTTCATTTATAGCAGTAAATCCTTAACCGGCAGGACTCAAAAATTACCTTTGAAAATTTCAGTTTGAGTGGTGATTTTGAATTTTGAATGTTATTTGTTCTGAAAACTTGAAACAGAAAACCAATGTTCTACGTTAGGAATTAAATAAAGAAAGAAATACAAGGTCCTGCTATCAAATGTCAAAGTAAGGTGCCGGTATATACAACTTCATTATTTCATATTAGGTAGGTATCACACTATGACATATTTTTGTTCAGTGTATTTTCATTTTAGTGCAGTCAAATATATACAAGATTATTTACATATTAGATATATTTCGGGACTATTAATCGAGTGAATTATTAAAGGTGGGTATCAAAACGTCGGGTAAATAAAAGGTTCGTACCTTTAAGTAATTCACGCAATGAAGTCCCGAAATATATCTAATATACAGGGTGTAACAGAAAGGTGTGGTCAAATTTCAGCAGCGGATAGGGTATGTTATTAGTATTGTACCTACCATGTTGCCATAGCTGGTTGCATTATTATTACATAGTTATAGCATATTCTTTTTGTCAAAATTCAGTAGTGAAAGGCGTATGGCATAAGAATTATACCTCCCCTGGTACAAAATTCGATTGGATTATTATGGCATAGAACATTTTAAGTCATACTTTTCTTAATTCATAACTTTTTCATTCATAAATAAACGAATGAAAAAATAATAAATATTTTTTTATGGTACTCCGATTTTGATAAAACTAGGTATGTGCACTCAGTATCATAGGTACATACCAACCCTTGAATATGACCACACCTTTCTGTTACACCCTGTTTATAAAAATCGCGAAAGTTTAAAAACAATAAGATTATTTACCTCTCGTAGCCGCTCTAGCACCGTTTACAGAAATACTGCAAGTGCGTTTCCACTGACACTGAGTAGCGGAGTGGACCGTGAATTGGCCAATGACAGTCGAAATAATCTTGGGTATGATTTCCAGCACTGTGATTGACGGTCCACTTCTTCAAACGCACTCAAACTATAGCTCTTGTAATCCACTTTCTTCAAGTATGCGTAACCATAAGATGAGTGTAGAGTCCAGACTGTGGCGAACATGGCAGGTAAACCCGGACAAAAAATATACTGATAATAAATAATGCACATATACGGAACCCTCGGTGCACGAGTAACACTTGCATTTTTTTATTTTTGTTATAATAAGTGTGAGATTTTTTTTGCCCGGTTTACCCGCCAATTTCGGCATTCAATCCACACCGCCTAAAAGCCTGCTAAGATGTAAATAAACACGTGTCTCCCCCCCCCCCAGGTGGGCATCAACTACCAGCCCCCCACGGTGGTCCCCGGCGGCGACCTCGCCAAGGTGCAGAGAGCGGTCTGCATGCTGTCTAACACCACCGCCATCGCTGAAGCCTGGGCGAGGTACTCGTATATGCACAATATATATCATTTTTCTCTTGGTGTCTAGTAAGGGAAGGGCTTTATTTATTAATTTATTGCATTGTAGGTTTTCACAATGTCGACTGAATAATACGTCAATTATAGACACATTAAAATTATAAATAAGTTAAATCCTAGAGTAAACAGATAGCTTTTGAAGTGTATCATAAAAACTGAACATAATGTTTGATGTTACACGTATGGACATGGTAGATAGCGTTGTACTACCGAAATTCGTACGGGATTATAGTCCTCACGATCTAAGTATACACATTTGACCACTTCACGTTGTCAAATGTGTATACAAAAAGTAACGGGAGTTGTAAAAATGACGGCAGACTAACCTGTCCTGTATAGCTCCACGTTTATCATATAAAAATACTTTGTACATACAGATAGTGTGTTGTTGCATTGAATACTTGACCCTGGCATTTGAATAGGCTAGATTGTCAAAAAATTTACTTAAAAAAATCATATCTACTGAAAATCCCAAAAAGTATCTACAGTACGCGTATAGTACGCTTATCTATTTGTGACAATATATGTTAAGTGGATACTCGAGGGTTTTTAAATTAATAAAATGAACAATAAAAATACATTAATATTTATGTTACTAAAATTAAAACATTACTTAAAATATTGTAACAATATACTAGGTATGAAAGAGACTGGATCTCACGACACAGGGAATCCTAGTGTGAGATCCAGAGCTTTATTCCTATCTATTTGTAACTTTTTGAACAATAAATCATTTTTATTTTTTATTATTTATAATAGTAACGGTTAATTTTATTATTGGCTTATCACAAAAGTGTATGTAGTCGGGAAAATCTATACATTTTTACTCGACTACGACGAAACCAAAAGGATATTACAATTTTAACATCTAAAACAACCTTATTTCTAATTATAGACTCGATCACAAATTCGACTTGATGTACGCGAAGCGCGCCTTCGTCCACTGGTACGTGGGAGAAGGTATGGAGGAGGGAGAGTTCTCCGAAGCTCGAGAGGACTTGGCAGCTCTGGAGAAGGACTATGAAGAAGTCGGAGTGGACTCCACCGAAGGAGAACTTGATGAGGAGAACGAGTACTAGACGCAACGGTTGTGACCAAACTGGGACTGCTAGAGCTGGGACACACTCGATTTTTTATACCGATGAATTTCTGATGGATAAATCATTTGTATCTGAGTTTCATAGGTGATAGTTAGATGAATGTCTGTACCTAAGTGGAATTGGATTGAAGATGGCTTTAAAACGCAAATTATAAAAATTTGGGTGATTAGTACTGGTTTTAGTCGATTTTGGTTTGTACACAATCGTTCTCGCAGATTATGTGACATTTTATATTCCTTGAAAATTTAATTTGAACTCGACGCCGTCAATATAATAACTACATTTTTTAATAATATTAACATTATGTCTAGATTAAGGAATGTTGGTTTGAATGAGGAAATGTTCACAATATTGTATTTTAGACAGCCATTTAATTGGGGTACATATCTATTTGTAAGATATTCTTTTGTCAACTTTTCATCTAAAATGTACCTACCATTTGTCATAAAGATCTGGTGTCTATATTCTAATATGTGAAAGTAAAATATAAAATAAGTGTACAACAGAACAAACTTTTAAAAAAACTAAATAATTTCAACAAGTTGAAAGTAAAAGTTTGTTTGTCTGTGAAAATGTAACAAAATAATTTGCATTTATTAATTATAAAAAAAACTAAATTGGTGATAATCTAACGTGAATAGTTGGATATAGTTTATATTGTAATAATAAGCTAACTTATTTAAATTAATTTACGCTTTTGAGGAGTGCGTGTGTTTGAGAATATAATTTATTTTTAATGCACAATAAAGATTTTTACACATAGATAATATTTTATTGTTTTATTATTCAAAACCAAATCAGAAAATCACAAAAAACTGACCTTAACAGAGATTTATTAAACATCAGTTGTACATAGTGTGATATACAGGTGTCTCGATACTATATATATAGTCGGGAAAGTACCTTAAATATTGAAAATAGAACTTTTACTATAAGAAGACTTCGTTTTGATTTGAAAAATAATACGAACTGCATTCAAAGATTTTTAAATAATCGTCTGCCTGGACCAGGAATCGCACTCGCAAAATATGAAAAAATGAAACACCCTGTATTTTTACGATACCAATCGAAAGGATCAATTATAAAGATGCTTACAAGCATCATCAAAACATGTCCAGTTATCATGTAGTTTATATCTGTACTTCTTTATAATATTATTATACCCATTATACACACAAACGTAGACTATAAAGTAACACGAATGAATAAGTTATCTAATAAAAAAAAAAACAAGGGTAGAGCCTTATCATTTTAGGAATTATAAGACTAAAAATGAAAAACATGTATTAATACAATACCTTTATTCATATAAAACAGATTTCACTTACAGTCGTAACTATAAAATCACATATGAACAATAAACGGCTCAAAACATAACTGTAAAGACTTAACAATAACACCTGTTATTATAACTGACTTTACTAATTAAATTTGCCGTCATTTAATTTGTCAGCGCTTACAATTTATTAAATGCAGTCAATTCATCAAAGTAAATAATTGAAGTACATACCTACACACATTGAACACCCTCTAGAGAGTTTACTCATTCTATCTCTTTCTCGTTAACGTAGAAGAAAGAGACTCCAAGTAGGTACTTAAGCATTGGTAGTGTATACTCCAAATAGTAATCCACGACAGGTCGCCATGATAACTTTAGAACTACTTACTAAAAAAATGCAGGTAAAAACGTAAGCGAGATTTATATATAATAATAAATGCATTTAAATTTTGCACAGAAAATTCACCCCCTAAGGGGGAGAAACTGTATGAAATTTAGTCAAAGGCATCACATGTACATGACGTAGATTCATGACTTTTCACAATTAGTGTAGTATTTTTCTTCCTAAGTGAAAAAAGAATTTTTG
This sequence comes from Herminia tarsipennalis, assembly GCA_945859575.2. Classification (NCBI taxonomy): domain Eukaryota; kingdom Metazoa; phylum Arthropoda; class Insecta; order Lepidoptera; family Erebidae; genus Herminia; species Herminia tarsipennalis. The sequence goes on from OX243837.2 coordinate 27,026,807, forward strand.
ATTTCATCAAGTCGACCTGTTGCGGACTATACCTTAATGTGTCAAATAGTATAATCTTTACACACAACTAGCGTGTGTTTACACACAACTTTGTGGTACACTCTAGTGTCACGTAAACTGTCCCTTTTACACAATATATACCTGTATATTTACATACATAATAAAATATAATATACATATTATATAGGATCATCATAAACATTAGTAGTATAAAATTAAACAATCCTTATAGCATTTTGCAGACGATCCGATTTGGTCGAGTGCATACTAATCACATAATGACCTACTAATGGCGTTAAAGACAATTTTAACTTAACACATTTATTTTCCAGTTGCATTTCTTGGATAAAACTGAGACGAACAGCTCGCATTTTACCAAAATTAACACCAAGAGGCCTACTCTAATTCAATGAAAACGAAATTTCGATCAAAAATGAGGTGATTTGATACAGAACCAGGAACATCTATTTAATCCACTCGTTCCAGAAAATCGTCCATGGGTTCGAACTTCTTGTGCTTATCCAAAAATTAATTAGAATAGTTCCTGTAAACTTCGGAAATTTAAGGAAACGAAAATTAATGATTTTCTTTTAAAGAAAGAGAGTAGGCCTACGGTACTCTAATGATGTACACGACAAAATCCGATCATCAGTAAACAGTTTTAAATATAAACACACATGTCTTGTTTTAATAAAGGTAAAATAAATTCAACTTAGAGATCGTTGTTGGAAAATAAATTCGTATTACACTCAATACTTTGCCACAAAGACTGACAACTAAACGTACAACTAGCGCTCTATTGACGATGTTCAAAAATTGAACGTATAAAAACAAGCGAAGGAATATATTGAAAAAACACCTTTCATAATTTAGGACGTATAAGACTTGACCGAGATCGATCACTCTCGAAAAATAACTAATAGAAATACAATACATCAAGTGGTTATTTATTAATTTATTTAGTTAAATTTAAGGTCATTATAGCAATGAAATTCTCGTAATTTAAAAGGCTGGTACATAATTATAAATAGAGCATTTGTAAAAATAAATATTAATCAATACATTAAATCATTTTTCTTAAAATAAATAAATTCGTTTAAACAAAGAAATTCGTTTATACGGAGACTGTGACTCTCAGTCTGATATTTAGCTTTGTAACAATATGAGAAACATCTTGCCAACATATATGAGAAATAAATAACTTAAACATAATAACATATTTCTATAATGTCATCATTTTAAATGATCCATACATAATATAATATCTGCTATGGGTATTATGTTACTATAAAAATAAATATAATTTACCGTAATTCATGGAACAGTAGTAATTTGAAACGCCGATAGATGGCATTAAACACACAACCGTAGAAACCACGTAATAGTGGTTGCAACATAATAATGACAAGATATTGAGCACCTAAAGCTGATATAGCTTATCATTTAACTTAAAAAACATAGGACAAAATGTAAGATATTTTACACAATTAATCTGACAAAGATCTCAGTACATTTACCACATGTCCACAGATTCATGGAAATGCCTGTATTGAATTAACAGTAGTAATTTGAAACGTCGATAGATGGCGTTAAATACACAACCATAGAAACCACGTAATGGTAGTTGCAACACAATAATGACAAGATATTGAGCACCTAAAGCTGACATAGCTTATCGTTTAAGTTAAAAAAAACATAGGACTAAAATTATATGAAAGATATTTTTATTAATTATGGTGACAAATATCTCAGTACATTTACCACAAGTTCACTTATTATAGTTCTAATAATACAAAGAATTAGAACTATCATAACTGAACCCATTTGAATTATCCAACGTGGTTTCTTGTTGTCCTTTCTACGCAGGCAACCACGTATTTTTTTCACGATTTCTAAATAATATATTTTGCGAAACCCTGGTAAGATTTCTACGGAACCCTTGGATTCCGCTGTATACGGAAATATATATATATAATAATATAATAATGACCCGCATATTCAAAGAAGTCCTGGCAGTTAATAACAGTTAAAACAATATAATGACGTTATTCTATGTTCAAAAACTATACATTATTTACACTCGCAGTAAGCAATGTACACTTGAATTAAAATATTGTACAATACAGTCGTTTAGAAATCTATACATTTTCAGATACCGTAGCAATATGTAATGTTGGTAGACAAATAAGCTTAAAATGTTTCAGCAAATTTAGGTCAGACAGAGCGAACATTAGTTTCATGACTTCACACAATAACAATAATATGAGGGCTATGGCGGTCACGGTCACAAAATCTACCCAGACTCGCAACAACAAATTGCGGATCACAGAATGTGCCATCGAAAGAAATGCCATCGAGGCCGTCGAATATTGCACCTGTGCTTGTCGATGAGACATGATTACATTTAAATGCTTTCTCATTATATCAAATACTAGCTAAAACCTGCGCGCGTTCCTACAACATTTTTATATATATAGATTCATTGGAATTATTGTGGCGCCATCTGTCGAAGATTGGTCGTACCAACTCATAAACCTTCGTGGGCTCATGCACAACACTTTGCTAAAGAACATCACATGATATGGGTGGAATGTGTCTATATATGTATGTATTTAGAAATATATATATATATACAGGGTGTAACAGAAAGGTGTGGTCAAATTTTAGCAGTGCATAGGGTATGTTGTCAGTATTGCACCTACCGTAGTGCCATAGCTGATTACATCATTATTACATAGTTATAGCCTAATCTTTTTGTCAAAATTCAGTAGTGATAGGCGTGTGGCATAAGATTTATACCTCCCCTGGTACTAAATTCAATTGGATTATTATGGCATAGAACTTTTTAAGTCATACTTTTTAAAATTAATAACTTTTTCATTCATAAATAAACAGTTGAAAAAATAATAAATATTTTTTTAGGGTACTCCGATTTTGATAAAATTAGGTATGTGCACTCAGTATCATGGGCACATACCAACCCTTGAATATGACCACACCTTTCTGTTACACCCTGTATATTATCAGTTGTATGGAAGCCATAATACAGACAGGCACTGCATAGCTTAGGAACAGATAGCTGTGTGTGAGTTGTATGTGTATATATATATTTAATCATTCGTTACAAGTACTTTGGCGTGCCGTGTGGTGCCGGCTTAAGAATAGCACCACCCCATATCTTCCCGTGGGTGTCGTCAAGGCGACTAAGGGATTTCACTCCGGAGGACGGGCAGCAGCGTCCTCTGCGTACTTAAAGCCTTACTGCGATCGCCAACCCGCTCGCCAAGCGTGGCGATTATGGCAATTACCCTCAGGATCTACCTACCAGTAGGTTCTACTGGGGAGACCCGTGCCCAGCAGTGGGCCATCATATGGGTTGATATGTATGTATGTATGTATGCTTTAACATGGTGTATAGTATATTAGTCGCAGAACCTTACCCCATATCAAGTTTATATAACCATCAAACATTGTAAAATTGGCAATTTGAAAAGAGTGGGCGCGAGTTTTTATTGCCAGGTTCTTTTCTCCGGCTTTACCTATTTTTTGCGAATTTGGCATTACATGTGCATGTAGAATCCCGACGTATCACAAGAGTTGTCTTGCATCCTAAGTGAATAAAGAATTTTGTAAACTAAAAGAAAATAAAATTAAGCTTATTTGTCTGACCCCCATAGCACACAGTTCATTATAATAAGTCCAATAAATCACTTACAGTTATTTGTACAGTGTCAGCAATAAAGTCGTTTATTTGTAAGTCTTGCGGCTAGTCCGGCTTGCTCTTGAGCTGGTCGGTGGGCACCGCCGCGTCGCGCGGGAACCAGCCGCGCGGACCGCGGACGGACCCGTCGGATATTAACTTCTCACCGAATAACCAGTGTCTGGAAGGAGAAAGTAAATTTCAATTATATAAACTCTCCTGTTGGTCTATACTAGTGGTTAGTGACCCTGATTGCTAAGCCTTGGTCGTGGGTTCGATCCCCACCCAGGATAAAACTTAGTGTGATGAGCACGATGGTTTATTGTGTCTGGGAGTAATTTATCTATACCAGTGGTTCTCAAACTTTTTAAATGACGGAACCCTTTTGGGAAGCAAAATACTTGATGGAACCCTACAATAAAACAATTATTTTTATAAGTGTATTCTTTATTAATCAGCATAATAAAAGTACAATGTATCAGTTACTAATTATTATTTACTTCACCACTTGGTAAGGACAATAATAGAAAACATTAAAAAAGAAAAAATCTAACTAGTGGGAGGTATGAAACTGTTTTTTATTTTTCATCAATTGCTTGATATCAGGTTTGATGGAAGAAAGTTGGAGTCTCATATCAGCTTCGGCGTCCAGTCTATTGCGATATTTTGTTTTCGTGGCTGCGTAGGTAGAAAATCCTGTTTCGCACAAATATGTAGTTGGGAACGGGAGAAGAATATCCAGAGCCATTTGGCCAAGCATTGCATATTCATCTTGGATTCTGCACCAAAAATCATTAAGAGGCGTCGTTTTGAACAATGACTCCATACTTGTGTCTGATGACATTTCTAAAAGAGATTCATATATCTCATTTGACATGTTTTCAGGCTTTTCCAAGTTGGGTAAAAAAGGATTATGAATCCAGGAGTTCACTTTAATTTTTGTATTGTGTTCTTCGGGAAAATACTTTTCAAAAGATGCGCGCATCGAACTGAGATATTGGACCAATTCTTCAAACACATTATCTTCAAACATTTCTGAGTCGTTTTCGCTAACAAACTCACTGAGTAACGTAAAACTTTCTATTTCTTTCTTACCAATGCAAATGATCCAAAAATCTAATTTTCTTTTAAAAGCAGTTATTTTATTATAGGCCTGAAACACTGTTGTCTGTTTACCTTGCAACGATAAATTTAATTCGTTAAGTTTTTGAAAGATATCCGCCATAAAAGACAATCGGAACAACCAAGTTTTATCATACAAACGGTCCTTCAAATTAAAAGAAGTATCTGCTGAAAGAAACATTTGTAACTCGGCTCTAAGTTCAAATAGCCTTGTTAAAGTTTTTCCCCGAGACAGCCATCGCACTTCTGTATGGAGCAGCAGTGTTTTATGGTGGCTGCCATAATCTTCACACAATAATGAGAACAATCGGGATTGTAGTGGTCGTGATTTGATAAAATTAATTATTATTACCGCTTCATCCATAACTAATTTTAGATTAGACGGCATTTGCTTCATCGCAAGTGCTTGTCTATGCAGAATACAATGACTGGAACTACAATTAGGCGCTTTATTTTTCATTCGTGACACTGCTCCTGCTGTTTTACCTGTCATCGCCTTGGCCCCATCTGTACAAATGTCAATGCAATTGTTCCAACTGAGATTATGTTCTTCAAAAAATATATTTATTTTATTAAAAATTTCTTCCCCGGTAGTGTTTGTAAGCAGCGATGAACACATAAGCATGTCTTCTTCAAAAGAACTTTTATATGGATATCTCACAATAACCAGCAGGATAGCCAAACCAGCGACATCAGTCGACTCGTCCATTTGCAAAGCGAATCGTGTATTTTGTAGACGTGTAACTAGTTCTTGTTTGACGTAGCTTGCCAGATCATGGATTCGTCGTGAAACAGTATCGTTTGATAGCGGAACAGTAGAAAGATGCTTTGCAGATTTTTCATCAAGCATACATTTTGTTATGTCTAATACACATGGTTTTATTAATTTCTCAGCGATAGTGTGCGCTTCACCTGCTTGTGCAATGCGATAGCTAACTAAATATGATGCCTCCGTGGCCTTTTCGTTGGTAGTTTGTGTTACATGCATCATATTTTTTTGACTTTCTAATAACTGATCTTTTTTGCGAACAAAAAATTCTTTATTCTTGTCTTTAGTCTCGGGGTGTACGGTTTCTAAATGTCGACGCAATTTGGCAGGTGCCATGGACCTATTAGGAAGCAGTTTACTACAGAGCATGCAGAGAGGTGAGCCGTTGGAATCAACAAATCCGAAACTGATATAAGATTCATCATACTTCCTTTTTTTCGTCTTTGAAACCGTCGAGCTTGACGTCGTGGCACTCGTGGCATCATCTTCTGGATCGGTGATTGCTAAATTCTCCGCCCGCATTGCTTTTGAACATTCAGCGTCATTAGAAGATGTTGTTGGAACACGTTTAACACCTTTAAGCCAACGTTCCATTCTTCTTTATTTATAATGTTACAAGTCAGGATAGTGGGGTTTAAATAATGCACAATCGTTACTGCGTATAAGAGACTAAATTTAGAACCTACAGGGAAGAAATGTATAAAACTGAGACAACAGAATACAGCAGGCAGTAAAACAATGAACACTAGTTTCTCGCTAGCGAGCTTGTAAGTAGGTAGTAACTTATCGCTCCGAACGCTAATCATCAACTGACGACGCCAACGCGCGATCGCCGCTTTTATACTTAGTTCTAGACTCGATCTCAAATATTCTCGAAAATACTCGAGTCGGCACCTTTGATAAACAAAAAGCAAAAATAAAAACAGAAATTTAAAAATAGCGTTGTAAACAATATCGACTTTATCCTTTGAAGTTAGAGACGAAAGTCGCTTGTTGACAACTATAGCGTCTAATTCAGAGGCGGCTTTTATCAAAGAGACTGAGCGCTTACAAGTATACTATCCGCTCGTTTTAAGTTTGCCGCTGGCGATAGGTATGAGTGTATGACGTTCGAAATTTTTTATTTAATTGTAACAATAAAAATTGTGTACGGTAGATATTTGGGTAAAACTATGACACATTATAAGTTTTGTTGTCACGTGGGGGAGGGTACGCGCATTCCACAGACCGGCAAACTTAGAGCGAACGCGTTGTACAAGTATAAAATTGTTGAGACCAAACTTATAAGATATTGTACCAGCTAATGTAACACAAGCTTATACAAATACAAATAAATAAATAAATAACATTCATAGCGTTTTGTCTCCGCGCGGCCGCGGAGTCCGCACAGCCGCGGAGCGACCAGAGAGAGGTGTTTTGATTTTTTTATTTCTAAATTCTTGCGGAACCCCGACAGAGGTATCACGGAACCCTAGGGTTCCGCGGAACACACTTAGAGTATAGCTGATCTATACTATGTATGTATTTAGAAATTTAAAAATATGTTTATCAGTTGTCTGATTTTCATACTACAAGCTCTGCTTAGTTTGGGATCAGATGACGTTGTGTAAGTTGTCCCAATATATTATTATTATTATATAGTAATGTTAATAGCAATTATTAATGGCAAAAGACACAATTAGTTTTCCGTTTTTAACAAAACGACTCCCACAAGCGGCGGTAGCTTAATAGTTAAGGAATCGGTTCGAATCCTACCCATTTCCCTACCGCCACCACGAAACCCACTTCTAACACATACTATTTAGCTTACCTGGAGGGGTTAACGAGACTGCTAGTAATGTAGAACCCATAATTCCACATTGTTAGTTATCTTTCATAAAAAGGTATGATACAAGCTCTGTGTCGCGGAGGACTTTACAAACAAGTTTGTGGATTACACATAGTGGTGTCCCGTTTGGGAAACGAACCCTCGTGCGAATCAGTCATACACACTCCCACCGCGTCACCGACTCATAATTAATAATAATAATATTGCACATATTCTATACATGTAAGTTGGGACTCTGTCCCTTTTACTCGTTCTGTCTCTTTCCCGTACGACTGATTTGCAGGAGGTTCAATTTCCACACGTAACAGAGCTTTGTGCAGGCTCTGCCTAGTTTGGAATTAAATGGTTGCATGTAAGTTTTTTCAGATATTTACCTACGACCGCGACATAGAGAACTTCAAAAGCGATAGGTGCCTTTGCGCACTTGCCCGCAACCCCTTCGCAGCCAGGTGTAAGCTGGTATTATTTTGTTACGTTATTACGTTCATGACGTATTTTCATCACTTTTAAATCAAATTAAAGTATTTATTTTCTGTGCCTACTACCTGTGCCTATGCAAAAGTGCCTGCAATCGGAGTTGCCAGCGATTAAAGTTTGTTTAGATTGAGAAACACTTATGCTCTCTGCTGTCGTAACGAAGAATGCAGTAATTGACAAAAAGCACAATTATAGTTATTTGCTTGAAATGGCAACGTTACGTAAATTATAGATTTTTAGAGCCATACAAAAAACACATTTGCCCATAAGTGCCGTTTTGGCATTTTGCATACGTAATCTACAAGTATCCCTTTGACTACGTGTGGCACCATCAAACAGTTTGGGAAATAATTTCGAATTACATTTGACACATAAGGCTATCTCATAAACACATAAGAATGGAAGTGTCAGGATGTTATGTTTAATAAAATATGGCTATCAAATAATTGTTGGTTTTAAGTTAAACATAGCACTGTTTTTGAATTTTAAATATTATTTCCTTATGGGTGAAGTTACCCCAGAAAATAATTCCGTAGCGCAAGATTGATGCGATAATTGAAACAAAACACGTGCAAGTGACGTCATGCATGAAATGAAAAGGATAACGACATATATTTATTTTCTTCGTTGTGTGTATGATGTATTGGCATACATTTCGTCGTCAAACTCAATGCAATATTTTTTATGCGAAATAGTATTTTAGCAGTTTATTTTCCTACTGCGTTCTAAATTATTAGAGTATCCACAGTGAATATTGTGGATGCCTGCGGAATCCTGTTGGCCATTATACATATTCGAGAAGCTGATACAACGTTTATATTTGTGCATGATGAACGGTCTGAATTATTAGGCTACTATGGCTGATTGTACACTCCCACCGCGCCACTAATATGGCGCGGTGGAAGTGTATCCGACTGTAGCAAGAGGTCGTGGGTTCGATCCCCACCCAGGATAAAACTTTGTGTGATGAGCAGGATGGTTTATTCTGTGTCTGGGTATTATTTATCTATAATATGTATGTATTTAGAAATATATAAGTATGTTTATCAGTTGTCTGGTTAGTAGTAGTAGTAGTAGCTCTGCTTAGTTTGGGATCAGATAGCGTTGTGTGAGTTGTCCCATGATATTATTATTATAGTGATCAATAAGGATGTATCTAAGTATTTAGTGATGTCAACGGTTATCTATCTATACTAATTTATAAAGCTGAAGAGTTTGTTTGTTTCTTTCTTTAAACGCGATAATCTCAGGAACTACTGGTCCGTATTCTTTTACTGTTCAATAGCCCATTTATCGAGGAAGGCTATAGGCTATATAACGTCATGCTACAGCCAATAGAAGAGGAGCAGCAATAAATAAAAAAATAAATTATAAAAATAAAAAAACCCGCCTGCACAAAAAAGATGGAAACAAGATCCCCTACATAATTATACAATTTCATGCAGTCGGAGGCACTTTACTAAGTTCATCGAGATTAATTAATGCCTTTACTAAGTTCATCGAGATTCATTAATGCCTTTACTAAGTTCATCGAGATTCATTAATGCCTCCGACTGCATGAAATTGTATAATTATGTAGAGGATCTTGTTTCCATCTTTTTTGTGCAGGCGGGTTTTTACTTTTATAATTTATTTTTTTATTTAATACTTTTTAGTAGTTGTAGGATGTAACCGATGTTGCAACTTACTTTTATCACAGCTATTGTCAAGTATTGAAAATTGAAAAAACAATGGTTGCTTACTAACTTTTTTAGTATAAAAGTCATAATCATGTTATACCTTTTTGAAATGCTTAAGATGAGCTCTTTAATTTGATACCTATATTGCAGTATACAAAACAACTTTTTTTTTCACACCTCTTTATTTTGACATCTCATAGCCGCCATGTTTGTTTTTTAAAAACGTCACCTATCTAAGAACACACTTGGTGGATTAAGACGAATCTAACGACGTGTGAATTGTATAAATCCGTTCAGTGGATTGTGAGATATCAGGTAATAAAGAATATTACATACATACATACAAGATACGCGCGAAAAACATAACCCTTCTTTACAGTCGGGTAAAAATGTTGCAAATACGGGCAAAATTTACGCTTACGAAGTTGCGCGGGTCAGCTAGTTTTGTATATGAAGCTGACTGTACAATAGATAACTGACCTCCTCTGCCTCGTGGCTCTGATGACGTCCCCCGCCGTCAGAGGCAGCCTCGCCTCGTCGGTGCAAGGCGCGGCGAGGGCGGCCAGTACGAGCTAGAAGCTGTGTTAGGGCAATAAACTGACCTCCTCTGCCTCGTGGCTCTGATGACGTCCCCCGCCGTCAGAGGCAGCCTCGCCTTGTCGGTGCAAGGCGCGGGGAGGGCGACCAGTACGAGCTAGAAGCTGTGTTAGGGCAATAAACTGACCTCCTCTGCCTCGTGGCTCTGATGACGTCCCCCGCCGTCAGAGGCAGCCTCGCCTTGTCGGTGCAAGGCGCGGGGAGGGCGACCAGTACGAGCTAGAAGCTGTGTTAGGGCAATAAACTGACCTCCTCTGCCTCGTGGCTCTGATGACGTCCCCCGGCGTCAGAGGCAGCCTCGCCTCGTCGGTGCAAGGCGCGGCGAGGGCGGCCCGCGGGCGCGAGCACAGCGGCACCCAGCGGCCGGAGTACGAGCTCGTAGCTGTGTACAGCCGGGAACGGACGCGCTTGTCTTGTTTCTGGGATATTTGTTCACGCTGGAAATAATACACGAATTTTGATCTATTTTATGTATAACGCCACCGATGGTCCGATGCATTCGCGTACCGTCAAAAGAGGATAGGTGTGCTTTTATCGCGGGCTTTAAGCGCGGCGACCGAATCAAGAAATTCCGTAACGAAAATAAAACCTAATACCCACTCTGCCTACCATGCAGCTCGGCCGAGCGTTCGCTTAACCCCTCCCTGTCCCGTGAGACTCACCGTGAGATCAAAAACCCCGCAGCCTTCCCTCACAGGCCAGTGTATCCCGTCGTACCTCGCCCCGAATAACACTTGTTTGACATTCTCTTTCCATCCAATATTGTATGGAAACACAAAAGGCGGCAATCCTTGTTCTTCTCGTCTACCAACCGCCTTCTCTACTATCCAGTCTTCTATAGTAGTTTGGTTGCGGAGTATACCCCTAATCTGAAAAAAATAATTAACCATAGATCTAGATAACATAAGTACACATGCTTTCCTTGACTCATAGATTATGTTAGGCCGAGTCTTGACAGGTTTCATCATCCTAAATTCATCTCTTCAGATTATGATAGTTGAAGTTATAGAATGTTAACTTGCGTTTACGCACTTTAACATTCAACATTCATACAACGTTATTCTTAGTATAGTGCAAACTTCTGAACGTAATTTGCTCAGAATCAGGAACACAATCCATTGTGGTAATTTTTATACCATGATACATTTTTCAATTTTGACTGCCTCTGTGGCGCGGTGGGAGTGTGGCCGACTGCTACGCAAGAGGTCGTGGGTTCGATTCCCACACGGGACACCACTTTGTGTGATCCACAAATTGTTGTTCCGAGTCTGGGTGTAATTTGTGTCCGTGACTTGTATGTTTGTAAAGTCCCCCGTGACACAGGGCTTGTACCCTACTGCGGGAGTTGTCTTTTTAAAAGAAAAAAAAAAAAAAATTAATTAATCAATAATGAATTAATTAATCATTCTAACAGTCCAAATCCTGTTCACAATGTGCTGGAAAATGTAATCATCACTTATTTTTTAATTATAACCTTGGATTACGTACTACGGGCCGCAATGAGCACGCTAGCAACTTGAATGGCTTATAACTCTTTTTTTTTTCTTTCTTTTTTTAAAAATAAGTTAACTAGCAATGCGGGATTGTGGACCCACATTACTAGCAATCCTGTTAATCCCTCCAGCTAAGCTCTATGGCTTGTGTTAGGAGTGGGTTCACGTCAGTAGTATAATGGCCAGGATTCGAACCCACGACCTTATGATTGCGAAACCGATACCTTAGCCATTAGGCTACCGCCGCTTTTATTTACTCTACAAGTTTTAAATATTTTCTTTTTCTTTTTTTTATATGATTTTCTGAAGTAAGAATCTTGTTGGGTCTGAGCTTTGCATTATACCAAAAATAACCTTGTATATAAAAAGAAACTGATTTGACTTGACAGTCAACATTTCTATTAGATTGCCAGAAAGAGACATCGACTGGCTGCAATAAAGACAAATCAAATAAAAGATTACATACAGCTCTAGCTAAAAATAACCCAAGCTTTTTAGGTTGAGTTGCATGCAATCTTTTATAAAATTTCAGCTTTCTAGGTTGACAGTTAGTTCCAGTCAAAGTTTTATAGTGTGCTAGCAAATCTAGTACAACAAACAAAGTAAATAAAGGCTGCAAAGCATGAGACAAAACACTCATGCAGCCAGTCATTGTCTCTTTCTAGCAATCTAAATGTCAAAACAACAAGCTCTGTAGAGATGTGTATGGAATAGCAACCTATGACGTCATAAGTTCCTATCGTCAAATCATTACTTTAAGTATTCGTTTTCATGCTTTTAAACTCCAAAACATGTTAAATTGTAAAAGAACACAAATTTTCAGAGCATTTTAAGATCTACTATTACCTGATTAGTATAAAAGAAAATACTTTTATGATAGTCAACTACCCAATTGATCCAAGTCACAGGCTTATGTCTATGTCACGTCACTTTGACATTACAGAAAAGAGACAAGTATTGGCCGCCCAGTTGCTTTTCCCCTTTCTAGAGAGTGGTCAATTTTGTGAGGTTATGGCGCAGCCCAGTCTTTAGGTAAATGAACAAAACTTACTTGTAAGTACAAAAGCGCGCCCACAGCGAGTACGACCCCAACGGCCATCCCAATAGCGAGCAGCGTCATCAACAACGACGTGAGAGTTAGAAAGATCATGGGCTCGCTGCCCGAGCCGTTGTATAAATACCACACGCGGTTGATGGCGTGGTACATGCATATTGACATCACCTGCGAAAGGTACCTGTGTTCAATGTTGGTAAACTTTCGCGATTTGTAGTTTGTCATCAGAAGTGGGATAGACTTCGGTCAGTAATCCAGGATTTCGGTCTAGAAGGCGCTTGACCTCGCTTCTTGACGCTAAGGGTCATTATCAAGGTATACACATACACGGGAGGACTGAGACTCCTTGGAGAGGGGAAGGGGGGGAGAGGCTTCAGCTCTTTAGCCTTATCCCTTCTCTCCTGGATCTGGCACTAGTTAAAAACGTAAGTACCTATTTAACAATAAAAACAAACAGAAACTGACTGCCTCTGTGGGAGTGTGTCCGACTGCTACGCAAGAGGTCGTGGGTTCGATTCCCACACGGGACGCAGTTTGTGTGATCCACAAATTGTTGTTTGAGTCTGGGTGTACTTTGTGTCCGTGACTTGTATGTTCGTAAAGTCCCCCGCGACACAGGGCTTGTATCCCACTGCGGGAGTCGTCATTAAAAAAAATACTATATTGTTTTTTTTATATATAAGTATGTTTATCAGTTGCATAGTACAAGCTCTGCCTAGTTTAAGATCATATGTGTGAGCTTTGTCCCAAGATATAATTATTATATTATTTAACAAAGCAAATGGATCAAATTTTGTAGTTCACAAATGATTTAACGACAACCAACAACATTCACACGACAAGCTCGAAAGGCACAACGAGCTCGAAGTGTACACTGGACTAACACGCAACGCACATGTCACGCGCCTGCAGCGTACACATGACATTTACTAGCAAACTAATGTTGTTTAAAACTCACAACAGTGGCTTGTGTACACGCCACTACAGCAGACGCCAGGAACGTGGTGAAGTATCCATGGTTAGCATGCCCCACGCAGCTGTTGATCCATGGACAGTGGTGGTCCATTTTCTTTATACAGTAGCCACCTATAAATTATATTTGTTTCAATTATTAATAGGATGTTTTACACTTATTTTCTTAATTTTTATATTAAAATAATATAATGGTTGCCTCCGCACCGGAGTGGAAGTGAGTAAAACTGTTGAGAGTTTGTGGAATCAAATTCACACACCATAAATATTAGATTAGATTAGATGAAAACAAAAAATAAACACTTATTTCAGTTTTAAATTGAAAAAACAGCTCACGCAGTGGGATTGTATGGGGATCAATCTGAGCAATGACTGCAGCATGTGAAAAGTTTATGTTCAGAACTCAGTCTCAAACTTAAGTACACACTCAAATAGTTTTGTATTTGCCTATGATTATTACTTTTTCTTTTTTAGTTTAATTATACTTATAAAAAAAGATTTTATTAAAATATACTAAACATACATATAAAAAACCCAGCTTATGAAAAAAATGTAATTAAATAAAAAAAAATGTTAATTTTTTATTAAAATTATGTACAGGAAAAACCAAAATATATATATAATATACTTACATTTCCTACAGTGGTGTGACCTTGGTGCCTTGTATCCATTACATACAGTACAAAATTGTAAGTCTTGCGTAGCTTCCTCATTTGCCTGAAAACAAAAATAATTGGTTTATACTCGACTGACTATTTATTTTACATATTAAAAAAAAAAAAAAACTGCCATTAAATGTTGAAAAAATTTCGCGATTTGAATGGCCACAATATGGTGACCACAGCCATTGCAATACAGTTGAAACATTGCGCAATAAACAAGGTATTATACCTTAAATTATTCACGCTATTAAGTCCCATTTATTTGAAAAATTGAACATTATTTCTTTCTTCACATTCTTCAGACATTCTAATGGATTTGTCTCAATAAAATTATGGGAATGACATAGGTTATAATTATTTTTTTTTGTAACATAATTCATATTTAAAGTCTGGTTTTTTTACTTATTACAATTTTTTTCAATTGGTAAATATAACTCACTGGTTTCCATCCCAGAGGAACAAATCCCGGTCCTTCAAGTAATGACTGTAAGAAATAATAGAGTGTTGTGGCTGCAAGTATTAAGAATATTGCAGCGTGAATGGCACCACCTATGGAACCATGTGGTGGCCACCACATGCCAAGGAGGTGCACTGTTGACCATGTTATTAGCTTTATTATACCTGAAACAATAGACATTGAAGGCTATAACATTTTTGACTATCTAGGTATAAGTCTACAGTACCAGCTTTGTGGTTACTTTAAATATCATCACCTAAACAATCATAGAATCTAAATATTATACTTGTGATGACACAAAAACACTGAATTACATATGGACTAGTTGCGAACCTGTTAGCTATTTAACTAGTAATATACTTTTTAACTTGTTTTTATGACTTACACAGCTGATAAGGAAATTTTAATAGAGTAAAGACACAGCACTACAAAGAATTAATGATTTTAACAAAAGTAAAAACATAATTCATATACTATTGTATGTTAATTTTCTTAATGGCGCAAGGTTTCACATAGGTATTTAAAATTGGAAAAAGATTGTATTTTCTACATTGAAAATAGCTGTTTCATAAAGTTTATTATAAGTAGGTACATATATTAAACTTTAGTTAGGTTTAAAGTTATAAGTAGGTCTTTTTTTTAATATGGCTAAATTAATTTGGACTCTAGTTCGATTTTTTAATCATTGATAAAAAAAATGACATCACAATATATTCTGGTGATGCTTACCTAAAACCGCTATTGGACCCCAATGGAGCAGTCTGCGAAAAGGTGACGAAGCCATATCAGAGGTTACCGAATATACGTACAGACTAAATATTCAACTTCTATCATTAAAATCATTTAATATATGCCGGCATTTTATTACTTCTCCTATATTTTAATTGTATGTAATTATTTACAACATACTCCAAAATTGCTACTTCAATCGTTTTTTGACAAATGACATAGATGACATGAACCTTTCCGTTTAAAAACTGTCGTAAAATCATATTGTTTTGTTTTCTTACCGTCGCCGTCGTCCGTCCGTATGGAAAAATCATTTTGAAAAATGTCAATGCCATTTTATAAATGCTTAAAAGCTTTGTGCTATTGAAACAAAGCAGTGAAATGTAATTTCAGTCAGTTGTAGTACGTTTATAAAATGAAAATTTATTCAATGTTAACGAACGATTAAGAAAGACGATTCAATCTACACAGCAGTTTTGAATAGAAATTAATATCGATTTCTATTAAAGCGTTAGTAATATACGTACTTTTTTTCAGAATCATGAAAAATATCATTTTTGTAAAAGTACAGAGAGTCATTACCATTAATAATATGAAAACAATATTTCTTCACATAAATTAAACATTATTGAATGAAGAAGACGTATTCAGAAACGTAGGTAGTGATTACTTTCTCTGTGGTATTAAGGTATTATCAGTGTTGCAAGCACATTGAATATATTGATAATTGGCAGTTTAATTTAGAACTTTGACTAAAATATACTTATTTAACTACTATAACCCAAACAAAAAATATCATGAAAGAAAGTCTAGATTGTAAATACCCCGATAAATATTTTTTTATGCTTATAGTTACGAGTTACATCAGTGTCGAAGAAAGTAGTATTTCTAAAGTTACAACCCCGGCTACCACGTCACGCAGGCAGTTGTCACATCGCGATATTTTTGTGACTCAAGGGTGTGTGCATTCTTTATGTGTGTTGTTCTACTTATGTGGATTATTAGGTGATATTCTTCTTTTTACTGGGTAAGTTAATCAGTAAATGTGGTTTTCATGATAGGCCTAAAACATCACTTTCACATCTAACCGTAACAGTCGGAATTTTTACCAAACTTTTTCTATGTTCAGCCGACTGCCCGGTGACTATAATACAATTTTATTGTCATCGTTCGATTGTGAATAATTTGTGAGAAAATGTGTAAAAAGATACGGAATAGAACGATCAATGCACGCTATGCGTGCATACAAGTAGGCGTTCAGTTACAATTTCATAAGTAATGTCACGCGGCAAAGAACCCGTCAGCCGCGGTGGAAATTTACGTGAACACAATTCTCTACATGTATTCTGTCTCGTTGCAGATTATCATCCTAAACCACCAAGATGCCGAAATCGGTGAGTACTAAATGTTTACTTTAAATGTTTATAATACAGTGTTGTTACTTCTAATAGATCATAAACTTCGTATCTGAGTTGTGAGCAAGTGATTTTAACTGATTTCACCATCGCTATGTGATCAGACCACACATGTTACTTATATGGCGCTATTAAAACTATGTAGATTTATATTTTTCAAACAAGTTAGTTCTCAAATAATTTATGTTATTACTTAATTGATTCAAAAATAATCAAGTAAATAGTAATTAAAATGTCATTATAGTGTTTATATAATAAATAAATTGAGGTGAGATTAAACATATTAGACATATCTCTATGAAAGTAAAAGCATCTGTCAAGAGTATAAGATAGGTTTTCATATGAAGGCATTACTGCACTATGTCTTATCTTGTTTTAAAGGTAGATAACTGTAGATAACTCTTAGATATAAAATTTTATCTAATAAGAGAAATTTTTGTAGATTATATTGACATATATTACAAAAATTATGTACATACCATTGCATAATATTATACTGTTGTATCAGTTTTGATTACAAGCTTGAGAAATAAGTATATAAAATAAAATCAAATGTAGTAATCACATCATAGATACTCGTATATTTAAACAGTTGTTGGTTATATTACCAATTTTATATCATTGATTCAACATGCTTACATAGATCATTGCCCTTTAAAAAGACGTAACCAAAATATTCAACCTTGAATGGAATTATTTTTTAATTTATGTGATGTTTTCTATAGTGTTAATACTATAGAAATCATCACATTTCAGGAAAAACTTGTTTTTTAACAGAAATAATGGTTTTTCCTATTAAGTCAGTATTTCTGATAAGAATTGTTTCGATTGTGTATGTAGCAAACTGTTAATACTTTCAAAATAAAAAATAAGTCATCAATATTATTTATTGTAAATTAACAAATAATAATATTCATTTTATTATTTAATATAAGTCAGAACTCCGTATACATATATAATGTGTTCAAAAAAAGTAACCAAAAAGTTCATATCAGTTAGCTAGCTCATTAAAAATTAAAAATAAAACTGAAGCTGATATAAATTAGCACTAACTGTACAGTAATTTCACTGGCATTGAATGCTGTTATCACATCCTGGTTGACATTGAGTGATAATGGTCTTCCTTTGGTGACAAAATGACTTGTTTAATTTATGTTTTAATATATTAGAATTTACAAATGTTTTCTTTATATTTTAAAGCTACAGCTTTAAAATATATAAAGGAAACATTTGAAATTTTATTTATTTACCTTCCAACATTTTAAATATTTACAATAAAATGAGGAAAGTTACTTACCACTTTTATGGTGTAAAATAACTAAACTTGAATTCATTATAATATGTTAAATATTTAATATAGTATTTGAAGTCTGATTCTACATTTATTTTCCAGATTTTCGGTTATATAAGCAACGCGCTCGATTTAGGCGCGAATGATAATGTCTTGGTTAGTTCCCTTGTGTGTTTGGTTTGATTTATTTTTTGGTTTAGAGTTGAGTTTGGTTTGAAATTATTTTTTGGAATTAATTTGAGTTTTTGTCTTTTTTGCTAAGTTCATGTGTTTTTAGTAAATTATGTATCTTAATCTTGTATGAGTTGTTTAGTATTACTTTTAGTTTTTTTTATTTTTTTGTATAGCTACAGATTATTTTGTTTTATAGTAGCAGTTTTTCCCTCTTATTCATAATAATATTATAACAAGTGAATGTTTTAAATTCTTTTTTACTTTGAATATAGATTAAAAAATTAAGACAACAATTTTGTTCCATTTTCACTCTAAATGTGTTCTTAAAAATGCTAAGAAATATAAAATAAAAAATACATACTCATAAAGTACTTAAGTATTATGAATAAAAGGGTTCCTACTTGTATGTAGGCATTACAATTTAGTAAGTTCTTAAATAATTAATTAAGTTAAAAGCGAGCTAAAATACTAATAGTAGTAGTAGTTTAATTTTAGTAGGAAAGGATACAAATAATATTAATTGTCTCTAAATATAGTATTTCGCTTAGTCAGAGAGGAAAAATGCAATGAAACTAATAAAAATCAAAGGTTTTCATGTCTACAAAGCACCTGATTGCTTGAACCATTACAAAATTGTGGACATTAAACATAGGCATTATGGTTAATAAAGTTAATAAGACTACCATTAGCATGATTTTGTTCAATGATGTGTTTTGTTTTTTTTTTGTGGTGTATGGAATATAGTAAGGTATTTGTGGATATTTTAGCATGTTAATTTTACATTGATTTTTATTTCGATGATGGAAAATGGGGGTGTAATTAATTTGCATGATTGTTCGACATGGATGCTGCAATGGTTTTCAGCTTTTTATTGACAAAGAGCAGTTGTCATCAAAAGATTTTGTTGGCAATGATTAGTAATTCCTAAAAAATAATATAAATAAACATAAAGGCTTGTAACACCATCTGTAGACTACGTTAATAGGGTATTATGAATCACTACATAGTATAAAACAAAGTCGCTTTCTCTGTCCCTATATCCCTATGTATGCTTAAATTTTTAAAACTACGCAACGGATTTAGATGCGGTTTTTTTTAATAAATAGAGTGATTGAAGAGGAAGGTTTATATGTATAATAACACCCATTAAATAGTGGAGAAATAAGGAGCGGAGCAGCAATAAGAAATTTTGCAAAAACGGGGAAAATTTACGCAGACGAAGTTGCGCGGGTCAGCTAGTAAAATATAAATCTAAAACATAAATCGTATCGGGAGCTGATACTCTGACTGACTACTCTCAAACTCACAACCCTAGAAGATCGCAGAGAACGTGGAGACCTAATTGATACATATTAGATCCTAAACGGACATTACGATCTGCAAGACATTGATAAAATATTCAGGCGTTACGAAAATGTGCATTTACGAGGTCATCACTTAAAACTATCTACCAACTTGTCAAGAAATAATCCACACAAATATTTTTTATGTAACCGGGTAGTAAGAGCATGGAACAGACTCCCAGAAGACGTAGTCTCAGCTCAGAGTTTGAATACATTTAAAAACAAATTGGATAAACACCTTCAACAACAAAAAGACAACCTAGCGAGAGTATAGCAGTTAGCTAGCAGGGGTCCATATCAGTAGTTTCAACTGCCAGCCTGTTACTAAATAATAATAAATTCTCGTACATCTGATGGTATGATTGCTATTATGTTTAAAAAATCTGTCTACATGTAAGCTAAGTATATATTATGTTCATTTACTACCATTCATATGTACAATTTAATAAATAACGCAACAAGACAAGAAATAGTAGTCTTGTAATGACGCGTATTTTATAATTATTGCTGACAATAATTATGTGTTACGTGGAGGCTGCGCAGTGCGCGTGCGCATAGATACATGTGGCATATTCAGTACCTACGCATAGAGACAACGTAATATTGTATGTAGGTACCTGTCGCGTAAATCAATTTCAATATTGGCTTTTAGTCACAAACACAAAGTACACCCAGACTAGGAAGTTGTTTTACATGTGGGAATCGTACCCACGACCTCTGGCGTAGCAATCAGAGTTACTAATCACTAGACCAACAAGCTTAAAAAAAAAACGGTTTTTATCGCTTTGCTATCCTTTAAAAAAAACCGGCCAAGTGCGAGTGTGACTCGCGTACTGAGGGTTCCGTACTAACTTACAAGTACGAGTATGTAAATAGTTCGATTAACACGGGAATTTATCTAGACACACGGCACTGTATTAACCAAGTTACAAAAGGGCAACTCACCGACCGTATTTACACGAAGCATTTCAGGCCACGGTAATGTGCGACCCACATTGCTAGTATCTAGTTAAAAAAACTTAGTTGCTAAATTGCTCTATTGAGTCGCAAATAACAAATTATTTCAAAAAATAAAATACGTCGTGTATATGATAGGACCTATGTATGATTTTTAGAATTTCAAAAGAATTTGATTTCACTCCAGTTATTAGTTTACGTTTTTGTTTCTAATGGAATCTCTGTAACGAAACAATATTGAATGGTTTTAAAAATAAGAACTAAAAAGTAGCTTTTTTTAAAATTCAAACTGTCGACATTTACAGATACATAAATAGCAATCCATAAGTTGTCATCCTTAGATATGATTATTGTAAACGGCACAACAAATATTACAACTGTGCACTACATAATCAAGAGAAGCCTGTCGGAAGACGGCGTCAGGGGGTAACTAGGCCAGGCGTTATCGTGTTAGTGGACACTGCACTCGGTGTCATGTCATAAATGTGTACGTGAATTGGTACACCAATGGATAAATTAACTGGGGTCAAAAGGAGTGAACTTTAAGGGTAATAGATAAATGGATCAGTTGAAAGGGGCCTTTTAAATTTCAGAGCAGTGGATGTTATTTTGGAAGGCAGAACTCCTTATTGCAGAAAGAGAAAAAAAGGGACATTTATTCTGTGCAACATTAACAAATAGAAACTAAAATAATAACATTAAAAGTTGTGCCTCCCGGTTGCAACAAGTTGAAGACGTTCGCGTGATTACCATAAAAACTTTGACCCCGTTTTGTCTCCTTTTGGAGTGGAATCTTCAAAAATCTGTTCTCTGATCTTAGCTGACGTGTTATACCTTATAAGAACCTTCCAAATTTCACTTTATTTGGTCCAGTAGTTTGAAATTTCGTGTTGAGTTATTGAGAAAACTGTTTTGTAACTTTTATAATGTGCTAGGGTAAGAGCCATGATTTTGATTTTTATCAAAATTAATTTGAGAACATGGCGTTAAAGCAGAATAAATCGAAACGTTGCGAACGAACAGTGACCAATGCTTTAAAGGTCTTTTCTTCAACCTTCAGCCCCAAAATCAAGTTGTTAAGTACGGAAAACGAAGAACCGGTTGTTATGACGTAAATTAGTTAAATATTGACTACGTTTAGTTGTGGACTGAACTTGGCTATAATGGATTTATAGTTTATACACGCGGGGTCGGGTTATTAAGCAGGGTATTCATGAGCAAGCTGTACCTAACTAACTGAGCACACGAGGTGCTGATGTGTGCGCGTGAAATAATCTCAAGGTTACAAAAAACCAAATCACATAAAAAATGTGCGTATCTGGTTATCATAGACTAGCTGTCCCGCGCAACTTCGTATGTGTAAATTTTCCCCGTTTTTGCAACATTTCACGTCGCTACACCGCTCCTATTAGTCATAGCGCGATGTTATATAGCCTATAGCCTTCCTCGATAAATGGGCTATCCAACAAAAAAAGAATTTTTCAAATCGGACCAGTAGTTCCTGAAATTAGCGCGTTTAAACAAACAAACAAACAAAGCAAACAAACAAACTCTTCCGCTTTATAATATTAGTATAGATTCGATGCGAGCTGCACGCGTTTTACACGCGGCAGGCTTCTGAACCTACCTCTACCAGAAAGCGAACGTAGCTATGATTTTTGGGAACAGTAGAGTTTTTGGGGTTTCGAAGCTCCCCAAAAGTGTCACAGTCTTCCTGTATGTGTGCTTTTTCTTGATAAAACTTTCATAAATCTAGGATTCCTTAATGCCAGCTGGGTCAAGCACTGACAAAATCCTGGAACAGCCACTGGATTTCAGTTAAGAGTTACATTACGGGTCGCCACTGAGGAGTAGTCGGTTTTATTGGCAAGCTGGCGTTGCTGCATAGTGTATATTTTTCTCTGTATTCTTCACTCTAGTTCTCAATCCCTGACAAAAAAGGGAGCTATAAGTTTGACACATATCTCTGTCTGACTGGCGTCATAGAGCTTACACAGATGGACAGATTTCTTATTAGAATGGTTCTTAGCTATGTTTTTCCTTCAAATACAGTTTGTTATAAACATTGTAAAAAGTGACAATTTAAAAATGCCTTGCCTTGAAGGAAAAGAAATATCAATATAAGTTTTAGTATATATTTCTAGTGTTTTCTAAGCTGGGACAAGGCTTTATATACTAAAACCTTCCCAGAAAAATAAGCAGTCGAATAGCGAAAACCGCATCGAAATCGGATCACTAGCTTTCGAGAAAATCGCGAACATACATATGTATATACTTAGGGTCAAACAGAACCACCTGCTTTGAAGGCGATTAAATACCCGCGAATATAGATATTTATTGCCTTGTTCTTTCCTCTTTTGCTTTGCCAACTTATCATTAGTGTAAATGTAAAGTCATCTTAATGTTTGTCAACGACATATCGATCACAAGTGTTGCATTTCATTCTTTTAAGGAAAAATGAATTTAAGTACGTCAGGTGAAAATTTTTCCAAAATCGTTCAGTTGTTTGGAAGACAGTCAGCTTTGTACCCTGAAGAGTTTGTAGGGGTATGCTTTGTTGGAATTCATGTACTATTTATTAAAAAGTAAGATATTTGTTATCAATTTTGACCGACAGTTGAATAAACTTTATGTAGGTATGTAGCGTTACTAGATAAACACACATACACGTTTATGTTCTTTAATTTATTGTCTGGCTCCGAATCTAATCAAGAATATAAGTACTTACAATGTTTAATAAATTACTCAGTTACATATAACTTTGTTCCTTTCTTAGAAAGAGTAAACGGAATAACTACCAAGGATAACTTTGTTCCTTTCTTAGAAAGAGTAAACGGAATAACTACCAATGGTGCAGTGTAATGAAGAGTAAAATAAAGTATGTTGTCAACAGCACCGATAGTTATAGTAATTGTTCAGTACCTATCTATAGAAACAGTAAGCTTATAAGCTGTTATTACTTTTAGATGTAATCAATAGTATTACAAAACTTCTTTACAATTTAATGATGTGACTAATTATAGTGGTTAACTATCCATACATCTACCACCGATAATTATGCAACATTAGTTGTTGGATAGATAGTCTTTCGTAATGTTATTAAAGGTCAAAGCACACTAATCAACTCGTAGAAGGATAGACACCGCATCGGCTCGAGCCATTCAGTATTCTTTGTATGAAACTACGTATTGCAACGCACACCATCTCTAGGTATATAATCGGGTTCGGTACATAATCGCTTCGGGACAAGCAATTGAAGGCGAGGTTGACGATCCCTTGCCTAGTTCATAATTGTGCTTTGCTTTTTACTTTCAATCTACCTACTACGGCTGATTTTTTTATAAAACAAAAATGTGTGGCACTCGGGGACTGCCGCGGTAAAGTGATTACGAGATTATTATTATATATATATTAATTATTTATTTATGCAGTATTTTTTTTTCTTTTTCTTTTCATTACATTTCGGAGCAGGTCGTCTCGATCCGTGCGAGCTTCGTACAGTCGTACCATATACATATACGTTAAGCGAACGCTCGGCCGAGCTACATGGTAGGCGGAGTGGGGGTTAGGTTTTATTTTCGTTACGGAATTTCTTGATTCGGTCGCCGCGCTCAAAGCCCGCGATAAAAGCTATGCAATAGCTTAAAAATAATTCGCTATCAAACTCTCAAAAAGATCAGATTTCCACGTGTTTGATAGTGAATTTCATTCTTATGATTAATACGAACTTTATCTTATTGATAAACATTTTATACTTAAATTACTCGAAAATAATTTATAACTATTTCGATTACAATTCTGACGAGTAATGATTACCGCGTCAAATGTCCTTTATAATCATTGCCATTACGATAATTGCCTGTAATCTTGACTACTTCTATTATACAGTTATTATTATAAAATGCTAGTTGACCCGGGCATCTTTGCCTGCGTCAATTTTCCCCGTTATTGCAACATTTTCCATTGATGCTCCGCTCCTATTGGCCGTGTGTGATGTTATATAGCCTTCCTTGATAAATAGGCTACCCAATACTAAAATATTTTTTATTTCGAACCAGTACTTCCTGAGACTATCGCGTTTAACCAAACTCTTCAATTTTATAATATCAGTACCTATATATTAGATATATTATAAAAAGCGGTGGTAGCCTAATGGCTAAGGCATCGGTCTCGCAATCGTGAGGTCGCGGGTTCGAATCCTACCCATTATGCTACGTGAACCCACTCCTAAAACAAGCCTTTGAGCTTAGCTGGAGGGGTTAACAGGATTGCTAGAAATGTGGAACTCAATCTCCCACATTGATAGTTCGATGATCTTTAAAAAAAACATATTTCGGCACTTAATCGCGTGAATTATTTAAAGGTAGATTGAATCTGAGCGAGCTAGACACATTCTATCTCTCGGTTACAAGACTTAAAATAAATCCTGGTTTTCTTCAGAACACGGAACAGAAATTTCTAAACGGATTTTCCACAAACGCATCTAAGAGCAATGTCCATAAAACTAGTTTCTAATAAAGAAAGCTGTATTGAAAGTGTTTAGGGGTATTCCTCAAATTAAAATACCTACACCTGTTATTTTTATGGGGATGAGAATTGATAGAGAGGGTATTTAGTTGCCTACACTAGAGGTTTTTAGTTGTTTACTACTATAATGTTCGCTGGGAAGGAAATTTCCCAAGTTGAGCTAACGAGGAAAACAATATTATATTGCAGAATTTAATGGCCAAAACAAACCATTCGATTTTTGGGGGGCATTCAAGGGCAAAATCAAGTAGGTATCTCACTAGTATTTATAGGGACGATTGTATAGAAGACTCATAGGATCAAAATTGAAATAAATTAGTCATATCCAATACTTATTGAGAAGCCTTCAATCGAGTGTCACCGAATGACTTATTCACCTAAGTACAGATTGAAGTGTCTTTGCTGCCTACTTTATCACTTGTAGGCAGATATTTTTCCTACAATACAATGACCAGTCATATCGCTTACATTTATCCACCCACATGATGTTACACGTGTACCTAGGTAATCTTAGAGATGGTACATAATATATGTATAGATGCAGTGGCAATATCAGCTCACAAAAATATTTGAAGTGAATCATCCTAAAAACAATAAAAACAACCTGGTTAAGAATAATAAACAGCTTTTTTCTTAAACAGACATGTCCCGCACTAGGGTACAAGCCTTGTGTCGCAGGTTTTTACAAACATACAAACTCGTAACAACAATTTGTGGATCACACAAAGTGGTGTCCCGTGTGGGAATCGAACCCACGACCTCTGGTTTAGCTGCCAGGGTCACTACCACTAGACCACTAAAACTAATCAAACGATACCTCACATTATGAAAACTGTCACGCTTTTTGAAGTGCAGAGAGTGCCAAAGAAATTGTAATTCAAAATATTTTCAAAAGACCTATCCAACGACACCCCACACTATCGGTTGATGAGAAAAAAAATGACATTCCCACTTTACGTTTAGGAGAGGTCCCTATTTTTTTTTTTTTAAAGATATTGTTTTACCACTTGGTCGCCGTAACTAATAATGTATATCCATGCCAAATTACAGCTTTCTACTACTAAGGTTTTCTGAAATAAACTAGGGACAGATAGACAGACAGACGGACGGAAGGACATAGCAAAACAATAAGGGTTCCGTTTTGCCATTTCTGCTGGAGAAGTGACAGCTCCTGCGGGCTCGACACTCGGCAAAAGGCCAGCACTTAACTCCACTTCACAATAAGCTTTTTGCTTTCTCATAAAAACAGTATCCGGTTATTTCACTGCTGTTTTCGTTGCTTTAGGTTGTTTTTGTTCCTGAAAACTTTTAGGCATCTTTCATCTTGTAATGAGGTTGGGGTAAACATAACCGTTCTGGTATTACAGTACCTATATTTAACATCAATGAATATTAATGCCCCAGTATACTAAATAGATCTAGCTAGAGAGACAAGAAGGGAGCCTAATGGCTAAAGCATGGGACTCGCAATCATGAGGTCGCGGGTTCGAATCCTTCCCATTATACTACCGACGTGAACACACAAGCCTTAAACTTAGCTGAAGGGGTAAACAGGATTGACCCACTATACGACATTGCTAGTTATCTTTACTAAAACAATAAAAAAAAGCCTTTACGATAGATATCACATCCAAAATGCAAGAATTTTTGGCACGACTATAAATTGTTAAATTTTATTCTACCTCATTTTTTGTACTTTGGAGTTTGAACATCTAGTACCTACTTGAGCAGAATTTAAATGATTCTGTCACTAGTTCCAATGGCACACTTAAAATTCTACGTTAACAGTATTGGAATGACATAAGATGAAGATGATTTTTATGTAGATTTCATATCTTAAAAAAAATATCGAATAAAAAGAAAGCATAAACCATTGGCCCACAGGAGCTTCGCGCTCCGTTAGGTACAGCCAATTACATAACGAGATATTCATACACAGGTGTTTATAATTAGCAAGTCAAAGAGAATCAGAACTCTTATCGTGTGTATGCAAAATTATTTGCATAACTAATAGGAATGTCTTACCTATATGGCCTTTAATTGCTCCGCCGACTTGCACTGCACTGATACACGTAACAAACGATGAGTCTGCCTCGATTGGATCACTGTTCGTTTTAGATGAGGAAAAAAGTAGTGAGACTGTAGGCGGCTTGAGTTGTGAGCTCAGGCAGGTAAGGTGAGCGCGCGACGGCCTTGATCACGGGGCGCTCGCGCATCCCCGCGGTACTACCGGCGCGACCGCGCGACACCGACCGTTCAGTTCAAAATCTACCGCCGCGTCCGGCAGACGCGGCTAACGTGCCTCACCCCCACAACACCTTGTATACACCCTTGTGATTGTGTCTGTGACATTATCCAGTGCGAGTGACCCTAAAATCAGCCACCATGGTCGCCGGAGGCAAACAGGTTAGTTACAAGTTATGTAACTGCATGACCGATCAAGGGTCGCAGTCGATCCTTCTCAGGTGACGTACGTACTAAAACCTTTGCAACCGGAAATTCTATGAATGTAAAAACTGTTGGTTCAAAAGTCAACTTAATTAAAGCACTTACAAGTTCCTCTAAAGGTGTGATATCTTGACACCTGTAATTATATGCTAGCATTAATCAAGGTCTGAGGCGCAGGTAGTACCTACGTCAGAGCTTATCATGATCATATGTAATTAATGTTAATGTCAGCATGGCAACAGCCCGGCGCCGAAGTCTTTAACCACTGCGCGAACGAACGCTTCTTCAACCGAATAAATATCAACCGAATAATGATTGTTGAGTTATGTTGACTGAAATCATAAGTTACGGTGATGTCATCGCGGCGTAAACCCGCAAACTTCAAGATGGAGTCGGTCATGGCTTTATTATTTATTTTGCATCATGCAAACGGTCGTAACCGTCTTTTTACACTCCGTCCCTGTTAGCGCTGCTAGTTGGAGAGAGATAGAGTGACTTTCCTGTTTCGCTAAGGGTCTGATGGTCTCGCTTTCGTTAGCAGCTTTTTGCCTCGAGTCTTAAAAATTATAAGAAAATTATGACTTTGTTAATTTTTTTTATCAATTTTGCTATTTTATGTTTCAGTAAAATTACAAAGTACTTATTCTAATGTGTTTATCGCACACGAATGTAGTACTATACAAACTTATCAATTCACGTTTATTTTTATCAAAATTAACATCACGGTTGTAATGAGTACCTGTGTTGTTATCTTATCGCCTGTCTAAACATCGTTGATTTTGTTGCCTACTGGTCAATAAATATTAATGAAACATTTTTGTATTGGTCACGTTAATAGAGTCGACTGCACGTCACGTGAATGTCGACGGAGATGCTTACATATCATTACAATGGCTCATTCTAGTGCTAAACACATAAATATAGTTGCTTACATAAAACTTGCCTCATCAGCTTCACTTAAATCACGTACAAGTAATGTATGAAGATCGTCAAGGTTATCCTCATCTACATCATAAGAAATAAAAAACGTTTAATCGCTAGTTGTTTCAATATTTTTGGTTTTAACATGTTTTTGTCGTCTTTGCTAGTTTAGCGTGCGAATCAAATAAAATTGCTCAGTTTATTATAATTGTCATTTGCTCACCAAAGTCACGTAGTGACGGTAGTTTTTAATTACGTAGTAAATACGACTATTATATTATTAATTTCTATATTACCAGTTTAGTCTCTGAACAATTTTAAAAAGTCCTTGATTTTCAGGAACACTTGTAGTCTGACAAATTCTAAAAAAATTGACATTAATATAAATATGTTTCACAACCGTGCTGCTTAAAACCTTGGAAATTTAAATAACACTTCTTTTAGTAACATGTTACACCTCGAAACAGTCACGTTTGTACATAAAAACTAATTAATCTATCAAAAATACTGTAGTATGAATTATAATTGCTAAGTTAATCCAAATAGGAAATAATTTTAACTGGTAAAACATCTAATCGAGGCCAAATTATACATGGATGCTTTTGATCTTAATCCTGATGTCGCTAAAAGTACAGACAACGATCAATGAAAGAGCACAATGAATCTATTTGATAAAAGGTCAGCAGCTGTTATTAATGAAGCTGATGATAATGAAGATACAGTAAGAAAAGTACTAGAAGTGTAAGTCATGCAATTCATTAAGGCGACAATTAAACACTTGCAGCCACCACAGTGGTTGCACGTGATTCTTCGTCACTCATTCATTACTGTACTTGAATTTAATTTGATGGTCGATATGCTCTATGCCCATGTAGTGCCGTTTCACTACGTTTCACTTACACATATTGCGATTTCTAAAGCACATACAGTGGAATTTCTTTCTCTATCACCTCGGATTCGGGACTCACTTTTTCCGAAAGTGCTAAATTCGAGTCACGGAGGTGTGTGATTTTAATTGGTTTACCTTTACGCTATTTGATTCATTAAATCAAAGCATATAATTTCAATTACTACAATATAATCTTTATTAATATCATGCAACATCGTCTTGCTACTTCCTTCACCTCGCAAGGTGTTCCTATAAAATGTGTGGTGTGTATGTTCCATACATTAGCCACGTGTTCACACATCTGTGCGTGCACCTGTTGCTACCCTTTATAGCACCCTCTTTGCTTCGTTCCTGTTTAACAATTCCATTTTTTGCTCTCGCTTAGGTGTTTCCAATTTTAATCTTAATTGCGTCAGGTTTAAAATCGATAGTCAAATATCAGATTACTTTAACGTGTTGTCATATGTTTGACTTTAAAAGAGTTTGCCGCGTTTTTTTGGACTCAACAGTTTACATGCATTATTGCTTGTTTGACTTTGAATAAATCCGTTCTTAATAATTCTAAATCTTGAAATGTTTCAATGCTGGGATTTTCCATTTATCCATGGAGGATTTTATCAAATTGTTTGTCTTAATGAGATGTGCGACAGAATACAGTGTATGTTGAATAACAAAATAATTATTTATTTATTAAGTGGTTATTATGAAATACCTGTTGCTACAACTTTTTTCCTTATGTTATGACCTCCGACATAGGTTCAAAGTTAATAAGTATGTCGTCGAAGTACAACAAGTATATTTAATGTATCTTCATAATTATCATCAGTTCACCTTGGTCACCTAACTAACTTCCTAGTTTAAGAACATACAAGGACACAAGTGCCACCATCTTTTTGATTCTTGAATATTTTACAGTAACAATAGAATGAAACTTTTGTAATAACGTTGTTGTTACCTCAAACGTGTTTGGCAAGTATAAAT
The DNA here is from genome assembly GCA_945859575.2 of Herminia tarsipennalis. Classification (NCBI taxonomy): domain Eukaryota; kingdom Metazoa; phylum Arthropoda; class Insecta; order Lepidoptera; family Erebidae; genus Herminia; species Herminia tarsipennalis. Next base: position 27,057,292 of record OX243837.2, read on the forward strand.
AAATAGATTTACCTGCAAACACGTTAATGAGATGAAAAGGAGCATCTATTTTGTATTTTAAACGTATTTGTAATATTGATGTAACCAAATCACAAGAATTCTTCTTTAGTCACAACATAATTTAATCATTTACGTCATTTGGAACTCAAGGATATAATTGCTAAGAAAATTTTCACAATCCTTCGTCGGTTTCTCATAAATAGATTCTAGCACATACGGTTGCCATACGGCATTAATATTTACATTAAATATCACTATCTATAACGAAACGTGTACTTACGATGATGTCACGTCTGCCTCGCAAAGATGCGGTCAGAAACCAGTGTGGACGTAAAAAAGTAGTTGACTATGACTTTATAGATCGGTTTTCGTATGTTGTTGTAACTGATTGAAAAGCTTGTTATAATTATTTTTCTTGATCACGTACTAACTTACAATGTTTTGATGCGATTTGTGAACAGGCTTCCGTGATTTTCATTTTATAACTCCACTTTAACTTTTCAGAATTGTACTGTAATCTGATAAGAAGTGTTTATGGTCTCATTAGCAGTTATAATTTTCTAATGGTCGTCAGTTTCTCTTCACTTATCGGTTTTCGATTCTTGGTTGATTATATTTACGCTTGCTCTGTAAACTCCTGTTTATTTAAAAGGGATGGAATTATAAGGACAACAACAATGTCTCTTATCATAAAGGTGTACCCGGATAACAGCGGTGTTCACGGACGATAAGTTGGCAATCTGCCTTAACTTATCGACTGATGCGATCTTGAAACTTCGTACAATACATTATTGTAACTACAGACGGCCTTTAGCTAATATATTATCTCGTGATGGCATTGTTATTAGTATTGCATTGCTAAGTAGCAAAATGGAATAGTACTAGTAACAGTAATAATATTATTAAAGTATCCCCTTGTGTTTAAATGCCCATCGATGCCACAGAGCACGAATGGTCCTTTAAAATGCTTTGGTAATTTGACTACAAGATGAGTAGGATGGCTAATTGAGGCATCCTACTCATCTTGCAGGGTCGTCATATTGAACCAGTTAGCTGTAATAATATTGGTTTATTAATACAATTAATTAATACATCTATTTTCCTCTGTAACGTAATATGCGTTATATGTATTACGGATATTAGTCAAGTCATTTCCGAATATAATTATGATGAAACTGTATTTATCAATTCAGGATAGTGTACCACATTTAATTACTGCTGTTAAATGACTTTGTATGTCACAGTTTCTTGTAATTGGGCTTATCGCTTTGTATGACTTAGCAGTCATGCAGGAAAAATAAATTCTTAATGGAATGTTCCGATCGTGTATAAGTAATGATGTTTATTAGCTTTGTATGAAACATAATTCACTATTTTCAACTCGAATAATGAGTTAAACAATCTAATGAGGCATCATAAAACAGTAGCAGTTGTATAAAGATTACCATCAAGCAAGAGAGTAAGACAGGTTCTTACTAAGTTGTTTTTATTTTTACAAATCGTCTTCTAATCGACTACCTCTGTGTGTATCTGACAGTTACGCAAGAGGTCGTGGGTTCGATCCCCACCCAGGATAAAACTTTGTGTGATGAGCACGATGGTTTATTCTGTCTGGGTGTTATTGCAATAATATGTATGAGTTTAGAAATATATAAGTATGTTTATCGGTTGTCTTTTTCCATAGTACAAGCTCTGCTTAGTTTGGGATCAGATAGCGTTGTGTGAGTTGTCCCAAGATATTTTTATTAGAGATATTCTTCAGGGCTTTCTATGTAATTACCTCAATGACCCTGTATGTTATGTCATGTTTCTCTAACATTCATCTCGGTCAGGAATCGATTATATCTACGTAATCAATGTGAGAATAGTTATCATAAAACAATGTGAAAATATATTGGATGAAAAGTAACTTTGATGGGTACAATAAATTAATGAATCTATTCTCCTAAGTAGAGAGATGATAGTAGCTAATAAAATTTAGTACATAATACACTCAGTTTGAAATCAATTAAGAAAGCTCCACAAGACAACTTCATAAATAGATTTTCTATTCTTGACCTAAACACATAGCTTCGAAACAATAACGATTCTCTCTATTCTAAGAAACATGTTCACTTTCAGCTGGCAAGTTTCGCGTGTACCAAAGCAAGCAAATTGTTGCTCGCTTGCACAAACATCCGTCGTTTACACAGCCGATAACGGGCCTGTCGCTATACCACCTTATCTCGCCGGTTTCTCAATCTTGCTAGAGTGACTCACACACCGTATATTAACTACTTCATTATCGAGCCGTCCTTGACTGGAATGCCCAGAATTTACTTTCCTAAATTCCGCTATTTAGAAAGTAATTATATTAATATTTTTCTTACAATATATATTAAATCTCAATATCAAGAGACGCGGTTAGTTTTGTTGATAAATTACCATTCAGATGTTCAGTCCATATTACTAGCAGTATGTGACAACGGAACTTACACTGTCATCTTCAATGTCAATGTTAACCCATACCTATTATTACTATGATTGCCAGTTACTGGCATGTCTACAAGGGCTAAAACTACATGCATAGTTTAGCTTGCACTTACCTATCATTGCCTTGACTAGTACTTATCTATTTGGAGTACGTACTTAGGCAGCAAAGGTGTCGTGTGTTTCTGAGCACATAGCGCTGAAGTGCCGTTTGTGGCGACTGTAATTTAACTTCAATATAAACTTCTGTAATATTAAAGACCATCTTTAGAATTTTCCAGCAAACTTGTTCAAAGTTACGTAGATTTAACTGCTAAAGTCAATTCTGTAATATGAAATAGCTTTCAAATTAAGGGACACCCTCAGACGCCGGAATAAGTCTCGTTCCGAGCGACAGACTTTGAATTGCTTTACGTCGATCGGAAGCAATTAGACTCGTCTGTCTAACTCGTCCCCGGTGTTTCCGCCGCATATACCAAATTTGTCGTTGAGTCTATTTTTGGATTGAGTTCCCTTAATTGTTTGTCTAGGACTAGTTCTGTTCTATACTTACTCGAAAGCTTGTACCTAGTCGATAAACACTTCTGGCACTTTCACGCCACGGTCGCAATGAAAATACATTTCCGACAGAATAGCAGATTCCGACTGTAACTTTAATCAACATTCCTTTAAAAAACTAATTCCTGCAAAGGGAATATTCCTTTTGTTCGTGAAATAGTTAACCTGTTCAAATTACGGCCATAATGTTCACCGGATTTGAAATAGCTTTAACAGCTATTAAACAGGTTTTTGATTCTAACTGTGCCTTTACGAGTCCACTACTATTGATTGAGATCTCTGCGTTTTTTGTCATAACTTGAATTTACTTCTACTAAATAATGTATTATGGTAAAAGTGTGGGGTTTCCTGTTAGTTCATCCGCACAAGAACGGGAATGTACACGACTACTTCTTACATTCATCTACCAATTTATAAATATTGTTAATTGTAGCTAGTACAGAAGAGAAGAACATAGAGAAACGCAATAAACTTTCTCTAAAAAATCAGGCTATATTGAAACTGTTTTTTTTTATTTACTGGTACCTAACAGTTTTATGTACTTAGCATGTAGTATTACAACATTGAAATAAATGTAGAAATACTCAATGGGCAAAACTTTTCATACCCACATACTTTTGTCACTGCGCCAATTTTCTTTAAAATTACACCTAAGCACACAAAAGCAGCTAATAAACGCAAGTGTTGACTTGATGATGACGAATTGTCCGGAAATCGCCTTGAAGCGTGTAAATTATGCAGCAGATGTGCCCAAGTAGCTCAGACTTTACCGAGTTGAATTTACATACATTTCACACATCAAAAACTAGATCATTTTAAATTAACGACATTGATAACTTGTATGTTCCAGTCGTATAAATTGGGCGCTATCGTTTGTCCTTTCCTTAACCTTATTAATCACATGGTCGGTATCATTGGTACAATTCACAGTAGTAAATCATGCGGGCTTGTTGATAAGCTGTGAGTTTAAGTAGAAGACCGACTTGCCGAGGTTAAATAATAACCTCGAAATCGGAATGTATGTAATCTAGTTAATGTTTGTAAATATCAATAAATTATGAGCCCTGGCCCAGTGGTAACGATCGATTTACAAGTACTTTGAAACTCAATCACATTTTGTGAAAGATACAGATGAAGAGACAAACGATGAAGACGTTTGAAGACATATTCCATCTCTTAAAACAGGGCCCGCGTGGTAGGTTACGTCTCGTACCTCTGACAATAAGTCTAAGTACCTGCAGGCTGAAATATGATGTAACGTATATGAAAAAAGTGCTAAAGTAAATGAAAATGATGGCAAACAAACTTCATAATTATCGAAAGAAAATGTATTTGGACATGTATGAAAATAACTTTAACGATCCTAATTGAAATTAACGCATGTCCAATTAATATATTTGGATCTTATGTTATCTTTTTTATTTAGTCTTAATATACTTAAGTCTTGTTTAACACCCTTAAAATCAATAGTCGTAATATTCGTGATGTTGTGTTTGAAATTAACGTTTATAAACATATTTTTATTTGCTTTGCTGTGTATACTTGAACACTATGAATGAATAGCCCGAGTACTTCTATTGTTACCAGCTAGATACAATCACAGTACCGACGGCTATTGTCAGTGTAATCATGTTTTTATTATTAGTAGGTATCCGATGTGTATTCACTAGCAGTAGCCAAAACAATTATGACGTTTTATGGCAAATTATCTTATGGTCCACATTCGGTTATATCATATTCTTGAGAAACACTTTTTATTTTAAATTTTCACCAAACAATAGTGTAATTAAAATTCTTCTTTTGTTCTTAATCATCTTTTTGCTTATACATATCCGAAACGAGAAACACTTTCGTTAATTAGATGTGATTAAGTATATTTTTATAAACTGCTCATGATGCTTCTTGTAGCTCAAGTTTTATTATGAAAGATCTTATATTCGCCTTACAAAACTACTTTCTTACTACAACGAAATTAGGAGAGCCCTATGTCCAGCAGTGGACCGATACAGGCTGCTGGTGGTGGCAACAAAATGTACCATGACGTACCATCCTAGATGTGAGACCGTACTAAGTGTCCCGATACGCCTCATGACCACATCAATCTCCGTCTATTGTTCTCTGCCCATCCCATTTAACGCCTAGAGTGCTTTGCAGAATTTCTTGGTACCTTGATTACGATGTAAAAATATTGAAAGGATTTCTAAGAAATGGTTAAGTGTAAATACAAACTGCGTGTGTCGCGATCGTTTGTGAATTCAACTAAAATTTATGCTTTGTGTGTACAATTGCTGTGAATAAATCCTATAGGAAAGTGGTTTATAATAGGTCTGAAAGATTAATCGTATGTTCCACAATCGTATATTTCTTGAAAGCCAAGTTAAAACTGAAAAATCTTGATCCATCCTTAGACCTCTAAGAACTTGGGCATTCAAAATACTTAAGGCCATAAAATATTCGAAAGAAGTAATAAAAGGGAAGGATAAAACTACGATGAAACTTCTATAGTTGAAGTAATACACAGTGCAGATGACATAATCGCTGCGGAAGATCACATCCGCTTGGCTTCGAATCAACTGACAGATAGATATTTTTAGTCACAGTTTCCGATTGTCTATTTGTGTGGTCATTCCCTTTATTTTTCTTTCTATTTTTTGCATGTGTTCATGAAAGACACACTACTTACTATATTTAGGCTTTTATGTCGTACGTAGTTTTAATAATAGATTTAGCTTAATTGTTTTAAAGACAGACGTCTTCAGGATCTTTTAATTTAAACACGCATAAATGTACATTAAACGTTGTTGTTGTAATATAAATGTTTTGTAGTATTTTTTGTTAGTTTCATATATCAGACAGGTTTGATAATATAATTGGTTTAATTTACACATAGCTCTTGTTTTTAATCCTGATCTGGGATCGACTCATGATTTTAGGATCAGTGTAGTGAAGATTATCTGCATATATAGCATATATTGTTACATGTAACGTTATGACAATAAGGTTATGATTTGAATATTACACGCCCAGGTGTCACACATCTGGGATATACAATACTTCGTCCTTTACATAGTTTTCTTCGCCATATCTGATTCGACACTTAAGGTCGGCTTTGCGGTCGGGCAAGGGCGTACATTGAATTTATAGTATGAATGACAATAATATACATACAATAATAATAACAATACAATACAATATAATAAGGTAATAATGAATAGAAGGACGATTTAACTTTGATACTTAGGTTGAATTACATGAAGGAATGTTCAATTATGAAAGTCCTTAAGAATGACGTAGTTAGCTTTGCAAAGGTATTTCACATATTTGTGAATCAATAGGAACCCTGATACGGCTATTGTTTATAATATCTATTCTATATCTTGTGTGGATATTGTACAGTTTAGAAAGACCTGTAGCAAATAGCAGTAGTGTAAATAGTAGTATTTATTTAAAAAAGAAATCTCTTTAATCAAAATGCTAGAAGTGAAGTATCTTATGTCTAAAACAGAACAAAAGTGTCTCAAGAATGTATTAAATTACTAATATTCGTTGTTCTTTCAGATGAACGTCCGTGTGACGACGATGGACGCGGAGCTGGAGTTCGCGATCCAGCAGACGACGACCGGCAAACAATTGTTTGACCAGGTCGTCAAGACCATCGGCCTCAGAGAGGTCTGGTTCTTCGGACTCCAGTATACTGATTCCAAAGGTGACCTCACCTGGATCAAACTCTACAAAAAGGTTAGTCATGAGTTTTTCACTTTTTTAGAACAGACTCTGATTTTCCGATTAAAGGTTTGAGTAACACGAAGTTCTGTTGCATCAACTTACGAAAGCCTCTAATCATTCTTGATTTGCCAATATTAAAATATAACCGCCTCGAACTTGTAAGCGATGAAAGGAATCTAGCATCGATCGTTTGTATTAACCGCTCGTTCTATTTACATATATTATATAGATGAATCTGTGTGTTTATGTTGCAAAAGCATTACTAACGTTATTGGATACTCGCATTAGCGTATAAATTGTGTGTTTACTGCACGTCGTCGTGAGGGGGCGGCCATTGCTCGTGCGCGCGTACCAAATGCTGCATTACGATTATTTTTAGCGCAACCAGAGCCAACAAGTTCAAGTTCATTTTACTTCTTATTTGTTTCTACTCGATATTCGTGAGATATATTCGGTATTTTAACATTTCTTCGATCAATTACTTGTTTGTTTATTATAGTAGATATTCTCTAAAGCGTCCATTTTCTTTCAAGTATTGCCTTCACGGTATTCAATTGGCGTCGAAGCTTCCGTCATTTTGTCTTGAACTATAAACAAACAATTCTGTGAAATTGTTTTCCTTTATCCTCTGTTTGCGACACTGACCCCATAATGCAATGCCAACGTGTGCACAGCATTACCGAATATGATTACACCACTGCCTACTTATTTTATCAGTAAGGACGACCAGTTTGTTTTTAGTGCTCAACTGTAATTCATTAATATTCAAGAAGGTCGCGTTACTTTCTTTCCGTTTAGCAAGCTCTGGCAATCGATCAAATTGCGTGGGCAATTTGCTAAAGTTAAATCATCAATCTAACTGAGCGTGCTCGTATAAAGAATTGACAAATTTTTTACTGCCAGCAGCTTTCAGAACTGTAACAGTTTATCCTGGTTCGTTGACACATTCTATCTTTCCTTGTGGTGTAGTTGTTCTGAAATTGGAATGTAACTGTATTTTCTAAATGTGTTTTCTCTATAAACAAGTTTGAAGTTTGTTCTAGCCGGATTAGGAGTGCCCTTTATCACAGTGCTATTAGTTTTTAGATAAGATTAACAAAACGAATAGTTAACACTATCTAAAATATTTCCCAATTAAAATGGCCTTTTTAAATAGCACGCCTAACAAGAGTAGTTATTGTTTGATTCCACAAATGGTGTTTTCCTGATTGTTATGGTTAATGTTCCTTATTTCATACAAAATTAAAGCAAACGTAATCTTTTTGTTACGGATTTGATATATTATTTATCATATACGGTATAAAATAAGTTATTTAACATCTACGTCATCATAGATATCGGTAATCTATATTACTTTAAAAAATAATTTGATGTATGCTATATATAAATTTAGCTGCTCGTGGGTTTTTACATAATTGATTTGATTTTATAAAAACTTAATGCGAACTTACCATTACCCAAAAAGAAGCAAAACTCAAATACCAACCAACGTACCAATAAACAAACATTCCACCTTCAAATCTCCGATCGTCCTCTCCCGGTCATTATCCGACTACCCACGTGCTGATATATAAACACTTGCATTGTGATTGTGCCATATTGTTTGATAAACCCCACAGAAAGACACAACACTATTTCATAAATAACTTCTTAGATTGGCGACCCGCTGACTGTTTTGCATCTAAATAAACTAATGATTATCTCAAAACATTTCACTAATGAAAGAAACACCGCTTTGGAAGCTATTTTATCAAACCTATTCTGAATTTTGAAAGTTTTGGAGGGGTAGTCTCTTCCACAAGGTTCATCACTTGGACCTCTTTAGAATTCAGCCTTGTAATAGAAAAATGTGTATTATATTTGCTGTACTATTTCAATGCCAAAGCGTGTCAAAACTTCGTAAATTTTAGTGCACGACAACTCGTGGTTAGTCGTACCTGGCACACATCTAAAAAATGATTGTAAACTTCTGTATATTCTTTAGGTTTACGATATGGGCTATCAACCTATAAAAGTTAAATGCTACACAGCTTCTTATTTTATTCGTCGTCCGAATCAGATCTGTATCGTTAATAACCTAAGATTGGTTTTATTGTACATTTGTTTGTCGTTAAGTCGTTAACAACAAAGTTTCTTGACATGTATATCTACCGAGTTCAGTGTCCTTTTAATTGTAAATGTCGGACACTTGTTTAGTGTTTAATGACGGACTTATCATTTTATTTTTTCATTGACTAGTGCACATTTGACGATACGTTTCAATAGTCAGTCGATTTACGTTTAACACATTTACAAACCTTTCGCTTCAACGGCTGCGTGTGGCTAATTTCTCCTATGCACACGGTCAGTAATGTAAACAAGTGTATATGCTGCTGTCCCTCTCTGTCACACAGATATTTTAACACGTGTGACATCGACAGAGTCAATCGTTTAGCTAAACATTAGTGATTTTCACTATTGGCCAAGTGAAAAACTTTAACTAGCTTGTAATGGAAACTTTGAATAGTCTCAACCAAATTAAAATGAAACTATTGAATACAGAAATTATATTAACTGAAAGAGAAACCGAAAAATTGGTGGTGTAATTACTGATACTAGTGGTCGCCCGTGGTCGAAATTCAACCACATTTTTTTTTTAATATTACCATTCAGCACTCTATATAAACTATAAGTGTGCGAAATTTCATACTCCTCCGTCCGCCCAAAAGCTCATCGTCCGCTCATTAAAAAGGTAACAACCTTTTAGTTTCACGTATTAATATATAGGTAGATTCAGATAACAATGCTGCAAAGTTAATGAGGCAGTTACTAAATTGCTTGCGAACAACAGTGATCTGTTTTTCTCCAAGTTTTTCATTTATACTTTTTACATTATTATATTGCCTGACTGCCAGTAAAACAAAGTACTAATATTCTGCTATCGACATCTAATGTTCATTGGAGCGATTGTTTTATCCACCTACATCAAATATTCCATAGTCGACGAAGGTGGTGACTCAGGCGTACGTGAGCAAAACGGCTTTCCATTCAATCAAAGAAGCATAATGCAAATTTTATTACGTATGCTTATCTAACTATATTTGATACAAAATATGCGTTTTGGTATGAACCTACCAGTAAATGAGATATAAAATATGTACCGAGAACGAAACATAAATTAGGTACAGCGATGAATGACAAAAAGTCATTCATCGCTGTACCTAATTTATGTTTCGTCCGAAATATTTTTTGCTCAGAATGAATTTAGGGCTGGACTTCATATAGCGACAATAACCGTTAAAATCACGTTACAAGGATGATGATGGCGGTTAGATGTTCCCACAACTCCCACTACTGGGTGTAGTAGGCACTGTGCTATCGAGGCATGACTCACGATCAGAAGCACACATCGCATTTTTATCCAATACTGTACAAGTGGAAGCCAAATGGCGATTAAAACTTTTTTACAATGTCAATGGCACTAATAGACCTAATCTGAATAAATTTTGCTTACTTATAATTTCTAATAAATTCAAAAAATGTATAATACCTTAGACAATATTTTAACGTTATTGCTTACGTTATCGTCACTTTTTTGGTTCTATTGTGGTATTGTGACTGCAGGTTTCTAAATAATCAAAGAGCATTTTAATGCCAAATTAACCTAGTCGAAACAATTTGAGCATAAAAAACTTGCTTATGTATTCATTTACACATAAGTATAGCAGCAGTGCTCTTTCCGAAATCAGCAATCGCTGTGGCACCGGTATTTCTAGTTTCAAAACAGATTTACAGTTATCTATGATTTATATTTTCTAATATTTTTTATGTCCTAATTTATTAGAATCCGTTTCTTCAAACGCAAAATCTAGACGCAGAAAACAGCATCGATATTTGAATTAACATTATTATCGTTATCAATTATTAACAACATCCTGCGTGACCTGTTTATTAAAACAAGTATAACAAGTTATAATTATATTCTTTGTCCGACATTGAGGGATACGTTGGTGACCATCCTTGGCCTTCAATCTACTAATAAATGGAAATCATTGTTAGAGAGTATATAAATTTACATTAATTATTGAGTTAACTTTTGAATAGATACTTACTTCAATAGGTGCAGATTCATGAGATACTGTTTTGTAATTAACTGCAAAGGTAACAACGGGTGTAAAAAGTGACAGGTTGATATGTCTCGCCTTCTAATAACGTAATCTATTCCCTCAAGCTCGCGCGGGAAATTCTCCTCTGACGGAGACTTGAATACCAATTCGAATAGACGATAGAACTGTGTATAACGAAAGATCAACATAGCTTCAACGTAACGATGTAATTGTTAATACTTTATATAATCTTCTAAGTAAATTATGATGTAATTTGTTAAATGAAAATTGTTGTATGTTTACGTGATAATCAAGAGACTCAATTTGTTTCATTAGTCAAGTAAAGGTGATAACAACTAATTAATTAACGTGTAGTTATCCAGTCGCCATTTTAGAAAGTGTATTTTGTTATCATTGTTGCTACGTCGATCTTTTATTTACTTACCATCTTTGGTCTTCTTCACATACCATAATTAATACACCTACTGTAATTCCATCGTCTGTGTATGTATCAATTTGTGTCTTAAGTTCATAAAATTGACAACTAACTCCACCTAGCGTTGGCCAAGTTGTTTAAGGGTTTCCGCTGTTACGTAGCTTTATATATTATTTATACATGTCGTGTATAGCACTTACGTAAGTCATACCTGTGCGGCCTCGCGCGACATGTGATAATCATTGTGTGGCAATTGCTTTTCTACTAAACATATTTTACATCCCTTCTATAAGTTCTATATTACTTATCTTATCCGTAAGATATTTGCTTCAACCTTTTGGTCCTAATTTCTTGTATTCATTCCCTTTACCTATATAAAACTAAAAGTATTTATTATATTATGTATATCATGTTTAATCTGTGTAGGTACTATTTGTATGATTCCATCTATGTGTAGTGCATAATCTTGATCATATTTTTCAAACCGCAAAACTCGATTTCACGTTTTTCCTTAACCTATCATCCCGTCATATGTTAAAGCTTATCATTGATATTTTAAATTGCATTAGCATTGTACTTCCCTAAAGCACTACAAGGCAAGAGTAATGACTCATGATGTTTACGATGATGACGGTCAAATGATGTCACCCCCATAAATTAAGTACTGAGATCATGGAAATGGGAACTTTAGTACATAAATCTATTAGTGTAATGGCTGTAAGACGATGGTAATGTCTCATGGCATGTAAAGTTGACTGGTTTATTGCTAAATTATGGGAAGACTGTTAGAACTTTCAATCGTCCAATGACTAAGTTTTAGGCTTAGCTGTATAAGTTTAAAGAAATGAAAAATGTTTGGAGATGACTACCGAAAAATACTGTAGGTACTGGTTACAAATAATACTGCAGGTTATGTGAAAGTTAGCGATAAAATCGATCCAACAAACACTACAGGTATGCATATAACATTCTCTGTTTTATCAGCTACTGGTACACAACGTATGACTAATCATTTGGCATTTGTATAGTTAATATGGTTCCGAGTATCAAAGTTATCAAGCACACGCTTTAGTCACACCGGAAATAACTAGATGAATCAACGCGACAGATTCAATAATGTAAATTATTTTGTATGTTTTTTGGGAAATAATAAATAAATAACTTTTGAAACCTTATTATTGATGTTATAAAAGGTAATTTTAAAAAACTAAATACGAATGGTCCATAATACCAAATGTAGGGTTTCTGTAATTGCTTGAAGGTATTATGTATAATTTTACATCATCAAATTCGACAAAGCTACAGTTGATTATAAAATAAAATGGAATAGTATCAAGCGTCACGACTCATACGAAACAATATCAATATACGTGCAGTTTGTACTTGTTTATCTTAGCTCGCATACTAATACCAGTATGCACCAATATGACATCACTGTCTGAATACCCGCAGTCAATTGAATCGAAATTATGTTAATCTTAGATCTCATTGATATTATGTATTGGGACTGACTATACTGCCAGCGCAAATCTATATCTCTTCGCCCTTGTTGAAAAACAACTGGCCATTTAGTATCATAAATATTTTTGTATTATCATCAGACATATTTGTTACTGATCTGTTGTATTTTAATTTCTTTAATACACCTACATGGAAATAAAATATGTTCCAGTTGACAGATACCACTATGGAACGCTTTCAAACTTATCTTTGAGGTACATGGGTGGAACTAATCATTATCTCTTTATCTTGTCAATTATTTTTAGTGTCTATGATTACAAAATTCCTTGCATACACGTCATCAGAACCCGGATCGTGGACATTATTTGAACGGTATTGCTTGCGAAAAATATTTTCGATCGACAAAATTGTTGACAAGTTTAGACAATACCCTGTGGCACTCCCATCTATTGTTTATGTCTGATGTCCTAATATTGAAAACAAAACCCACTCATTCTTTAGTCACCGGTGCTTCTTCTTTTAAACCTATCTGTCTCATTTGCCAGTCACTCATGCGCCAGATTCCGGTTGTTCTGCATAAAATGCCACGGTCGAACGCCTGCTAGAGATTATAATAATTCAATGTTATTTCTTTTTAACACTAGTGGACAACATTTATAAATAAAATAGTGACAGTTCCTTTAATGTTAAAACTATTTTCTGTGAACAAACCGGATTTTGGGTGACTCTAGTGTGATTTCCTTAAACAGGATCGAAATATGTGTGTCACGACTGTCCATTTAGCGTCTAATGATACAAGTTGTACGCTTGATTCCTTATAAGTATAGTAAACGTGTAAGATTCAGTGGTAGCAACTGACACAATTGAATGAGGTGCATTATCTTGAAACAATACTGTAATGACGTCTTCAAATTGATTACTGATTTTTCTTGATTATTTTGTGCCTATTTGTATTTGGATCATGTTTTACTGTTTCGATCTTACACTTACTGCACTTATCTCATCTCTGGGCCTCGTTTCCTTCAGTCATTTATTGCTAATTTCCTTTACGATAGCGATCCGTATTACATAAAAATAAGTAAATATATTGCTTCATTCTATGATGCTAAGATCATTGTTATTACAGTCTCATTTTATATTATTTTGGGACTTATTTGTTTAACATATTGGTTAACGATGTCTGCTTCAGCCCACCTGGCAGTGAGATCATTCTCATACAAAAAACGAGTAAACTTGCTCATTGTACCAAATTCTACACGTATGTAAATATTACCTACTTCTAGAAATTCACCATTTTAATATACTGTTCTTCGTTCGCAATTCGCTTTCTAAGAGCAATAAAAATTCTAAAATTAACATAATTAAGTCTCCATTCTGATATCATTTCGTCATTAAGTAGTCATTGTGGGACAAAACGAGATTCGTGATGACACATAAAAGCACTTTTGTTGGCGATTACGTATCATTAAAACAAATTGTTAACAGTTAGTTTTTACAAATTACCTAAACAGTGTTACGTAGTATCTCTTAATGTCTTCTGCAAGTCATATTTTGTTCATTCAAAATCTTTTCTAAGGCCCCATCACCTGTTCTTTGTTGATCTAATGATTAAAATATGAGTTATAGTAAAGACTTTATCTCGAGGAGCGTGGCTTAGGTTTCGCGTCCGGAGCACGCGATCTCGCTCTGTCATGTGAAGAATGTTGCTTTTTATACACGTTCGATAATTATGATTATCGTCGCGAATGAGACATGGCACCGATATGGATGGGATTGATAGTATCGACGCATGTTACAAAATTCCGTCTTCAATTTTACACTCAAACTAATTTTCTTGGATAATGATATTCCCCACAACATGACTCACTAAAATTACTGTTGCTTTACAACTAGCTACTTCATGTTGTTTTCGTCTATTTATCATCGCATTCACTTATTTTACTTTTCAAGTATTTCTTTCTTTTCAAGTACCAACAGGTACTTTCTTCTTCGTATGCTCTGTGACTGTAACCATCCTTGTATTTATCGGTGACGCGTACACGTTGCGCCATGACGCCGTGCCAATACTATCTTCGGAATGCGTTACAATAGATAAAAACCTAGATTTCAATTACTTAATCATCTAAGTATATTTCAACGACCGTCTACATTATTCTTGCCAATTGAGAATCTAGAAATTAGGTATATTGTGTTGATGAATGTTGTTTGTTGTGATTATTTTACACAATGCAATAAAACGCATATCGTCTTTCAAAAATATTCTCACAACACAATCCACGTTGAGTCAAACCTCTTAGCAAGTGGATCCATAACGCAATCATCATAGATTACTAATGTTAGTAAATACACAGGTGTTCGTTGCTGACCATCCTCATTACAACATCCGTTGAAAAGGTCATGCGGCTTATTTATAGCTCATATATCACAACCGAGTTTCATTTCTGCCCTCGACTTCTCTTATCATATAGCAATGCTAAAACATGTTGCTAGGTCAAGCGGTACGTGCTAACACGCGCAAGTTCCGCAAGGCGAAAACTGCCAACGTTTCTTGGCCACTTTCTTCACACTTGTTCGAGAATTCCGATCGGCGAAGCTGTAGTACTTGTCATGAGTATGTTTGTTATTATTTCGAGGTTACCGACAGGTTCAAACGTACATGAAGCGCGGCCAGCGATGCGCAACAGTGCGCCCGCGTGACCTCATTCCCACGCCGAATGCCTCCAGGTGCTCATCACGACTCGCTCTCAACAATACCCATCCTTTGGCCTTGACTACACTAAACACCTGATCATTATCCACAATTATTTACACAAAATTTGCAGAACCATCGATGACTTTAAATCAAATGTGAATGGGATTGTTCTGAGCTCTGATAACTTTATTTTGTAGGTTAATGTGCGCGATTTCCACCTGTGTAAGAGACTCGGTCGGGAGTCGTAGACGGGTGAAAGTGGCGTGACGCCATCTCTAGACGACCTTGCTTGTCTCCTTAATGCATAACAATATAGCTCGGATATCATACGTGGTCTATAAAACCCGATTTGCGGTGACATCTACTTGGAACACAACGCAAATAAATTGCTTTGTTTGCGTATCGCTCAATTTTTGCTTATTACCTATCTTTTTATAATTTCAAGTTTCTGGGCTATCATTTCTAATTAATGTACTGTTGGCATGATTTAAAAACATTATTTTCCTCATTGTGACAGCTCAATGTACCTACCTACCTTTCATTTAGTCATTTAATATCGATTGACGTGTCGTCTAAAGGAAAAACCAAGTTTCTAACTAAAACCACATGCAATCTTATATCCTCTTAATGAACGCAATTGTGCCAATGCAACACTTGAGAGAAGGGTCGAGCAAGGTGGCAGGCCATGGCGTCGTCCGCGAACTGGGTTACGATAGATAGAGACAGCAGATAACCTCCTCTTTATCTTCTACCACACCTTATTGGACGACACCGAGATGCGTGCACGACTACATTCAGTATTGGGTAGGTATTATTGATAAAATATACCCTGATCACGATAGATTTTCTTTTCTTAATCTGTTTTGTCAAACGGATTCTCAGGTTCCAAATCTTCTATAATTCTCCTTTTGTGATCACTTAACACATTAGGCCTCTAGTGTGGATGACTTCATCAATGTTGACGCAAATAATTTCCACAAAATCACTTATCGAGTCTTCGAGCACATACCTATTACGTGATTACGAGTAATAGTTCATTTTCAAGAATGTAACTCTTGGCCGCTTTCGTTTCAATCTGTCGTTGATATAATCACGTACGCTTCGCGAGGAATTCAGTCTGTAGATACTTGAATTACACTTTGAGCATCATTCCCATGAGTAACATTCTTCCGGGATAATGCAAGACATATTATTTGAAAGTAACCAATCATTGACAGGTCTTCCGACCTTGTTACACTATTTGCGAACTCTATGTAACGAAGCCTGTTTTAAATTGCAAGGTATTTATAGATTTAAATTAGTCTATGCGACAATGCAAACAATTTGAAATATGTCATTAGAATAGATTGACACCAATGCAATCTTTATCATCGGCATTTGCGCGCAAGAACAGCTGTTTGTGCGCCGATCATTGACGGGGTCAACGACCGTACTTTCGCCGCTCCCACGACGCTTGCGTTGCTCAACGCACGAGTGTCTTAAGATGACGCTGATCTTATTACACATACATGGACATTTTACCGCTCCAACACAGTTTTCATCTCTCGTGGCAAAACCATTCAGAGTGCCATCAAGCACTTCGTTGACATTGATGTTTTTTTCTCGTTACGTATTTATATGATTGTTTCCAAATTGCAAATATTTAAATTTACAATGATGTGTAAAATATTACAAATAATACTTGCAACATTATTTTAAGTGACGTAAATTAAACGGTGTCAAGAACTTGAATGATTATATCAGCTGCGAAATGATACCACATGATATCATAAAGGGAATTAACATTTACGTACATATGATTGCAAGCCTGCTTCGATTGTGGAGAAAACAAGTATTTTTTTCACATCAACGATGAAGAAACTAATGACACCCGAGGACGACGATGAGGAAGCTGCTTATGACAGAGAAGATGACCTGGTAAGACCAGTCTTGGTCTAAAAGCTACAGCAGTTGACGGCGTTTCTTTTAAAAAAAACAGTAGACGTTTAGGCTAAATATTAATCCCAGCTAATTGTAGTTAAGCTAGATTTTTTTTCTCTGCTTGATACTAAGCAAAGAATATCAATGTCTTTCTCTTTTAGCGTGTGTGGTAACAGCGTGACTTTATCTTCTAGATAACCGTTACTTGGACATTTTGAAACTGGGCTTTTATATCTGAAGGATTTGTATCTGTTTGCATTATTATCGAGTGTTGTAATATCTCGCTAGGAGTGTTAGGTGACGTATATCGACCCGTCAATACAATCGAGTATTTTTTTTATCTTTTACTATCCAAATATTTGCCATTTCCCGTAGATTAGTTGCCACCACCTACATCTTCTTAGTTGTTGTTCTTTGCCATAAAATTGTCTATGTCAAAAATAGATTACAAAACATATGATATAATTTGAAAAATGATGTCTACCAGTTGCAATCTAAAGCTATAAAGTGATGAGAGTTGTCAAATACATCTGAGAGTCTCTCTCCATTATAGGTCGTTCTTGACAACTATGGTCGACAACTTTGTTTGCTTGCTAAACCACAGCATTATGACTTTTGGATAAATGATAACCAATTAAATGATCATAAACACCCATGCATCGCAATCTTGTAACAATGACATATTTACAAAGGTTTGTAATTTTAATGGAAAATAACAAGATGTTTTCATAATTATTTGTAGCGTCTTGCCTAAGTTGCAGTTGCAGAAACTGGTATTAAATTACCTGTAATGTAATAACTTGTGAGATGAGAGGTCCGGCACGCAGAACCTAGACACCTGAGCAGATCGATAAATCAGCGAGATTCCGCAACTCTGCCTGTGTAAAGATAGAGATGTCCCATGTCTGTTACGCCCGATCCATTTCTGGTGAATGAATATCCAAGCCATTATCATTCCATTGAACTATGAGAGTGAAGAGGTGTGTGAAAGAGTTTACGTCGAGTTGACCGCCTTGACCGAAATTTGATCAGGAATGTTATACAGGGTGTATTTTTGAAACGGGTCAGTAAGGGCAAGTACCTTAACCGTTGCAGTTACAGCAAAACGTTCTTAGAAGACCTTCCCTAACTTTTTGACATACTTTGAACTGCATTCACAGATTTTGTAAAAAACTTACAGTTGGCAAAAAAAATGCAAAAAGTCCAAAAAATTTTTTTTTATGCCAATCGATTCTATTTTATGTGGGGATCAAAAAACTCTATGAAACCATTTTAGCTTTCAGTACTAGAAAAGACAGAAATCTCCAAAAACGTTTCCCATACATTTCCTACGGAAATATGATAAATCAACTCGAAACTCATAGGACAGGTAAAATTTTAAACTTTTTTAAATAAAAAAAATCATTTAAACATTTTAGAAATTGGTTTATGAAATAAATTGCTCAAAATGATTTCCATTTTCACGAATACATAAGTCTATCCTTTTTTGCACTGAACGAATGGCGGCTAATAATGTTCTGGGATGAATATTACGTAAAATGGTCATTAATGCATCCTTGAGCTCTTGAACACTGGCGTACGTCGTCTTATACACCTCGTTTTTCACGAAGCCCCATAAAAAAAAATCAAGTGGTGTTAGATCGGGGCTACGAGGTGGCCACTGTGTTGGACCATGTGTACCTATCCACTGTGTACCGAATAGGCGGCTCAAATTGGAACGTGAAAGGTGACTGTTATGTGGCGGAGCACCATCTTGTTGAAAATGAACTTTTCGCAATTCCGACAGGGGCCATTCGTCCATCTCGTTTTCAAGATGGTGTAAAATGACTTCATTATACATGGCAGAATTCAGTTTCCCTTCATAAAATTCCACCATTATAACTCGATTGGACATTATACCACACCAACAGTTGAATGAGAAGCGAACCTGATTATGACTTGCCGTAACTCTTAGTGGATTTTCTTTGGACCAATAGTGGTGATTTTTTCTGTTGTACATACCGTTATTGGAAAAATTCGTTTCGTCTGACCACAGTATGTAATTTAAAAATTCATGATCTCTGCTTATTTTTCCTCTTAGCCACCTGCAAAAAGTAAGCCTTCGAACATCATCACCCGGATGTAACACTTGAACTATGCGCCCATATCGATAGCACTTGTAGCCGTATTTCTTCCATATCTTTATCACAAGGGAGTGGGATACACCTACTTCAAAGGCGACATGCCTGGACGATACCTCTGGATATGCTTCGACATAAGTCAGAACCGCAATCTCCGTGTCCATGTCCACACGAGGCTGCCGCTTTCTTTTGAAAGAACCCTGCAATTCCAGGTTTTTCAAAAGATTTCTAATAACCTTTCTTGTTGGCACATGTCGCAACGGATACTTATTGCGGTACCACACTAATGCAGCTCCCGCATTTCGATTATTGACAAAATACGCTTCTAATAAGTCAATTTTTTCACGATTAGAAGACATTTTAGCGAAAATCCTTAATTAATAATAACTCATACGAAGTTTCTCAGCTGACACACAGATTTTCGAATGAAATTCGAAATTTGAAGGTAAATATTATTTTTATTTACTTTACAGTCAATTCTACCCACTTCCTGGCCATAACAAAAAGTTCGACCATCGTAGAAATTTGTTTCTGTTGCCGAAATGTATGGGAAACGTTTTTGGCGATTTCTGTCTTTTCTAGTACTGAAAGCTAAAATGGTTTCATAGAGTTTTTTGATCCCCACATGAAATAGAATCGATTGGCATAAAAAAAAATTTTTTGGACTTTTTGCATTTTTTTTGCCAACTGTAAGTTTTTTACAAAATCTGTGAATGCAGTTCAAAGTATGTCAAAAAGTTAGGGAAGGTCTTCTAAGAACGTTTTGCTGTAACTGCAACGGTTAAGGTACTTGCCCTTACTGACCCGTTTCAAAAATACACCCTGTATATATCACATTTGTAAATCAAATGGCGTAGTAACAATACATAGCAGGTCTTGATTCGCCACGTTTTGTTTAGCAATTATAAACGGTATTTCGATCTGCAGATCAATGGAATGCCTGTTTAGTGTTTTGACTCGTGCTCTGAATACACATCATAATAAAATTCCTGAAGAATTACTCTTGACTGTCTATACTAGCTTTTTTTATGACTTTGTATATGTTAGTACTTGGAGTCTAGGCTTTATCAGGACTTGATGTTACACCAGCGGGGTGGTATCCTAGATTATAATCGAATACAGTTCGGTCTTAAAGTTTTGGTTTAAGCTTAGTTAAGGTGATTTTTCGAACTCTTTATGTTGTTTACGGCCTGCAGGCAACTAATATGAAACATTACGTTGCAAGATAAACTAAACTTAATCTAGCTGTTGTTAAATTAATATTATAAGTTTTTCTCATGTTGGAAGCAAAATTTTCAGTGCCCAGTAGGTACATACTTTAATAGTTATATTCGAAAACAGTAATGAACTCTTTATCTGTCGATTTAAAATCGTTTGTTTCGTTCACTCCACCGTGACCAGTTTATAATTATAATGTGTTGGCCTTGTACACGGTTGCGCTTGCGCACTGTGATGTGTGTGATGTGACATGTTAGCTGGAGAATATACATCTATTGAAAAAAAATTGCGGTATCGCCAGGATAGAGATTGGCAAAGTCTCTTGGCTTGGGCTTTAAAATATTCTTCTTTCTGCGGGCTCGCTTATATTTACTAGGAACTTTTTGCAATATTGTGTCATTCTCTAGACCCTGCGTTTTATCAGTTTGTTCTTTTATACATGTAAAATAACAACAGGCTATCCTGTGATTGCAGTTTACGATTTAAACACGTTTGCGTCAAAGATTCACTTGCATTCACCTAGAGGCACCTTAAATTAAAGCTATCTGAACCATCTCCGTTGATGTGATTTTTGTAGGTTGTTTTCAATTGTCTTTATCTTAATTGATAGCATTTAGTTCAGATAAATCCGACACATGAAATTTAGCAAACGATGTTTTAACACTTCCAAAATCACTTCAAAAACTTTAA
The DNA here is from genome assembly GCA_945859575.2 of Herminia tarsipennalis. Taxonomy (NCBI): domain Eukaryota; kingdom Metazoa; phylum Arthropoda; class Insecta; order Lepidoptera; family Erebidae; genus Herminia; species Herminia tarsipennalis. The sequence goes on from OX243837.2 coordinate 27,078,667, forward strand.
TGTTTATTTTATGAATTTTATGATATATGAAACTGCTTAATTTTTTAGAGAATAACCATTTGGTTGAGACGTTAAATATCTCTTTAATGTTAGCGGTATACTGAGATATAAGTAAGTAATTATCCAATCAACTTGCTTTTCAATGCGATGTACCTATCTATATGTAGGTACTTATTGGACGATTCCATCGGTTCTATACCAAGTTGGATCTTCAAAATCAAGGTTAAATAAATAAAGTGTTATTAAACACTGTCTCAATAAAATCGTTAGATACTTATTATTGAGAAACGAGATGATTGACGCACATAAAATTGATTGTCTAGTTTCGCTTAATAATCGATTCTTGATCTCTAGAACGCTGTATTTATTCGAAATTATTCAATCTCTGAGTATTGCAGTCATTGTAAAGATCATCAGCCGTGTCTGAGGATTTAATTGCTATTAACGTTAACTAAGTAAGTTAGATATTGTAATCGAATTCTCGAAAATGGGCTTACTATTTTGATAATAATAATCGTTTTCGAAAGGCTTGTAATCGATACTATTAAAGAAAATAACTTTGCAAGTGTTTTATGATAAATGCAAGACGTACTAGGTACTTAACGTGAACGTGCAAATGTCGTGTTTACAATTTTCTAAACCAAATCGCGAGGTGTATTTTGTAAACTACGACTGTTATACTTTTAACCACGTTTGCAGCACAATGTTACAAATGTCTAATTTACAAAATACATTACTGGGTAGATAACATATCATTTAGAGCAACATAAAAGTAGGTGACCCGACTGATTTTTCCTTTTATGCGGGTTTGTGCTAGAATGCGAATTTTGCCGGAACAACCGTATAGATGACAGGGATTAGTATGGATATTAAATAGTAACTATAGGGTAACTGCTTGCTTAGCATCAGAAAGGTTGAAAGAATTCTCTATGGCACGTAAGTGACTACTAAAAAAGGATATTGCACTTCAAAACTTAAACACAACGCGAACAATGCCGCGAGAACAGCTAGTTTTTTTACGAAGTGAAACTAACTTGTATGACATTATACGTTTATCTATGCCGATGTGGTTCCGACCAGCCATTATTGGATTAGTCTATCGGACTAATTAGAAGGACACGTTGAACCAGTCCTATTGTACACAAATTCAATGCCGACTAACTTAAACCAGTTAATTGATTTACTTTTAGTAATTGTTTACTCTGTGTACATGTATCTGTACACATCGTCTGTGGTTTATCTTGTACCTACCTAACAGATTTCAGGTCATTAATACTATACAATAAACAAGTTTATCATTAGACTTATTCGTATTATTGTGACGAATTCGCTTTTAAATCACCAATTAGTATAATATCTTCCATATTGTGAGAGGCTAGTGCCAAAACTAGGCTTCAGGGCTGTGCGTCAAGACCAGGTCGCCTCCTTTAAGGAATGATCTAGAGTATACTGCTCTTCCTTTAATATTAAGGGTCAGTGACCTTTAATTAAGCAAAATCTTAAATGATGAAATTATATTAGTCTAGTTACACACGCACTTTTAAATTGATGAACGGTGTGGCTGTGTAAAATGACTCTCCATTTAACATTCGTTCTACATTATTTAAACGGTTCAATGCAATTATAAAAGTAGTTTGTTAAAGGTTTTAACTAGCATTGTACCTATGAGATATAGGAGTTAGTAGTTATGAATCATGGTTGTATCATTTTCTTTTCATTTTAGGGCTTTTCGAAGTCAATTTTAAAAGCACGTTTAATTTACCCATTAAGTTGATCATTAAGTTATAATATTGTATGCGGAAATAAATTTGCAGCCCTTAATCTGCGGTTTCTAAGACAACACCTATCACGCTAATCAACATTTCATGATTGGATTTTATAAAACGGTACATATTCCAAAGATGGCGATGGCGTCAAGAGTCTAATGTACACTTAAGTATGACACTAGCAAGACACTTCTGCAGGTTATAAAATCATAAATTGTGACTATCACACGAAGTATGCGGCTAAGCTAACGAACGCAGCGTAAATACCTTGTTGCTCATACCATAATCCTTCAAAGTAGTTTGGTATTTAGATTGTTAAACATAACTTACTCATAAAACCTATAACCTAACTTGCTGTAGCGCGCCAATCACAACCGAACGACGCATAGCTAATATGTTATTGTAGTTTATAAATTTGAATGGCTGATAAAAATAATGTAGGTCAAAATTTTATATGGCGATATCTTGATTTATATTATGGGTTTTACAACGCTGAAAAGGAAGGAAGGCTGAGAGGCGTCAGAAGCCGTGTAATGTTGTAATAAACCAAACTGGTTCAATAATTGCCGACACGTTTACAGCTCGCTTCTGTTATTTGGTAAAGATACGTCTAAAGGTCTGACCAAACCTTTCTGTCATGGCTCTAGTGTCCCTTTAGCCAAGACAAATATTATATAAAACAACGTAACTATTGTAGATGCTAGAGTAGATCCTTCTACCGCTCGTCTTATAAATAATTTGGTTTTATACTATAACGAGATATAGCCAGAGATTGACGATGAAATGTAATTAATTGTTGCCTTTTTAACGCTATCCCTGGATCACTCGGCACACAACGAAGTCAGGGTCGCTACCGTTCTCAAGATGGGTAAGACATGTAGAATATAAGTTTCGTGTGGCTTAGCTTTTAAGAATACATTTTAAACTTGAAACATGTTTTTAGATATTTATTTCTTCTCCAGCACAATAAAAACGCACAAAGAATAAGGAAATTTGTCGGAAATGGACAGACAATATAATACTGTTTTGTGTTACCTTGCTAGTAACACAAAATACTTTAAGGTTTTCGTGCACTTAATTATATCGAGGTGTTTATATTTCAGGTGATGCAACAAGACGTGAAGAAAGAGAACCCGTTGCAGTTCAAATTTCGCGCAAAATTCTACCCCGAGGATGTTGCAGACGAGCTCATTCAAGAGATCACACTCAAACTCTTCTACCTTCAGGTAAGGATACTAAACTTAAGAAGCCATGGTATTGACTGGCTGATGGTGGGCTCATTTCAAAGCTTTATCTTTGGTAACGTGTGCTGCTAATCTTTAAATCCATTTCCAGGTCAAAAACGCGATTTTATCAGATGAAATCTACTGCCCGCCCGAAACTTCCGTCCTGCTCGCGTCATACGCGGTGCAGGCGAGGCACGGCGACCACAACCCCGCCATGCACGGGCCCGGCTTCCTCGCCAACGACCGTCTTCTACCGCAACGTGTCACCGATCAACATAAGGTCAGTGGTTTATCACTTAATCATCTACATCAAAGCATGTCTTTTTAGAAAATTGAGCAATTAGTTAATGATGTAATATCTCTAACAGGAAAACATGTCGTGCTATCGAAATCAATCTTAATCTAAAATGATATCACGATGTCTAAAACAAGAGACACTAGATTACCTCATCACTATAGTATGTAATGATTACATTATATCATAATTAAAAAAGTCTCGTACCACTTCTTCTATACGAACCACGAATGTGGCATTTTGCTCCTAATCTGGAAAATTCGTTTGCGATTGCTGATAAACAAACTAAAATGGTTTTAGTTGTTTTTAGATGAGATAAATTCTTAGTTTAACATTTTCTTGCACTGCAATCACTTTCTGCTAGTTTAGCTGTGGTATCTGTGATCAGGTAGTCAATTTTTTTTTTTGTGTACATAGATGTCCCGCGACGAGTGGGAGCAGAGCATCACAAATTGGTGGCAGGAGCACCGCGGGATGCTGCGGGAGGACGCCATGATGGAGTACCTGAAGATCGCGCAGGACCTGGAGATGTACGGCGTCAACTACTTCGAGATCAGAAATAAGAAGAACACCGAACTGTGGCTCGGGGTAGACGCGCTCGGGTTAAATATTTACGAGAAGGACGACAAGTAAGTTACTCTTATCTACAGTTGGATTTATTCAAATGTAAAGTTTTGGTTCTTTGTCGGAGAAATACAGCAAGTTTTATATTTCTTATAACATTTTAAATCTTTATGCCCCATTTATATTTTTAGATAATATCCAGAAAATAGTTTGGTAAAATTCGGTCACAAATCCTAAATCTTGAAAAAAAAATTAAAAAAAAACTTTATTAAATTTCCAGACTGACCCCAAAAATCGGATTCCCATGGTCAGAAATCAGGAATATATCGTTCAACGACCGCAAATTCATAATCAAACCGATCGACAAGAAGGCGCCAGACTTCGTATTCTTCGCGCCGCGAGTGCGCGTCAACAAGCGCATCCTGGCGTTGTGCATGGGCAACCACGAGCTGTACATGCGCAGGAGGAAGCCTGACACCATTGATGTGCAGCAGATGAAGGCACAGGCGAGGGAGGAGAAGCTGGCCAAACAGGCGCAGAGGTCAGTACAAACTATTGTGAAAACCAGACTGATAAAAAATATTAACTTAAATATTTTAGCGTCAATGATCCTCTATTTTTTTTAAATATTTTGATGTATCCACTCTCATAAATGAAACAAATCGAACGATACCTCTCAAGCTCAGGCTTTCTGTAACTCTCTACACTCGAAAAACAACTCTCCTTCTTGCACAGTCGGGTAAAAAGACCAGATAACAGAATGTCCAAAAGCCCAAAATATCGTCAAATCCAAAAGCGTTCTTTTTTTGGTCTCCAGACTTTTGACTTTTTTTGGTCTCCAATACATGTTAGCAGGCCATGTTTATAAACAGTATGGTTCTAAATATCTTTTCTATTATTCAATTTCTCTAGGGAAGATGAGTTGACTTCTTTTGACTCGCTATTGACACATTAAAAATGTTGTCACAACAACTGAGTCGGTGTGGAACTGGAACACAGTGAGTGTCTGACCTCCGTTCGGAACGGCCGTATCGACGCATCACGCATGCTCTAGTTAAAGAGTAATCTGCGGACGCAGCACAACACCTCCGTCGCGGTGCGCGTCATCGGTCCATCGGGGTCGCCGCGATGACCCAGTTACAAGTGTGCAAAACGTAAAATACTATAGTTTTATTTGTGTTAAGTGAATTTATTATTACACAATGGCTTCACAACAAATTAAAATAAAAACAGAGTTGGAAAAACGGTTGTACGACCATTATGTCCAGGAAAAAGCTGAAAATGAGAATTTGCAGCAAATCGTACAAGACCTGAAGGGCCAAATTCAAAGTCTTCAAGGTCAAATACAAAGCCTCCAAGGAGAACTGCAATGTCTCAAGGAGCAAAACATTAAGGAATCCGATATAGGTAAAAAAATAAAAACTACTCAGAGTGCTCAAGATGAAAATGTTGAGTATTGCACGGACGAGGAGGACCTCGCCAAAGAAACGGAATGGATTAGGGTAAAAAGTAGGAAGAAAAGGAAGTTAAACACCACCCCCTCTCCGATACAAGCCGGTACAAGTGGCCAGCGGCAAATCATCTCTGACAAGACCCCAGCGGTCAAAAAGGTACCACCTCCTCCACCTATTATAGTAGAGAACATAAAGAACTATCAAACGTTCTACGATATCCTAACAGAAAGCCAAACAGCTCAGTCCTTTACTGCTAAAATGATGAGTGGGGACTGTGTTAAGGTTAACACTAAAACCGATGATGCCTATAGGGCAATCTCTAAAATTATAGTAGAGAGAAACTTTCACTGGCACTCGTATGAAGATAAACAGACTAGGCCGATAAGAGTTGTTGTGAAGAAACTACACTCTTCCTGTCAACCAGAAAGGATCAAAGATGATCTAATTTCACAGGGCTTTCAGCTAGATAATGTAATAAACAAGTTAAGCTGGAAAGATAAACAACCTCTCAACATGTTTATATTGTCATTTAAAAATAGCGAAAATGTCAATAAAATCTATGGCATACAACATATTTTAGGGTGTAAAGTCGAAATACACCCCCTCAAAAATTCCAAACTAATCCCTCAATGCAAAAGGTGTCAAGCATATGGACACACCCAAAAGTATTGCTCAAAAGAGCCAAGATGTGTAAAATGCACGGGCAAACACCTTACAGCTAACTGCACTAAGCCAACCGAAGAAAAACCTAAGTGTGTCCACTGCGGCCTACCCCACCCAGCCAATTACAGAGGGTGTGTAGTAGCTAAAGAGATGCAATCGCTTAAGAACAAAAAGCCAAAACAAAAGTTCGTAACACCAACCTTGCAACAGCCTATTAACAAAGTCAACCTCGACAAACAAACCCCAAAATCAAGCTCACAGCAAATCCCACAAAATCCCCCTAAAACAAAAAGCGTATCCTATGCATACGCGGCACAACAAGGTAAACAACCACCAAACCTTGAAGATAAAATAAACAAAATATTGAACTATATTTCCACCTTCGATAAAAGACTAGAAAAGCTCGAACAAGTTACTAAAATATCTGTCTCACGATCGCAAATATGAATCAAAACAGTCTCAAAATAATGACATGGAATGCCAATGGTCTGCTTCAACACCAACAAGAGTTGCAAGCAGTCCTAGATACTGAAAACATAGATGTGTGTCTAATTTCTGAGACACATTTTACTATGCAATCGTTTATTAAATTTAGAGGATACAAAGTGTACAACTCGCTCCATCCTAACAATACTGCCAGAGGTGGTAGTGCTATTATAATTAAAGAAAATATATGCCACTACGAATATAGTAGATACGAAGAATCGGACATGCAAGTTATAGCGGTATCTATTAAAACAAAATCTTGTCACACCACTATTGCGGCTATTTATAGCCCTCCTAGGTATATGATAAGAAAAGAGCAATATACGCATATTTTTCAACTCCTTGGGCCAAAGTTTATATTAGGAGGCGACTTTAATGCGAAGCACACTCATTGGGGATCGAGATTGACTACGACAAAAGGCAGACAGTTATTAAGTACAGTTAAAGACATGGGGTGTGAAGTCATAAGCACAGGTAAACCAACATACTGGCCCACTGACAATAACAAACTACCCGATCTTATTGACTTCTTCGTATGTAAAAATATATCTACAAATTACTTATGCATAGAAGAAGGCTATCACATGAATTCAGATCACTCATCGATAATATTAAAATTTAGTAATAAAATCTTACTTAGAGAGAGCCCATTGACTCTAGTCAATAGTCGTACAGATTGGAAAAGCTTTTGCCTGGATCTGAATAATTCTATAGATCTAAAAACTGCAATAAAAGACCAAACTCAACTTGACACAGAAGTGTACAACTTTGTGGCAAAAATTCAACAATGTGCGTGGAACAACACGCCACAATTAAGAAGAAAATTCAAGGGACACATCTATCCCAAAGAAATCATAGAATTACTATCTGAGAAAAGAAAACAAAGAAAAATTTGGCAACAAACCAGAGCACCACACGATAAAACTGTACTTAATAACTTAACTAAAAAACTTAAGAGAAAAATTCAATATTTTCAAGAGGAATCGTTAAATTCTAACCTACAGCTTCTAACTAGTGATCGTTCAACTGATTATTCTCTATGGAAAGTGACTAAGAGGTTAAAAAGACCTATTACCCAAATTCCACCAATTAAAGACGGTAATGGAAAATGGGCTATAAGTAATGACCAAAAAGCTTCAAGATTTGCACAATATTTAGAGGAAACTTTCCAACCACACGTCGATAAAACAGAAATTCTTTTGAATATGCAAATGTTACATAGTCAGAGAATAAAGCTCGTAACTCCAAAGGAAGTTTACAGAGAAATACAAAAAAACATAAGCTCAAAAAAATCTCCAAGCTATGACCTCATTACAGGAGAAATTCTAAAGTACCTCCCATGTAAAGCCATTGTAAAACTAACAAAGATCATTAATTCTGCCTTCATGCTAAAACATGTGCCTGAGCCATGGAAGATTGCAGAAGTTATTATGATTGCTAAACCTGGAAAACCTCAGCATGAAGCAACATCTTATAGACCAATCTCCTTGTTACCGGTGCTATCAAAATTATTTGAGAAATTGTTTTTAAAACGATTAAAACCAATAATCGACGAGAGAAACCTTATACCAAATCACCAGTTTGGATTTAGAGAAAAACACTCAACGATAGACCAGGTACATAGGATTACTAATATTATAGAAAAAGCCCTTGAAAGTAAAGAGGTATGTACTACCGTATTCTTAGATGTAGCGCAAGCTTTCGACAAAGTCTGGCATGATGGCCTAATTTATAAATTGAAGCGAACTTTGCCTAAAGATTTCGCAGACATCTTAGAATCTTACATTACAAACAGAGCATTTAGAGTAAGACAAGATGATGCTTACTCAGAGCTTAAAATGATAAAAGCCGGGGTGCCACAAGGTAGTGTGTTAGGCCCGATTTTGTACCTGTTATACACCTATGACATTCCTGAACTGCAAAATAACACTATTGCAACCTTTGCGGACGACACCGCTATTATGGCCACAGGGTCTAATTATAAGGAAGCAGTAGATAAAGTTCAAATAGCTTTAAATCACTTTCATGACTGGGCCCAAAAATGGAAAATAAAATTAAACGAGTCAAAATCCATACACATTGACTTCACCAACAAAAAGGGGGATTATCATCCAATATATGTAAATGGCTTACAAGTTCCATATGCAAATACAGCGAAATACCTAGGTATGACACTTGACGCTAAGCTTCGATGGAAAGCTCACGTAAAAAAGAAAAGACAAGAACTAGACATGCGTTATAAAACTATGTACTGGCTACTTGGAAGGAAGTCAAGTGTGTCTATACATAATAAAATTTTAATATATAAGCAGATTCTCATGCCAATATGGACGTACGGAATCCAACTCTGGGGCTGTACAAAACCCACTACCATAGCTATTATCCAGCGGTTTCAGAATAAAGTGCTAAGGGACATTGTCAATGCCCCCTGGTATATCAAAAATGAAAATCTTCATCGTGATCTCAACATAGATACAGTCCACCAAATTATCCATAAAAGTGCTGAAGCACATGAACATAGACTTCGTCACCACGTGAATGTCGAGGCATTCCTGTTGACCGACCACACGGATTTAGTGCGAAGACTAAAAAGAACTAAACCATTTGAGTTAGTGTAGTTATAGTGAACAAATAAAAGTGAAAGTGCTTTAAATTTACACAAGAACAAAGTGTTTTCATGTTATCAGACTCTAAGAAAGTGCAACAGACATTATTCTTAGTTATAAAATTAGTGTAAACGTCTAAAATTAAGTTAGAGTAAAATTGCTTATTAGCCTTATAGGCTAGATCGTAATAAATTGTAAAGAACTGTGTTCTTTATACCCAAGAATAAAAAAAAAAAAAAAAACAACAACTGAGTCATTTTAATTTGTGTTTTCTTAACCGAAGCGAAGCGCGCTGAAAATGTAAACAATTCTTTATGTTTATAGAAATAAAAAAACGATGTTCAGCATTATTGATACAGAGATTGCTGATATTGATGCGATTGACATTTTATCAGGTTTTGTTAATCCCATTAGATAGGATTAATTTGCAGTTTGGTAACCATAGTAACATAAACATTACAGAGAAAAGCTCCAACTGGAGATCGCAGCCCGCGAGCGTGCGGAGAAGAAGCAGCAAGAGTACGAGGACCGGCTCCGACAGATGCAGGAGGAGATGGAGCGGTCGCAGGCCAACTTGTTGGAGGCGCAGGATATGATCCGTCGCCTCGAGGAGCAGCTGCGACAGCTGCAGGCCGCTAAGGAGGAGCTGGAACAGCGCCAGAATGAGCTGCAGGCCATGATGCAACGTCTCGAAGAGACTAAGGTTAGTTCGGTTCATGGTCACATGTTAGTCTATGTAATTAATTTACAATCAAGTTTTTTTTTATAATTTGCGCCGTATTGACATTCGTTTTTTTATTTTTTGGGAACAATCAGTTTCGAGTTGATTTGGTATATTGGTCTATTTAAAAAAAAATGTCCAATAATATCGAGGATATTTCTGTCAGATCGTGTTTTTACGCAATCAATAATGAATGTAAACGTTCGTTATCGTGCAGAACATGGAAGCGGCGGAGCGCGCCAAGCTGGAGGAGGAGATCCGCGCCAAGCAGGAGGAGGTGATGCGCATCCAGCAGGAGGTGGACGACAAGGACTCGGAGACGCGCCGCCTGCAGGAGGAGGTGGAGGAGGCGCGGCGCCAGCAGGACGAGGCGGCGGCCGCGCTGCTGGCCGCCACCACGCCGCAGCACCACCACCTGGCCGAGCGCGCCTCGCCGGCCGGCGGCGGCTCCGGCGACGGCGACGCCGCGTCCGACGCCGGCTCCGAGTCCGGCGGCGGCGAGCTGGCGCGCGGGCCCGACGACCTGGTGGACCCGGTGGCCGACCGGCGCACGCTGGCCGAGCGCAACGAGCGCCTGCACAACCAGCTCAAGGCGCTCAAGCAGGACCTGGCGCAGTCGCGCGACGAGACCAAGGAGACCGCCATGGACAAGATCCACCGCGAGAACGTGCGCCAGGGCCGCGACAAGTACAAGACGCTGCGCGAGATCCGCAAGGGCAACACCAAGCGGCGCGTCGACCAGTTCGAGAACATGTAGGCGCTGCGCCGCGGCCGCGCCGCCCGCCGCCAGAGAGAGTGCCAAATGTCAGTCGCCTCCCGCTGCGTCGGCGACCGGCCGGCGGCCGGCGGCCCGCGCCCGGCGGCCGGTGGCCGGCGGCCCGGCCGGCCGGGCGGCCCGGCCGGCCGGGCGGCCCGCGAGGCACTCGGCGGTGCTACGCGACGTAAGCGAGACGCCCGAGGAGCGTCGTACTCGAAACTAACTGTAAATATTCATTATTATTACTTATTAGTCATTTTATTTTAGACCCTTGTGCTATAACCTAATAATACGAACGTCCTAGGAATCACCGGATAGATCATAAATCGGGCGCGCATATTGTTTTTATTATTATCTAATAATGATCATTTTGAAAGTATAATTTGGATTAAATCGTGCGGCACGCGACGCCGAGTGTCGCGGACGGATATTTTATTTGTGGTAGTCGATTCGGTTATTATAATTAGTCTGTTGATTATTTTAGTGTTTGGCGGATGTGTGTGCGTCCACTCGGGGCGAGACGCGTCCGAGGTTTGCTCAACGTGTAGTCCCGTCTCGTCCGGACGACGAGGGGTGAAAGGGAGGGGGCGACGCCCCTTATTTATTTTTATAATCATTTATAATCTAGATGTAGGAGTTAGAGCTGAGTGCGTGTAATTATATTGTTCAGTTCAGTCGAGCGGTCGGTCTGTCCACTGATATTATGTTTATATGAGACCAATATGTATGTTATATTATATTATAGTCGGTATTCACTCGTCCCAGCCGGCCGCGGCGCGTGTCAGTATCGTTTCGCCCTTCGGATCCGTTCCACTTGTTTCTTGAACAAAATTTGAAATAGATACTAAAATGTATGCTTGTAGGGAGTATATATAATGTTAAGTGAAGAAGGCATTCCATAAGTTACAATGCGGTGGCGTTGACTTGGTTTTTGTGAAAAATTAAAATGTTATTATGAAAATATAATTGTTCGTGTTTTGTTAATATAAGTGCCATCCGTCGCATGTCCATCGTCTAAGTTGCACCAGTATTCCGATGTTTTCTTGTCATTATTTTCTTAAAATTTTACAATACCACGTTGCCTTGGATTTAATATACATTTTTTTCAATAAAATATTTAAGTAAATAAATAATCGTGTTTTATTTTTTTTCAATATACCATATTTTGTCATCAATTGAATATTTATAATACACACAATACATTCTGAGATAATCATCATAATTTGAACATTTATAGATCCATTTAAATTATTACGATTTACATTTTTCACGTTGTACATTAACTTCATGACATATTTTTTGTGGGCTGGCAACCACACAGTTTAGGAAATATAGAAAATGAAGTGTGATCTGACACAATTCAATTTTTAAAAATCTGTGGCGTGAAACAATTCATTCAATAACTATCACGTAATGCAAGGTTGCCAGTCTACTCTATAATAAATACGAAAATACATTTAAACGTCACATAACTTGTCACAGAATGAAGCTAAACAATAGACATTTTCGCAACTATACATATCTATATCACAGGTTTGGAATATGCTAGTACTGAGTTGTTTATTTTAGCGTACCCCTATTCCAGAAACGGCGTTTTAATATTTTATCTATTGATGGTTTTCAACATTTGTATTTGACATAAGTTCCATACAAAATATGTCAAAATTCTATATAGATAGTAATCAAATCCATCGAAAGATAGATTATTAAAAACGGCTCATCAGTTCAGTCCTCATTTGGTAATTTTGAAGATTGGTGACTATAGATTTTGGAGAGATCTTTCCGAATTCCAACTTTGCTACCTCGTAACTTTGCCGCTCGCGCCGCCATATTGAAAAAATGGCGCCTACAATCAGTTTTTGGACTCTTTTCAGAATTATTTTACGACAAAAACATGTACTACAAAATATTACCTACAATTTATGTTTGCTCGTCTTCCTTTTAAAGTCAATACTTTGACGTACGACCGCCGCAAAGCAATGACCGTTTTCAAAAATGGCATACCCATCTATGCCATATTCACACATTTCTGTCCCATTGGAATATACACAATAGCTTAAGACATTCGTAGTTAATATAGCATACAGTATCTAGCATACTCCAAATCTATCTACTACAATATTGTAGAGCAGCTGTAAGTTTGAGCCTAATGCTTTGTCAAACACATATCGTTACCTACATATACCCATTTACAGCAGTCACGTAGTTTCCTCTGTAACGGTGTGGTTGGCGTTCTTCAAGTGTCGCAGCAGAGAGCTCTTGTCCTTAAACTGTCGGTCGCACGCTCCGCACACGTACACGCGGCCGGCGTGCATCATCATGTGACGACTAAGACCTGGAAGAACAACGAATTTCATTTTAATATCGTACCTGTTACAGGTACCGTCACAGATATTATTATTTAAGCCTACTCTCTTGCTTTAATTATAATATTTTGAGACAACTCACACAACGCATCTGATCCAAAACTAAGCAGAGCTTGTACTATGGAAACCAATTTTTTTTTATGTAAGGTGTTGAGTGTAAGCCGTTAGGTTATTTACACCTTTGCGCGGGCGTGCGGCGAGCGTGTGCTCCTAACCTAAGTGTACCTACGTAGTCAAACTTTCGTTAGCAAGACTAACGAAAATTTGACTACGATGATATGAGTGAGTGATGGAAACCAGACAACCGATAAACATACTTATATATTTCTAAATACATACATATTATAAATAATACCCAGACACAGTATAAACCATCGTGTTCATCACACAAAAGTTCCAGTCCGGCGCGCGGCGAAGCGTGTATAGGTAGAGTATGTCAAGTAGGCAGATCAAATTAGGTACAAGTGGGCAGGTCCTATTTTCGGCATTCAACTGTACTGATAGTTTTAATGTGTGTATTTGATTTTTCTGTATTGAACTGGCGAAATAAAGATTTTTAATTTTCTTTCTTTCTTTAAATTTACGATTAGATAAAAAAAATAGATAAACAAAACACAAGCGAGCCATTTATTAAGAAATATTTAAATTCTAGATTTAAATATTTCTTTTGGTCGATACAAACTCTGCATGGAGCAATACGAAATAATATTGTAATAAGAATATTTTTACCTATTTTTTCCCAAAATTAAATTACCTAAAATTAGGAATTCTTTTAATTTTTGTTATTTTTAAATAATTTTTGGTAATTTGTTTATTACGGAACCCTAAACAGTAAGAGATAGTATATTTCATCATCATCCTATCGCAGTCCACTGCTGGACATAGGCCTCTCCAATTGTATATTTATTCTAAGTTAAAGTCATTTAGGTTAAAGAATGCAACGCTTATGAACGTCAAACAAAATTTGGAATAAAATGATTCTACATTTAATGCAGAGTAAAGCCGTGAGAAAAAAAACTTGGCAACAAAAACTCATGGTCACTTTTTTTAAAAGGCCAAAATACATTATATTTGTAAATATACAGCTATGCCAGTAAGGTGCAACAACCATTACCCAATAAGACATTCGATGAAGGCAACCAAACCCCGACATACCTGAGGCATAGAGGAACACCTTGGGGCAGCGCGAGCAGCGGTGCAGCGCGAGCGCGCGCGCGTGCGGCGGCGCGTGCGCGCGCACGTGCGCCTGCAGCGCCGCGCGCTGCGTGAAGCTCTTGGAGCACAGCGAGCACGAGTGCGGACGCTTGTCTGAGGGGGGGGGGAGCACTAAGTATTGCGTCTATACCTGGACCTTATGGTGATTACTTCAGCGATATTCGCGTAAAATATTGTAGATCGGGCGTTCAGTTAAGTAAAATTAAGCCCCTCGAAAGAATGTTTATGTTACATGAATTTGAAAGCATTGCTTACTTTTGCTCAGAAAAGGAAAGGGTGGTTGAAAATGACTAAAATATTGCTTACGTAATACTTGAATGTCCCCAAACATTGGGTGCCTTCTTGGACCATTGCGCAGGTGTTCTAAGCAAGTACGAGGGAAGGTCCAAAAGTTTTCGGCCTAACAAACAAATTATCTTTTTGGTGGATTGCGTGACCTTGGCCTTCCTAAGCGGCCTTTCACCAGGACGACGCCATTCCATCGATTCCCATTTGTGAGAGATCATAGTAAAACACCATGGTTTCATTCCTCGTAACACGTTACGCCAAAACTCACTTCGCTGCAAACTCGAAAGAAGTTTGGGCACCCACCTAACACTAACTTTATTCATGTGAAGATGTTAATGAAAAATCCTAAAAACTGAAGTTATCGAAAGCCCTGTTCTTGCCACTATTTCTTTAGTTTTAAGTCTTCGATCACTCAGAACTTTCTTGATGCGGTCCACGGTGAGTGCCTCGACAGGTCGGCCGGAGCGAGATTCGTCGTCGATGGTCTCCCGCCCTTAACGAAACTGCTTACTCTATTTTTGATGACACAGCATCTAACCTTGTTTTTATATCGGTCTGGCTGACCCCTTTCCTTTGTCAGGAACTTGATTATGGAACGATATTCCAACTTAAACATTTCGAAAACTCTCAAATTTCCTACTGTTCTAAACGCCGTCAAATTAAAATTACAACAAACAGAAACAGCAAAACTATACACGAAAATGCAGAATAAATGACAATCACAATGACATTTTTTTTGTAAAAGATTCTTTCAATTTGAACCTGCATTTCCTGAGATTATCCCGTTCAAACAAACAAACTCTTCAGCTTTATAATATTAATATAGATATTGGACAATTACCTTCGTGCACGAAAACGTGTCGTATCATAACTTCCTTCTGGCTGAACCTTCGTCCACAGTACGTACACGGGTAGGGCTTGTCTCCGGAATGTATCCTCCGGTGACGGTTTAAAGCGCTGCGGGACGCCAGTTGCTTGCCACACTCGTCACACCAGGCGCCACTGACAACAAACATTTTAAATAATAATTACAATATCTTGGGACAACTCACACTCGGCCACCTGATCCTAAACTAGACAGAGCCTGTACTATGGCAACCAGACAACTAATAATCATATTTATTTATGTTTAAATACATACCTACAATAAAGAAACTGAAGTGGAGATGGACAGGGCACACAGTCCGAGGAAAGGAGAGGTGGAGCAAATGTATTTTGAACT
Source organism: Herminia tarsipennalis (assembly GCA_945859575.2). Lineage (NCBI taxonomy): Eukaryota > Metazoa > Arthropoda > Insecta > Lepidoptera > Erebidae > Herminia > Herminia tarsipennalis. The sequence goes on from OX243837.2 coordinate 27,094,296, forward strand.
GGCATCCAAGAGATACCGAACGAAAAAGAGGCAGGCCCTTCAAGAGGTGGGAAGACGAAATAAAAGAGGTCGCAAGTTTGTGGACGAGAACACCCAAGGATAGGGGCTAAGGAAACGTCTGGGGGAGGCCTTTGTCGATAATGACAAACAAAGAGTTGCGGAGTCAGTGTAAAACTAAGTTAGAATTAATTTATTTAGATTTAAGTATATAATGTATAGTCAGTAATCTTGTCTGAAATAAAAGGCTATTATTATTATATTGAATACATACACTTATAGATAAACTAGCTGACCCACGCAACTTCGTCTGCGTCATTTTTCCCCGTTTTTACAACACTTTTCATTGATGCTCCGTTCGTATTGGTCGTAGCGTGATGTTATATAGCCCATAACCTTCCTCGATAAATGAGTACCAGTAGTTCCTGAGATTATGGCGTTCAAACAAAAAACTCTTCAGCTTTTTAATATTAATATAGATTACATCCAGAGACAGAATAAACCATCGTGCCCATCGCACAAAGATTTATGCTGGGTTTAGGTCATGGATTGTAACTCATTTTAGCAATTAGGGTCACTAACTACTACACACTAACTAGTCCAACAGGTCAGTCATATGAGGCTGAGAATAGTACCCTGTGGCATGCCACAAGGTTTATAATTTTGGAACGAAGTTCCTTATCGCGCGTTGCTAAAGGGGGCCAGACGGACAATATTAAGACCAAAAGTTGTAACGACACTTTAAGACCAAACGTTATAACGACACTTTTTGCTATAGTTGTAAGCCGTGCGGCGTGCACGTGTTTCTCTGTCTCTCTCTCATAGAAAGCAAGCCAGGTATTTTCGTTTCATCTTTCTATTTCGCATTGACCAGTGTGGTGTCGCGACGATTATTTTTGTTGAGTGTATACAGGTTTTTTGTACATAATAAATAATATTAAAGGAACTTCGTTTCATCCGGGTGTCCCTTGACACCTCTCAAGTTTTTTATTGGAAAAACGTTTTACAACATCTCACCTCTTTTTATTTTCAGTTGACTTAGCTTTTTGATTCTGTTTATTTTGTCCGGGTTGTTTGGGCGCGGTGGCAGAATATTTAATGACAACATCATTCTGTTCAGAAGTGTTCAATACTTCTGTAGGATCTATTGGATGTTCCGTAACTATGTTTTCTTCCTGGAATGTTATAAGGTTAATGTAGTGTCATATTTATCATATTATATTGAATTGATACACATTATTCAATATTCTAAAGCTGTCTGTCTATCGAAGCGCAGAACGAATCTGTGAAATTAAAACTTCGCTCCGCCACCCTGGGTACGGTTATATTGCGCGTTGCTTCGGGTGACAAGAGCAATAGATATATCTCTTTACATACAGTTAGATCAACGTAACTTGACCGGATTGAAGTTAGGTTCTTATCACTTTCGCGCATGTCATAGAGATGCGACTCTAAAATTACTTACGAAACCGATTAATTATATTTAATCGATTAAAAATAATAAAAAAATTAATTCAACAATATAAAAATACTATATACGTATATTAGTTCATAAAAATTAAAATTTAAAACAGTTACAGTAAATACAAAAGAAACTTTGAAAAACAATTTTGTTAGGAAAAAAATAACATGAGTTAGTAATACTATTTCTTTTTTTAAAAAGAAAAAAAAAGATAGCTAGCAATGTGAAATTGTTGTCCCACATTACAAGTAATCCTGTTAACCCCCCCAGCTAAGCTCTATGGCTTGTGTTAGGAGAGGGTTCACGTCGGTAGTGTAATGGCCAGGATTTGAACCCACGACCTCACGATTGCGAGATCGATGCCTTAGCCATTAGGCTACCGCCGCTTTAAAGTAATACTAATTATGTCAATGTAATGCGTAATCGCATCTCTAATTCTCTTGGTTTAGTTACCGCCCCCGCCCCCCGCTTCCTGTCTCCTTTACTACTAAAAAATGCATTTGCGCAACCACTTTTCGCCAACTTCAATCTGGCCAAGTTATGTTGATCCTACAGTAGTATAATACAAAGTCGCTTTATCTGTCTGTATGCTTAAATCTTCTAAAGTAGGCAACAGATTTTGACGCTATTTTCACTATTATTTAGATAATTTCTTACAAATATTTGAATAATAATAATATCTTGGGACAACTCACACAACGCCATCTGATTCCAAACTGAGCAGAGCTTGTTATATGGCAACCAGACAACTGATAAACATACTTAAATATTTCTAAATACATAGATATTACACCCAGACACAGAATAAACCATCGTGCTCAGCACACAGTTTTATCTTGGGTGATCGAACCCACAACCTCCGGCTCCGGCTTAGCAGTCAGGGTCACTACCCACTAGGCCAATAGGCCAGTCAAAAGTATATACTACATACATATATAGGTGGTGAAGAATAAACGTGCGAAGCTGGAGCCGGCCGCTAGTACATGATATAATAAGGTTTTATGACTGACAATCTTGAGACCAAGTTACAAGACCAAGACCATCTATCTAACCCACCAACTTGTACTCACCATAACCTGTTCAGGTTCATCTTCCTCAACTAACTCCAACGTGATCTGACTCCCGTCTCCAGTCTCCAAGTCGAGTGTATTAATACTCTGTTCAGTGTACACCAGCCCATTGTCTTGTTCAGTCAGAATTCCTAGCTGCAGTAACATTGCTGATAGGAATGTTTTGATGTCTGGCTCTGGTGTGTCACTTTCTTGGGCCTGCTACAATAAAGTATTCACAAAAGAGTCTTAGTATTATCCAATCAGGAAGCAATAAATAGACTTTATGCAATAAACAACTAGCTGTCCCGCGCAACTTCGTATGCGTCAATTTTCCCCGTTTGTGCAACAATTTTCGTTGCTGCTCCGTTCCTATTGGTCGTAGCGAGATGTTATATAGCCTTCCTCAATAAATGGGCTACGCAACAAACCAATTCGGACCAGTAGTTCCTGAGATTATCGCGTTCAAACAAACAAACAAACTCTTCAGCTTCGATACAAGATTTTATGAAGACAATAAAAAAATATTGATAAAAAAACCTGGAATATCATAGGCTTTTAAATCATTTAATCAAAGATTTGTTATTATTGATGTGCACAGCAATAAATAGAAAAGAAAGCATTAATATTAATCACTAAGGTTTTAAAAATGTTTTGTTCTATTACATACTTACTTGTTCTTCGCAAGTTTGAATCATAACTCTACTTTCTTGGTCATCTGTCTTTATAAAGTTTGACACATTCTGAAAATATTATTTTATAACTTTAAACTTATTATATAAGTTACAGTTGTTATATACATAGTAGCAACCCTTACAATGAAATTACTTATTAGTCTTAGGACTATATTCTAATTGAATGACAAACAATAACCATATGTGGTTCTATCCAAAACTACTAAGTTTATTTTGATAAAATTTGTATGTTTTGAATGATGCTTGGACATTGTTAATTACAATAACCTACAAGTACTCCTGTATGGAAGAGCTAGCACTTATATATAACTAACTAGCTGACCCGTGCAACTTCGTCAGTCACACAGGTCAGTCACTATACAAACATACAAATCACAGACACAAAGTACACCCAGACTCGGAGCAACAATCTGTGAATCATACAAAGTGGTGTCCCATGTGGGAATCAAACCCACAAATTCTGGTTTAGCAGTAAGTATCACTAACCACTAGGTCAAAAGGTGATTAACATTCTTTTTATTTTAGAGCAAGACTCACTGGTGAGTAAGTATCCTAAGGTTTAAGCATTTTGGGGTATACTGAGGATCTTTCAATCAGTGTAAGCAAGCTTATGATACTTGAACAGAGGGGACTTACATCTTTAAAATTATTTACATTGGCAACTCCATTTAAATTCAACATACTGACTTGTGCCAATTGGTCTTTGTCAAATGTTACCACAAACTTCATATCCTCTTCTGAAGTTATTATATTTATTTTTTTATTGTTCTTGATTTCATTCTGCTCAGCCAATCTCATTTTAAACTGTTTCTCTTTAACCGCTAATACATGAGATTTTAATCTTGCATAGGATACCTCACATTTTTTTCTAAATGCATAGTATTTATTTAGGCTATTGAGACATTCTGTACAGATCATATTGGGTAAACAGTCTTCTCGTTTTACCTGTAACAGATTTCATATTATTATTTTTAAAGAAACACAAGTATGCTATTAGTCCTATGGGGCGGGGGGGATTGCTGACATACATAATAACCATCCATCCCTTCCCCATTTCATCAAAAATAAGCAATCCAAAGACCTCTGCTCTCCCCACCCTTTGGTGTTTAAGTAAAGACCGTAAGGCTACTTCATAAGAATGTAAAAAATTATTTACATATTTGAAATACGAGTATCGCTTCACTGCTTGCTTACCTCCCAAGCACTACTGGATGTAAATAAAGTTTAAAATTATTTGACACTAAAAGAACTTGCTGCACCCCTGCCATTTTGATGTGAATTAAACCTACTTGATTCGCCCCTTGAGTTTTCAAAGTATCAGAGCCGAAGTCAGAGTTGGAGGTGTAAGATCAATGGGAAGATCCAACCTTTTGGAGTCAGAGTTGAAGCTCTGTAACATCCCAGGTTCAAACATAAAATTAATCAACTCAAAGGTATTGAATAGATATATTTATGAATTATACAAAACTGTTTCATGTGGGAAACTGAACTCACAACTTCTTGCATAGCAGTTGTATGCTCATCAGCTGCACCACTGTTACAGGAAAAAATCAATAAAACATTTTAAAAGGGGCAACAGGACAAACAGTTCTGCTGACAGTACGTACATTAAAGTACAAATTGACTAACTGATCATTGTATAAGCAACAGTCAAAGCATTGGGATAGAAGACAGGAATTTGACCTAGAAGTAGTGTTAAACACTAAGCAAATGTTCAGATAGTAGACGCTTGACGCACCTTTACAATTTCTTCCATATTATTCAAGATCATAATAAATTGTACAGGCGTAAGCATGAAGGGATACATCAAAATTTTATGCCTAATGTTTCTTTACCTCAACAAATAATCTAATATATTTAAAAGTCTTATATTGAAATATTATTAAAATCTCACCTCCAGTCCAACACATATCATAATACGCAAAGCTAACACAGCACAAACATTCTCTTTATCTTCAGTAAATATGGGCACCACGCCTTCAGCTTTGCCGAGACAGAGTCTACACAGATCATGCACGTTCTCTATAAGCTGGTGGTCGGGTCGCTTACGGGTGTATGTCCTCATCGTACCACAAAATATCGTCACACGAAAAACTCAAGAAAATACAACACTGATTTTCTCTATAAAACATTTAGTAATTCATTTTGTTTACGATACCTCTCATTTTAGAAATCAATATTTATCAATTACGACTTCGCCGAGGGGCGTACAATGTGTACATTAATAATACAGCTGTTAAATAAATTTAATTGATGGTAATGCGTTGCCTTTAAAACAATAATATAACCTAAAATATTAATTATCTGAAAAATATTTCATGACAAGTATATAGTATATTACGATTATTAACAGGAATTCATTGTTTTTGTAGACAGAAATAGTATAAATTAATTTTAATTTTCAATTTTTATCGAATTTAATTCAGCCACCAGTGTTCCAGCTGTCACTTTTTGGCATTGTCACTGTCACAGTGACAGTTAAAAAAGAGTAAACGGTTCAGAAATATTTTATATTGTGCATTGATAGAACGCCCAGAACTTTATTTCGATGGTTTTAACAAATATGACGATGATCATGGTGATATTAAAGACGTTGTACACGTCAACGTTAACCGTTCTATATCCTCGCCGTATTCTATATCTCCCTTCACAGAAAGCGAACTCGGTTTGGGCGTTGGGGAAGGACAATAACATAAAAAAACGCATTTTGTGAGTGTTGGTCAGTGCTTCAGTTTTCTATTATGTTTAAGGGAAGGCGACATTAGGGGAGCGGCTAAACTTTTGTTTAGTTGTGACGTGGTGGCGCCTTGCTCTACTGACACGCTTGCGGGCCTGCAGAGCAAACATCCTGCGCCAAGAAATGACCTTGCCTTCCCCGACCCATCTGACACTGTTGCTGATTGCCTTAGTGTCACTGCCAAGGACGTGTTGACCGCCGTTAACTCCTTTCGGAGTGGTTCTGCCGGCGGAATCGATGGCTTGACCCCACAGCACCTAAAAGATCTTTTAAGTTCCAATGCTGGGGAAGCTGGCAGCACACTCTTGAAGGAGTTGACGGCTTTAACCTCATGCTCTCCGGCAATGTTGATAATAGCATCATCGACATCTTGTATGGGGCCAATTTATGTGCCCTTCACAAGAGCGTTGGTGGCATGGACAAAATTATTCAAAACACATTGTGCAAAATTTTAAACATTTTTTTTTTTTTTTAAAGACGACTCCTGCATTAGGGTAGGTACAAGCCCTGTATCGCAGGAGACTTTACAAACATACAAGTCACGGACACAAAGTACACCCAGACTCGGAACAACAATTTGTGGATCACACAAAGTGGTGTCCCGTGTGGGAATCGAACCCACGACCTCTTGCGTAGCAGTCGGACACACTCCCACCGCGCCACAGAGGCAGTCGCCACATTGATTTTAACAATCGAGCGCGGCTACAGGCTACAGGCTTGGGCGGCCTCGGCGTTCGCAAAATTTCAGACGTAAGCTTACCAGCTTTCTTGTCTTCACTTCACAGCACTGAAGAATTAACCAGGAAAATTTTAACTCCTACACTGGTTGATTCCGAAGTGAGGTGCAAGTCTGAGGCCATGAACGCTTGGAAAATAATTTGCCCAAGTGTTGTTATGCTCTCCAACCTGTCCTCCTAGAGGCAGTGGGATCAGCCGCTGTGCAGCAGGATAAGACAACACCTTATAGACACATCTTCAAATGCTGCAGAGCGAGCCCGCCTACTGGCTGTGGGCGAATGGGAATCGGGCATCTGGTTGCAGGCTCTTCTATCGTCCAATGTAGGTACTATGTTGGACGATACCACATTCCGCATCGCTGCCTGCCTTCGTTTGGGTGCTCAGTGTGTTTCTCCGCATCGATGTCACTGTGGAGAAGCCGAGTGCAGCCTCGGACACCATGGCCTGTTATGCGGCAGGAGCGCAGGTCGTATACCTCGCCATGCAAGCATCAATGACATAATCCGTCGGGCTCTTGTCTCCGCTGGCGTGCCAGCTGTTGTTGAACCCAATGGTTAGACTCGCGGCGACGGCAAGAGGCCGGAAGGTATGTCATTATTGCCGTGGAGGATGGGTAGGCCTTTGGTATGGGATGCTACTTGCGTTGATACCTGAGCACCTACCCACCTTCCAAGCACGGCGAGCTGCGAGATTATATATTTGAGCCGTTTGGGGTTGAGACGCTAGGGCCGTGGGGCCCAAGTGCGCGCCACCTTTTTATGGAAATTTCGCGAAAAAAACGAGGGCTTTGAAGGCTTTATTAATTATATTTTCGACATGGGAATCAAATTTCGTGGGAATCTGCTACGATGGTTTACCTCTTACGTTAAAAACAGATCTCAGAGGGTCGTGATCAACGGTTTTGCATCGGAAGCGATCTATGTTACATCCGGAGTCCCACAGGGCTCAATTTTGGGCCCATTCTTGTTCACATTGTTCATTAACGACATTAATTCCTGTTTTCAAAATACACGCTTCCTCTTATACGCTGATGACCTTAAGATTTTTCGTGGCATACATACTAGCATAGATTGCGAAAAACTGCAACTTGATTTGAACCGTTTGTCTTTGTACTGTATTAAAAATAAATTACAATTAAGCCTGTCTAAGTGTAAATCCATCTCTTTTACAAAAAATGTCAATATCTTGCAGCACACATACTTTCTCTGTAATACTCCCTTAAATAAGTTTTCCAACATAAGGGATCTTGGTGTGTTTTTTGATTCAAAACTTCGTACGTACGTGAGCAAGGGTTTTCAACTTTATGGTTTTATTAAACGTTCTTGTACACTATTCAAAAACCCAGCTAGTTATGTATTGTTGTACAAGGCGCTCATTAGATCGCAACTCGAATTTGCCACTCCTGTTTGGAACCCGTTTTATAATAAATATAGCGATCAGTTAGAGTCAGTGCAACGCAAATTGTTAAAATTTCTAAATTATAATTGTTTTTTTCATATTAGCATACCTAGTAAATCTCTAAGAATTCGCAACACATATAATCAAAACCTATTTGCTCCGAAGATGAGCAGAACGAATGCTGGAGAACGAGCTCCCCTGAGGAGAATTATGAAATCATATAATGACAATTTTACCGGAATCAATTTATTTTACTTATCACCTTCAAAATTTAAACAAGTTATTTTGCAAAATGTATAATCTTAACTTAGCTATCATCTTACTCCCTCATACCTATATATTTTTGTTACAGTTCACTATGCTATGAATATTTCTTTGTAGTTATTACTTGTGGATAACGGTGCTGGTTGCGTGATTAGTCAAATAAGTTAATTAGAAATAAGGTAATAATAATAATAATAATAATAATAATGTCTTGGGACAACTCACACAACGCTATCTGATCCCAAACTAAGCAGAGCTTGTACTATGGAAACCAGACAACTGATAAACATACTTATATATTTTTAAATACATACATATTATAGATAAATAACACCCAGACACAGAATAAACCATCGTGCTCATCACACAAAGTTTTATCCAGGGTGGGGATCGAACCCACGACCTCTTGCGTAGCAGTCGGATACACTCCCACCGCGCCACAGAGGCAGTCATCAAGTCAAGGTAATTGTTAACTATTATTACGCAATTGTTTGTTACCCCGAATAAAAAAATAAAAAAAAAATTGTAGTTTACTGTCATGCAGTACATCCAGATCCCTGACGAGAGTAGTCGCTCGAAGTTTAAAACCCTTGTCATCTTATGCAAAGCAGAATGTGTTAAGCTTTCTTGAAAAACTAATAGAGTGACATTTGGATACATTTAGATCCAGCTTGTTATTTTTGCAGTAAAGATCTAACCTATTTAAGTCTTGGAGCAATAGGTAACGCATCGGTAGTAGAATTAACAGTACAAAATATTTTCAAATCGTCTGCGTAAAGTAAAAAAATATATTTAGAAAGCACTAATAAGGCTTGGTAATCATTTGGATTTAATCTATTATCTTTGGTTATAACCATAAGCCAGTGTTAAATGTCAAGCTCCATGGTTATTTTGTAACCATATGTATGTCCCTTTGAAATACCTTGAACATATTTTTTTACACATTATTTTTCACATTTTAAAAGTAATATCAGATAATCATTTTCAATTTATTCATTCAGCATCATTTACCAACTTAGAATGTTGATACTTACCTTAGTAAGTATCATCATTTTCAAGGAGGTATAAAATTAAAACACTAAATTAATAATAATAATACTTTATTTAATCAAAAAATACTCTTAAAAGTGCTGTGTGGTTATAAATAGTACATACCTACTTATTTAATAATCTGATTTAATCAAAAGAGAACTGAAAACATTGAATACGAAGTTTTGACGATCTGAAACAAAAACAAATAATAATAATAATAATAATAATAATTTATTTCAACGAAAATGGTTACAGATTACAGGTTGATACAAACAATATTCGTTTTCCTAAGTCTATATCTGTGTACATAATTTATTAATCCTGTCTCTTAAACTAGGGTAAACCTGTATCTTAAGAGACAGTGTTCGGCTATTGATTGACTTATGTAGACATATTTAGTGAACTTTGTATCGTTCTACTATTTGCTTGAATATGAAATAAATGTGATTTAAATAGTACTATGCTGATTTACATTTATTTATGTTGAAGATATGTTTATTTTTACTACTAGGATACGAGCTAATTATAAAGTTTAATGTATGTGTGAGTGTATGAATGTGTGTGTATGTGTGTGTATGTTAGTTTGTGTGTGTTCGCGTGTGTAAGTGTGTTGTGCATGTGTGTCTGTCTTTGTTTGTAAATGATGACTGATGAGATTTGATTGGTTTGACGAGTGTTTTTTAGGCGATGTACGTAAGGAGAGATTCAGTTTTTGAATAATCCTGTTGGAGAAGCCATTCTGACATTTTAGATTTTAGAACATTTGAGTTTAAGTCTAGTATATTTATTAGTTTATGTATTTTCTTATAGATATGTGTACTTAACGTGTGATACTGATGCTTGGCAAAAGATGTCTTGTGTCTTGCGCCTGTGGGAAAGTTAACCCGTTTATTGGGATCAGAAGGGGGAATGCTAGCATGCTTTCTAAGAGTGGTTTGGAGCACAAAGAGCTGTCGTACTGTCAGAACTCCACAATCCAAATATAGCTGTGTTGTGGGATATCGATATGATTTTTGGGTCATAACTTTTAGAACAGCTCTTTGTGCTCTCTCCACTCTAAGAAATTGAGTTTTATGAGCGCCTCCCCAAACTGAGATGCAGAACCCTATGACTGATTGGCACAGTGCATAAAATACCATTTTGAGGGTATCCAGGTTCGCAGAGTGTCGCAGAGATTTAAAGATGGGAATGAGTCTTAGGGTTCGTGTTGTTACTGCGTCAATTTGTTTGTCCCATCGCAACCCCGAATCTATACGTACACCTAGATACCTTACATCGCTTGTTCTTTTAAGTTTCGGACAGGCGCACTGCATCTGCGTAAGAGAACACTTATGAGCTATTACCGAGAAATTGTTATCTGGTAATGTATTTTTGCGAATAGCGAATGGAATGTAGCACGTTTTGTCTAAGTTAAGAGTGAGAAGGTTTGAGTGTAGCCATCTAGATACTTTGGTTAAAGCATCTTCCGCATTGATTTTCACGCTGTCCCAGGTAGTACCGTAGACTATTATCGCCGTGTCATCGGCGTACGCGTAGATCTCTGCATTTGATAGGGTCATATTGCAGAGGTCATTAACATAAATTTGGAATAAAATTGGCCCAGTTATACTACCTTGAGGTATCCCGAAGGACATTGTTTCCTCATTACTCAGGAGATCCTCGATTTTGACTTTTTGCTTACGGTTGCTAAGATAGTCTTTGAAGATTTCAAGCGTGATACCCCTAACCCCAACGCGTTCCAACTTAGATATAAGGATGGGGATGGAGACTGTGTCAAATGCCTTTTTTAGGTCTAGGAAAATTCCTAGACATTTAGTCTTGCTATCAAGTTTGCGGGCCACTGACTGTGTCAAGTCTAGAACTGCGTCTTCTACAGAAACACCTGTGCGAAAACCATATTGATTACTGGCTATGATTTGATATTTAATTAGATAGGCCTTAAGACGGTTATTGAGAATCCTCTCGAAGATCTTCGAGAGTGTCAATAATATTTGCTAATGAATAAATAATGTATTAATATTATTTATTACATTATTTTGTCATCTTTCTGTTAAACTTAGTCATTATTTGTCCAAAGAGTAAAGTCATGGACACAGTTTTTTTTTAAACTGTGTTCATGCATGGCTTTACTTAAGTGGTAGCAGTGGTGCGAGCTGCGGACACGTTCGTTCTAGAACCAACAATTCGAAGACATGTGACATCCACCAATCGGTAATGGTCCCTATGGCTACGACAACAGATTGGAAGCTTGTGTCTCAACTGCGATTATCTCATAAAGCTGATAAACTAAGACACTTACGGTGAGATAGGATTGATACGACAGCACGATGTAACCAAATCCTTTCAGAACGACAGGTCTCTGTAAAAGTTAATTAAAATTAAATTGTTGTAACGTTGCTAAATATTTAATTAAAATATTTATTAAGTAAATACATTGGCTACCTGAGCGAGAGTCATGGCGATTGTAACCAATTTCCTGATGCGGACAGAAGATGGGCCCCGACAGTTGTGCCAACCAGAGCAATACATCGACATGGGTAGGTGAGATGCCTAATCACAATAATAATAATAATTTATTTTAAAGGCACAATAATAATAATAATAATATATTTATTCCTCTCAAAAAGGTACAGTATTAGTAAGTATATTAACATATTCTTATGATAAGGAGCGTAAGATTTAAGTACCTTAGTGAGAGCTGGAGTCCGTACTAGGTACGAAACCTGTGTGACAGATCTCCTGGCTCACACCTCGGATGTAAAATGTACATTAAATAAATAAATTAGGTCCAATTTATTCATTTTCAACCTGAATTTTTACAGTGCATTTTAATCAAGTTGTATAGGTATAATGGTAGGCTATTCTGTGAAATAAGAAGGTACCTACATCTTTTTTAGGGTTCCGTACCTCAAAAGGAAAGCAAGGAACCCTTTTTTGATCACTCGTGTTTCTGTCTGTTTGTCTGTCACAGCCAATTTGCACCGAATCAAATCAAATTGGTACACGTATGTGTTTCTGTAACCCAAACACGGACGCTTAATGTAAGTAGAAGAATTTAGGAAATAAAAAAAAAAGTGTCGCAAACTCGTTTTTTATACAATAATCGTTTTTTATAATTTTAATATCGTTATTTTTAAAGTTATTTAGGATAAACCATGAAATAGACCATCCCCCCCCCCCCCACCCCTTATCTCCAAAGCTACTGGGCCTAATATTTTGGAAAAAATACAAAAGATAGTTCTTAACCTTTATTTTATTATTAACCTTTATAATATTAGATTACAGGAAAAAGTCTTAATTTTAAACATGAGGGTCACTTGCTAACAGTATCGAGTTAAATAAATAAAAGGGCTTGTTGTAAGGATGTGAAATATATTTTTTTTATAAAATTCCCAAGAAAACCCATGAAAATAGACCATTCACCCCGCCCCCTTATCTCCGAAGCTACCGAGCCTAATATTTTGAAAAAACATAAAAGATAGGTCTTAGTCTATAGATTACAGGAAGCGTTTCTGTCTTCGGTCCGCACACAGCACCGACGAATTAACCAGGAACATTTTAACGCCTACACTGGTTAATTCTATGTTGTGTAGGACTGAAGCGCTGAACGCTTGGAAAATAGCTTGTCCTAATACTGACTTACCCACTAACCCCTTCTCCCAGAGGCAATGGGATAGGGCGGTGTGCAGCATAGTTAGAATACATTTAATTAGCACATCATCGAACGCTGTAGAGCGCGCTCGCCTGTTGGCTGTGGGGGAATGGAAATCGGGTCTTTGGTTACAGGCACTTCCATCGCCCAACATAGGCACTATCTTGGACGATACGACATTTCAGATTGCTGCGTGCCTACGTGTAGGCACTTCGTGTGTTTCTCCACATCGATGCCACTATGGAGAACTGGTCACTGGCCTTGGACACCACGGCCTATCGTGTAGTAGGAGCGGAGGCCATATATCTCGGCATGCCAGTCTAAACGATGTAATCCGTCGGGCTTTTGTCACCGCCGACATTCCAGCCATGCTTGAGCTAAATGGCTTGGCGCGCGACGACGGCAAGAGACCGGATGGTATGACATTGCTGACATAGAGGATGGGGAGGCCATTGGTACGGGACGCAACTTGTGCCTTCCTATCTTCCAAGCACCTCAGACTTTGCCTGCGTTGCTGCTGCATCAGCATCAGACTCTCAAACGTCGCAAATATGTAAAAGTGCCCGACTTCTTTTTAAGGACATTTCAAATCGGCTTATCAGTTCCTCACGTGACCAGAAGGCTGTATTTTTTTTTTGCACAACGAATAAACATTGCCATCCAACGTGGCAATGCTGCCAGCCTTCTACGGGTACGTTACCAGTCGACATCGATGGAGAAGAATATTTCGACGCGTAAACGGGTCTTGCCTTTTTTTGTTATTTGATTTTGTTAGTTTGTAAATATATGTAAATAATTTGTTACTTGTAAATAATTGTTATTGTGTTATATGAATGTAACATGTTAAAAGTGAAAAAACTTACCACCTATGTATTTAGAATTATATAAGTACTAGCTGTGCCCGCGAATTCGTTCGCGTGGAAGTCGGGTTTATAATAAGGTAGATTAAGATATAATATAACTTCTGTGTAAAACGTATTGGAAACATGCTCCACAATGCACTATGCCATCTTTGGATATTAGGGCTTCCCTTTAATCAGGGCCCGACCTATGGCAGGGCAAGCCAAGCAAATGCCCAGTGCAGCAAAAATGAAGGGCGGCAAAGTTTATGGCTACAGACGGTTAGAAGACAAATTATAAAAATGACCATGCTTAGCACCTCGACAAAAAAGTATTTTCCCAAAATGATTTGACTGCGGACGTTTTAATCGGAGGTACCTAGCGTGCGGCGGTCGCTCCTCCAAGCTAATTTATACATAGGTAATAAAGGTATGATGGAAAAACTCTCACAGATTCCCTATGATCGCGGGTTCGAGTCCTGCCCGAGCGATTTTTTCCTTAACTTTCTAAGTCTTATCTCCGACTCCAATTTTGACTCCGCCTAACTAAATTTTAAAACTACGACTCCGACTTCGGTTCCGATAAAACAACCTCCGTAACATCCCACTGTATACAACATCCTATCTTTAACCAACCTCAACAGTGATGTCACCGGCGTTCCACATCAAAAATCCGGTGCAAATGAGGATTGCCGTCGCAGTTATGAACGTCACCAAAAATATTGATAAAGTGCGCTCCGAGCTCTGGAAAGAAACATAGGTAATAGTGAAGTCTATCTATAACTTTCTCAGGTCTATGATATATTTTAATCTACAAGTAGGTAGGTAATATTGACACAAATAGAATAGATCCAAAATAAATATAGATATTTAATAAATTCAAAAATATATTTTTACGTACCACCAGTTGGGCCATGAGTACTACAAGTAACACTATGTTGAAGATGATTTGTCCACTAAACACTGCGCTGCAAACTCTATGAGTTTCTTGAGTGCACCTTTAAACCAACAATTAAATTGTCCATAAAAATAGGTACTTATGTTTAGTTATATCAGTGAAAGGTATTATTTACTTCAACGTATCTGAATGTAGCTTAATCCCAATTTTAAACTGTCTCTCATACTGATCTTCTTTTTCCTTTTGGCTTAAGTCATTACGATCAAAAATTTCATCGAGACTGTAGAAGTAGCTCTGCAGGTTTTTATATTGATGACTGAGACAAGTGGCCAGAGGTATCACTGCGCAGTAAGCTCCAACTATTCTGCTTAAAAATATCCACCACATGACGTTGATGATTAACCGAGCGATATTTGCTGAGGCAGAGTAATCGTGAACGTCAGGATATACTGTGATTAGTGTTGTGAAGGATAGGTCTGCAAATACAGAAGATAAAAATGAGATATTAAAATTTAGAGTTGGAAAAAAAGACCAATAATATGTAATGGTTCCGGATTATATTCCTGTGGCAACCTAAAAGATTATTATTAGTGTGTCGGGATGAAGTAGTTCTTGACCACCTATTCTATAGACAAAGGATGCCGATTCGGTGCACTATATCACCAAAAACACATTGCCACGCTCTCACTTACTTTTGTTGGACCAGTCAAACAGTGTTGAACAGCCAGCCAGTTTTATTTCTGATTTTTTAGAGATTTCTTACAAAACATACTAGGTACTTGTGTTGAGAGTTTAAAAATTTCATTGTAACGGAATTAATATATTATAATCCGTTTTATTAATAAAAAGATGAAGTTGACCCTTTTGGAGAAACAAACGCGTGTACAAACATTAAAACTTAACTAAGAACATGGTCAACATACACACACACGCACGCACGTATGCACGAACGCACGAACGCACGCACACACACACACACACACACACACACACAAATTTCTTACCTTAAACGCATATATCGACGGTGGAAAGGCAGAACACTTTAAGCGACACTTTGGACGAAAATGAGTTAAATACATAACTGGAATCCACATTAAACTCTGCGTCGATTGGTCTTAGTTTCATAACGATCTGAACACTTTGATGTCGCTTAATGTATTGCAATTTGGTAGGGCATTTTTTTTTGCTATGATTGAACCGACTTAATATTTTATCTATTTTGTTGTTTTTTTTACTTAACTTAATATACACAATGTATGTTTGGCATTTAAGTTGTTTACGTTTTCTTAGTTCAACTTTTAAGAAGTACTTAATTTGTTTTTGCGTACCCCATAATGCCCCTACATGACCACTTAATGCGTTATGCTATGGTTGCCTAATCTGTCGATTTGTTGTATAAATTGTTTTGCCGTTAAACATTATATTCACAGTATGGATATAATGTGTTTTGCTAATATCTAGATACCATTGACATGGTTGTTAATTGGTTTTGGCAGTCATCCAATAATACACAAGTGTCGCTTAATTTAACTATTTTAAAAAAAACACGAATATTTTAAAATTAACCGACAGTACTTTTTTCAAATAAAATGTCGCTTAATTTAAATTTTTTAATCCTTATTTTTACGTAATGTCGGTTAAAGTAACGTTTTTTTGAACCATTTCGTGCAAGTGACGAATGTATAAATAGAAGAGACGATCAAATGGCGCTTCATTTATTGATCGGCAGTCGCCGCGTGCGTACGTGTCGCAACACGCGCGTTCATGAATAGACCAAGCGTAAGATATTTTCTTATTATTTTGTTTAATTTAGTTTTAAATTATTGTGTAACTGGGTAATTAATTAGTATGATTAATACGAGTATGATAACTGTGTAGCTAATAATAAATTTGATGCTTATTCATTTTGTTTATATTGCATGTTACAGTTTTAAAATGGATCGTAAAACTTATTTTAAACGAAAAATATTCGAAATGACTGATTCACAGTCAGTTATAAAAAAATCCTGCCGACGTAAAATAACATTCGAAGATGAAATGTCTGACATATCCCAGGAGCCGAAAAAGCAATGTTTGGAATTAAAATTATTGACAGACGCCAACACATCAACAAATCAACCTTTAGTAAGCAGCGAAGGTGTTCTTTCTCCAGAAATATTCCTTAATAATAATCTGCCGATAGCGAACTCAGGTATGTATTCATTATTTACAATTAAGATTTTTCATTTTTGCACAAGGTTTATACTCGTAGTATTAATTATGTACTGAATAGGTATTAACTTATCATTTTAGATGTGACCGACAAGGCAGTCATTGCAGCCTCAGAAGAGTCACAAATTGAATGCCGACAAAACATTATCACTAATAACTCTAATGATGAAAATTTGGAAGAAACAGGTTCGTTATTTTATTATTTTAATAATTTAAGTAAATGCTTGTTGTAAACCTACGCAATTATACCAAACAGACACGTAAATTACTAATATAGTCATAAATACAAATTAGCACACACTTTGTAAAAATAATAAACTCGACAAAGTTGTGGTGACTTTGTCGAGTTTATTAATTTTACAAAGTGTGTGCTAATTCGATTTCGTGGTCTAGCGATTGAGGTGGTCATACGCACCGAGTGTGGTGGGTTCGATTCCCACCCGTGACAAATATTTGTGTAATCACAATACAAGGCTTTTTCTCTAGTGTGAGTGTTGTTTTGTTTTTCAAAACAAAAAAGCACCTTATTGACTGAGCCCCACACGTAGTACCTGGATAATTTTGACTGTATATATTTATGTATATTACTATTTTATTTATATTTTAATGTGTCTATTTATTTACTTATTGCTTTTTTATTATAGTTGACATCTCAAGCGAACTTCAGGTAGAAGATGATAGTAATTTAGTATTAAATACTAATACTATGACTGAAAAAAACACAAGTTCTATATCAGCTAGTAATAAGCTTTCGAAACGATCTAGCGAACGCAAATTGATTAAGAAAACTTACTGCGAATTTATATCTGATAATGAAGATCCATATTTTACTGATGAATTTAGTTCGTGGAATGAAAAAAGTGGCAATGATTCTAATTCGGATACACCAATTACTAAAAAGTCTAAGAAAAAGACCACAAAGAAGAACAAATTGAAATTAACCGAGGCACTAGACAAGGAAACAACTACTAATGAACCACTGCAGGAAATCATTGGAAAACCGGACGATATTAGTATAGTGGGAGAAAAGGGAAAAAAGATACAACAAACTAATACTAGAAAGGAAAGAAAGATATGTAAAAATAGCGGAAAAGAGTATATTCAAACAAACGGAAAAATACGATCCAAAAAAGAAATTAAACCCAATCCTTGTGTTGGTAAAAAATGTGGGAATAATTGCCAGGTGATAACCGAAGAAAGAAGATTGTCTTTATTTAATCACTTTTGGACATTATCTTCTGAAAGACAACGAGACTGGATTGTTAATATGTCTCGAAGAATTACTATTAAGAGAAAACGTTCAAAAGATAGTGGAAAACGTAATTATTCTTTCGAATATTATATAAACGATAATGAAGACAGACGCAAGGTTTGCCAGCAGTTTATACTAAATACGTTAGCTGTTTCACAAACATACATGTATTACACACTGTCAAACTGCATAGAAGGATCTTCAAAAGAGGACCTCAGGGGTAGACACATTCCTGCAAATAAGACGAAAGAAGCAACGAAGCAAAATGTTCAAAACTTCATCAAAAAATTGCCTGCTTTGCCCTCGCATTATTGCCGCAGAGATACCACTAAACTTTACTTACCTGTGGAATATAAAAATCACAAAAATTTGTACCGGATTTATAAGGAAGAGAAAACATCTGCAGGGATTGATTATGTTAGTGAGAAAGTATTTTTGAATATTTTTAGGACAGAATTTAATATAGGTTTTCATGTACCAAAAAAAGATAAGTGTATAAAATGTATAAAGTTAGATGCTGGAAATACTGAAGAAAGTAAGGCAGAGAAAGAAGAGCATTTGAAAGAAAAGATAGCAAGCAAAGAAAGATATAAGTCTCATCGTGAATTAAGTCAAAAGCACTCGGATGTCATCTGCACCTCTTTTGATCTTCAGAAGGTTCTGAATACACCCCATGGCGAGAGTATGTTACTGTACTATTCCAGAAAATATGCCATTTATAACTTATGTTTTTATGAAAATGGTAGCAGAGAAGGCTTTTGTTATATTTGGGGAGAATCAGAAGGAAAACGTGGAGGTAATGAAATTGCTTCAATTATTAAAAAATATATAAATTTAGTAGATTCCCGAGCCTCGGTTAAACACCTACTATTATATTCCGATTCCTGTCCAGGACAGAACAAAAACAAAATAGTACTTGCTGCTTTACATAATGCATTAAAGAACTGCGAAAATATTTTAAGCATTCAAATAAATTATTTGCTACCGGGCCACACAGAGATGTCTGTAGATTCTATGCACTCTGTTATTGAGGGGTCAGTTAGAAATACTATTGTTTGGGCACCTTCTCAATGGGCTACTATTTGTCAATTAGCTAGAAAAGACCCGAAACCCTACAATGTTAATTACTTAGATCATACAGATTTTCTAGGTTTCGATGGATTTGCTGATAAATATTTTCGCGGTAATTTAACTGGCAAAATAAGTAAAATAAGAGTTGCTACCTTTAAGAAGTCGAAAATTAATCAAATGGCAGTTAAGTACAGTATGAAGCCAGATGCAGAAGAAGAAATAATTCCGGTGATAGGAGCTTTAAATTCAAAAATTGTGGATCGGCTGTATACTACTTCTTTACCTATAACTAAAGTCAAGTATAATAATTTAAAGAAACTTTGTGATGATAATGTGATACCCAAATTATATCATAGAGAATATTTAACTTTAACTTCTGTTTCTGGGGTTGATACTCTTACAGAAACAGACGTGGAAGACGATCTGTAAAGCGTTTTTACTTGTTTTTAAGATTTAAATTTGATTTTTACATTTTATTGTTACGAGTATGTCTATTTTTATAACCTTTTAGTGAGATTTACTATTTCAAACAACTTAAAATTATGTTTAAGTTAGTTAGTAACTTGATTATAGATGTAAGAATTAATATGTATGGAAAAACATATTCTTATGTGAAAAAGGAGTGCAATTGTTTTATAATAATTACGAGTATGTCTATTTTTATAGCCTTTTAGTGAGTTCAGACAGTTTAAAATTATGTTTAAGTTAGTAAGTAAATTGATTAATATAATGTTTGGAAAAACATAACTTTTTATGTGAAAAGGAGTGCAATTATTTTATAATAAGTTACTGATCTCACTGCACTGATTACCAAAAAGCTTAAATTTTTGTTTTGATTTATTTTATGTTTTGTTGTTCAATGTTATTGTTTTCTTTAAGTATTAAGTAGTCTTGTGATCTCTCCATGCCTACCTTAAATAGAGTAGGTGACTGATTATAATAATTATTATAACTAGACTAGTGTTAAGTTTAAAAGAATAATTACGTTCTGTTGATATCCCAAAAAGATTATTTTACCACCTATGTTCCTTGTTAGTTAGTAAGTGAAACGTAAGTGTTCTTAATAAAAAGGGTGAATTCTGAAATTTGTTTATTTTCACTGCCTTAATAAAAAATTATTAGTAGCTTAAATTATTTTGTTGGCTTTACATTCTAATTTCTCAAGCACTTAAATGGTTTACCCTAAGTTAACCATACAGACATTGCGACACTTAATTTGTTTTGCCCATACAATATTAATATTAATTAATGTTGTTAAATTGTATTGCTTGTATTTTATAAACCAAAATAGTGGCGGTTAAAGTGTTTTCCCATGATCATTTATCGCAGGTCGGATTACGTTAATGTGTTTTGCCGTAAGCTATTATATCGGCAAGAAACATTAAGCGCCACCTATTTTTATAAATCGTTTAGGCTTTGTTTCATTAGTAGATTGAAATTATGGACTTTAAAAAAATAAAACAACTGCTCTTTTTGATATTCTTGTAGAAGTAATAATTTTTTTTTTATGATCATTTTACCCAAAATTAAAAAGGTTTTTGGCTCTACTGTAAAGTTTGAAAAATGGCGCTTACTTTAATTTGCTTTTCCACCGTCGATATCGTCTCTGTGGCCGTCGCGGGTAAAAATACTAACTGGAAGGGTTATGTTTTTCAGGTATGTATGTATGTAATATTCTTTATTACCTCATATCTTTCAAACCACTGGACGGATTTATACAACTAACGTCGTTACATTCGTCTTGACCGCCCGAATGTTGTACGATATGTGACGTTTGAAAACAAATCTGGCGGCTCTGAGATGTCAAAATAGAGGTGTAAAAAAAAGGTGTTACGAATACTGCAATATGGGTATCAAATTAAAGGGCTCATTGTAAGCATTTTAAAAAGATATAACATAATCATGACTGTAACACTAAAAATATTACTTAGCTACCATTATTTTTAGGGTTCCGTAGTTAAAATGGCAAAACGGAACCCTTATAGTTTCGCCATGTCCGTCCGTCCGTCCATTCGTCCGCACCTTTGCTCAGAGACTGTTAGTGCTAGGGGGCTGTAATTTTGCATGGATGCACATATTTATTACTTACGCCGACAAAGTGAAAGAATAAAATCTTGAAAAAAAAAAACTTTTTTAGGGTACCTCCCTTAAATGTAAAGTGAGGGTGGGATTTTTTTTCTTACCTACCCCATCGTGTGGGGTATCATTAGATAGGTCTTTTAAAAACGTTCAGGGGATGGAAAGACGATTTTTAGTTTTAGGGATTCGTTTGTAAAATATTAAGCTTTAAAGTGCTAATTTTTGATAAAGTCAAGTGTCCCACCCGGCCAGCTAAATGATTGATGTTGGTTATGTGAAAAAAATCACGGTAGTAGTATATATAGTGAAAAAAAGGAAAACTATCACAGTAAAGTAGGCTTTATAAGTTTACGAGTAACAGCAGATCAAATGAGAAGTAACAAAATTTTCGAAAAATTCTATTAAAAAATATTAATAATAGTTATAACGTCATAAGTATAAAAAAAAAAAAAAACAAAAACAACAGAAAACCCACTTCTTTAGCCACAATCTGATAGGGGATGAGGCTTATGCGGATAGGGGGGGGGGTGACCACGGAAACCTACATTGTGTGTGGCCCGACATGCACTTGCCCGTTTTTTTTTAATTGCATTGGCAATAGCTATATATAATTTCATACAGTCGGAGGCACTTTACTAAGTTCATCGAAATTCATTAATGCCTCCGACTATGATTTTAGGTATACATATTAAGTAGGGGATCTTGTTTCCATCTTTTTTGTGCAGGCGTGTTGTTTTTTTTTACTATCTATACATATAAATAAAATTAAAGTTGTAACGCCGTGTAGTCTGTTTGTAATGTCGAAATAACAGTTTTTGACTAAATGCATATGAAAGTATATATTATGGTACATAAAACAAAATCGCATTTTTTATTTTGTCTGTCTATCTGTGATTTGTGAAATGGCTGGACGGATTTTGACGGAACTTTCACTGTCAGACAGCTGGGATGTAAGGAGTAACTTAGGCTACTTTATCATCACGCTAAAGTCTAGAAAGGGCAACTTCACGCGGATGCAGTCGCGGGCACAGCTAGTTTATATATTATTAGTTAATGTATTAATGTCAATAGTTTATCTATTGGTGCAGTCTATATCTCTACATTTAATGCGCACTCGATCTGAGCCTCATTTCCTTACTAATTAAAAGCAGGTGTACCTAATCTTTTATAATTTATATCTTGAATCTACTTACCATTATAAACTACTTCCACGTATGCATCAAAAAAATACATAATCACTGACATGACACAGCTCAATATCAAAGCTGTTAAGTACCTTATCGTACTGCGAATCATCTGCTTTTCCACCTCGGGGTCATTATAAACCTTTTTTAAGCCCACTGTTAAGTTATACAGCACCATTCTAACGTTCTTCTCCTGCTTCGCCATTATTAAACGGTAGGAGTAAAGGATAGGATGAGAGATTACAAACATCCAGAGATTAAAACGCTGGTTATCAGTCAGATTACGTTGCGTGTAAAACGCACAATATTCACTTAGTATCAAGACATATATGAGTTTATTATTAATGCTATTGATACGGTTGTATATGCCAATGAATTGTTTGGAGAGTTTCAAATCTTGTATCCAGAAGTTGGGGAAACCGAATAAGTAGACGATGAAGTATATTTTGTAGAAGAATTCTGTGGTTTTACTCGGTTTGTAATTGATAGACGCCATGGTCGGTGAGGAAATGTCTGATTGCTACTTGATGGTGATTAAGACAATTTGTTGAAAATGACATAATAGACCGTTATTATTTTTGTAATTGAGATTAGTAATATAGGGTTTAATTGGCATGATTGTAATTGACAGCAATCTACCTGTCCATAATTAATATTACAGGTAATTTGTTCGTCGTCTGCCGTAAGTTAATCTATCATTTATAGTAATCCATGATTTCTATATGAATAGATGTAGAATTTATTCTAGTTTCAAATTTTATAGGCGAATTCATTCATTTAAATATTTGTCAAAGCGCCAGGGTGGCCTTTTGAGCTATTATCGGCTCAATATTCGAATTAACATTATGGTAATCATAATTATGAATGCGGATACCTCGAGCAATGTGAAGTTTGCCTACAGATCTAATCATTTCGATTACACAATGCCACTATATCACTGATACTATAACCACACTTTGCACACACGACTATAAAAGTAGCGACGTCTATCGGAAGTGACGTGTACGTGTTGACGATACGACCGCTCGATTAAGACTGACGAACGAGACCAACTGTCCCACTAGTCACTACCGGCACTTCAAATGTAAACGTCAAACTAAAGTCACGCCACGGCGGCGGCATGTATAAATTATTCAATAGACTTGCTATTTATTCAAAACAGATGTTAAATCAAAGGAAATCAATGAACAATTTAATAATTCTCCGACATATTTTTATATTTTCTGTAGCAAATCGGCAAGGAAAAACTTGCCCCATGCAGGGGCTGGTTGTTCCTCAGTTAAGGCAAGTTGTTCCGCTGTTAACTCCAGTCATTATAATTTAATATTAGTTAGAAGCTATTTTTGGTATAGTGCAAAGCTTAGACACCCCAACAAAATTAATTAAAAATATGACATGATCCACTTTCAGGTATGCACATATATACAGGGTGACTTTGAAATCAGTCGACAAATTGATAGGGAAGTATCAGCACCGTTAGTACTTACATTATGCATTGACAAATTGCGAATTTAAATTGTAAAAAAAACATCCGATTTTATTGCTTAAAACGACGGTGACAGGTCTATTAAGGTTTAGTAAACTAAAAGAATCAGTACATTATCATTATTTCCATATGTCTAAAACTTAAACAAATAAATAAAATGAACAAAGTTTAAAAATCGTACGACGCGCTATAAAAATCATATGATCATAATTTCGTAAAAACGTAGTTCATTCAAAGGGTCATTGATCATAAACACCAAATAAAGAAAGTACAGAAGGTAACATTCAAACAACGCGCTCAATAACAACGGACACTTAAACACCGTTCACGGACACAAAATCTCGCGTCGCCTTCCGAACTACGTGGTCTAAAGTGATATTTATACCCTGTTCCATGTGAACGATGTGTATGTGCGCGTCGCTACGTATGAACGTTATCTTCTGTACTCTCGGTGTTTTGTGTAATGCACTCCCGACGACAAGCCCGATCGGGGATTCCGCCGGCCGGCACGTGTAACGCGGGTGGTGCCGCTGGGGGGAATGAAACATACCGATATCGATACTTTTTCGAAATCACATACTTGTAAAGTAGCATTCTTGAATGTAAAGGATTGATATTTTTACAAGTGTTAATAGCTTTTTAGAAAACTTCTAGTACGTTCGCATACTCTATCCAGTATTCTAATAAAGTTTGTTAGGATTGTTGTCGAGTACATTTTAAACAAACTTCATTTATTTATAAAAAGAGGAATTGAAAACACAAATCATACTTACTAAGAACAATTAAATACATTAATACCAACACAGCATGCGAGTCACTTCAGTCCTCGTAAGTACAAGTACGAGTGAATAATTACAAGTATGTAACTAAAATAAGTAATGATCATTATCAACGGAAATATCGATGAATTTCATTTGCTCCCATAGTATCATCCCTAAACGGCGCGGGCGCGAACCAATCGTTGCAAACAATTTCACCAGTCGGACGAAAGCATTAGGTGACGGTCGTGTGCTGCATAAAAAAGTAATCGATTGTGTAGTTATCGAAGTTGTGTACTGTTAAGTGATAAGTTTTCGAAGATGCCTAGGGGTACGAGAAGAAACAGTGAACTTTTTGATAACCAAAAAATTTTAAATGTGGTGATTTGGTATAGCCAAACTAACAATTTAAAGGAAACGCAGCGAAGATGGCGAGAAAATTATCCACGGCAAAACTAACCGTCCTTAGAGAGGATACTAAGTGCCACTCGAAACCTTTTGGACTTCGGTAAGTAGTCTTCATGTTCCCACCCATGCCATGTAAAAGTATGAAGGAAAAATTGGTTTTACATTGTTTTGTTTCGCGGCATGATAGGTAGGTTAGGTACAGATAGTTCGTCGATTCGTTGCCGTACATAAAATAAGGCAGTGGACTGTTTACATATTATAATGGATAACAAAGAATCGTACAACTGTTAGTCGCGGTACTTAAATATGAGGACAAATAAATTGATACAAAAATGAGGTGCGCGAGCGCGGTTGTGCGTTGAATACATGCGCTGCGGTGCGGCGGCGGGCGCGTCGACCGGGGAGTCCCGCTCCCGCACCCCGCCGTCCCCTCCGCGCCGCCTGAGCGCGGCGCTCGCTGTGTTGACTGAATGACTCAACACTCTGTCTGTATTCATTCATGCTCACGGAAACAAAAAGCGGCGGCGCATGGAGTTACATATTAGATACTAATGTATTTTTTTTGTATTTTAAAGTATCATAGAACATTAATATTTTCTTCTAATAATATGTCCTAAAAAATCTTGGATACACGCAGGTTTACTCATTGAAGTTTGTCGACTCAATTCAAATTCTTCCTGTATATATACATATATATATATATATATATATATATATATATATATATATATATAGTTGCGTGTGCCTTATTTATAATATTATATATATATATATATATATATATATGTATATATAATAAATAAGGCACACGCAACTGAATATTTATGACAGTTTCATTCATAAAAGTACAAAAACTTAAATAGAAGAAAGAAGTTTTTTACGAATGTTGAACAAACTTTACGGATTGAACAAAAAACAGAACTATAATAAAAACTAGTAACAAGCAATATTGGGGGGTGCTGTTGCTCGCGTCCGTAGGATTTACCATCTATTCCTAAATCAAGTCACACCTACTCCCTGGGTGGTGCTAAATGAGCAATAACGCCGAGCAACAGGCGGTCTTTAGTAATTAATCTCCAAAAAATGTGACACTGGTACCTTTGGAAAGTGACGTATAACTCCCAAACCCCTCCCACCCTTGTATGAATATGTCGAATAACCAAAGGATTTTGTCTATTAAGTCTGGATTAAGTCTGGATAATAACTACCTTAAGACTGCCTCTTGTTCTGAACCTACATATTGACCGACAGATAGTACGAAAATTACGATTTGCTTGATTTTTTTCATTGTCAGAGGTCTATCTACAAACTACCTTAAGGCAGACTCCTGCCTGAAAAGCTCGTCCGATCACACACCTATTATACTAACGGTAAGCAGCACTATTAAATGTGAGAAACCTGAAACACTTAGAAATCCATGGACAGACTGGAATGGTTTTCGTGACTACATTGAAGGTGTGATACAGTTCAATGTAAGGTTAAAATCTACAGAAGACATTGATACAGCACTAGAAAAACTTACTACATTAATCCAAACAGCTTGCTGAAAAATTCTCCAGTAATGACAAGAAATTAAAATAGTATTAATTACCCTATGGATATCAAACACAAAATAGTTGAAAAATGCAGTTTGTTTCGGGTATGGCATTTAAGTCAACACCCCGATGATAAGACAGCTCTTAACAAGGCAATAATAGCACTGAAAGCAATGACTAAAGTCACACAGTACACTTCAAACCAAACTGGAGTCACTAACAGCCACTAGCTCCAGTAACTACTAGCTGTGGCAATTTGCGAAAGCATATGATAGACCACAAGAAGCTGAGCCCCCAATCAGAAATGATACAAATGGGTGGGCTAGAACAAGTAAGGAAAAGGCAGACTTATTTGCTAAACATCTATCATCAGTGTTTACACCAAACGAGATATCAGATGACAACTTTAAAGAATTCGTGGACGCTGTTCTGAATGCTGATCTTCGGGCTGAAACAACCTTAAAACTCGCAATGCCAAGGCTCTGGAAAGTCTTCCAAATCACTATGATCTATAAATCCGGAAAACCAGCCCACGAAAAAACATCCTACAGACCCATTAGTTTGCTGCCCGTGATGTCGAAAATATTCTATTAAGCAGGATAATGCCAACACTACAGGCACGTAAAATATTCCCGGACCATAAGTTTGGATTGGAAGGCAGCATGCAACCACAGAACAAGTACACAGAGTATGAAATGCTTTATGAAGAACCTTTGAGAATGGGGAATACTGTTCATCGGCATTCCTAAACATCCAGCAGGCCTTTGATGAGAAAGGAAGGTTTGAAGGTGTGGCACAAAGACCTCTTATGTAAAATACCTACCTCACAAGCACTACCTCACAGTTATGTACGACACAAAAGCAGGAGTCCCACAAGGATCAGTGCTTGGACGTACATTGTACACGCTATATACAGCTGACTTGCCAACATCACCAGATGTCTCTACGGCTACTTTCGCCGACGATACAGCGGTACTCGCGAGTGATAAGGAACACAAACGCGCATCAGATATACTTGAAACTGCTCTCAAAAAAGTACACGATTGGTTATGTAACTGGAAAATTAAAGCAAATGCAACGAAGTTTGATCAAATTACATTTACCCTTCGTCGAGGAAACTGCCTACCGGTTAAACTTGGAGAGAGCAGCCTTCCGCATAGTGATTGCGTATCGCCGCTTAACGTGGAAACAGCACATCAAAGCCAAAAGAGATGATATCAATTAGACACAAAACTCTTTATTGGATGTTGGGAAGGAATTCAAAGCTGTCATTGGACAATAAGCTACTAATATATTGTACTGTATTAAAACCAACATGGATGTATGGTATTCAACTGTGGGGCTCCGCAAAAGACTCTATCATCAATATCATTCAAAGAGCACATAATAAAATCCTGAGATTCATAGCAAGTGTTCCATGGTATATCACCAATACTGAAATAAAGCAACACCTTAAAGGTCATGACAGTGAAGGAGGAAATCCGAAATGCCTCAGAGAAATGTAAGTAAAAACCGGGCAAGAGCATGTCAGACCATGCTCAGTGTAGGGTCAGAAGAGCGTATGTTCATGGCACTTACGCCCTTTTTGTTCCGTTCGCCCTTTCGTTGAGAAACGTAGTTTTTCAGCAATAACTCAATAAATATTTTTTTTCATATTTTTTGGTCACATGGTTCAAAAGTTAAGGGACACAATTTATGCAACTTTCGGAGCGATTATTTCCAAAAATATTCACTAAAAAGTTTTTTTAGAAACCTTAAAATGTTTTTAAAAGACTTATCGAATGATGTGCCACCATCGAGATAATAAGTACTTACGTACTAGAGAAGCTATCTGGAACAAAAATGTTGTCCTTTTTCGCTAAATTAAAACCTAACAGAACAAACATGTAGCGCTAGATTTTATTTAAGGGATCGTTTCCTCACGGCCAAAAAGTCCTAAACGCCATAAATATTGAGGCACTTACGCGTCTTGTACAAAATACTGACACAAAATGTCAATTAAGAAGATCAACTAAATAGAACCGACAATGTAACTTTTGTACCTACCAAGCTTTTAAGAAACTTATTACGGAGTAGGTATGAAAGTTTACTAAGATTTTGAAAATATATCATTTTAAGGTAATAATTGGCACAGAATTATGCCTTTTTAGGGTTTCGTACCTCAGTTAGTTAGCAGTCAGATAATTTTGTTTTCCATCTGCCTGTCTGTCTGTTTAGACCCTATCTCAGGAACGCGTAAAGGTATAAAGCTGAAATTAATATCAAATATTCAAGTGTGCTCGCTCGCTGACTCGCTAATAGACTCGGAAATCGGTTCCATTATTCTAGTACTACTTTGACACACCTGACACTAAAACAAACAAAACATAATGTTAGTGATGACTGAAATAATATTGTTATCGTATATCGTTTTGATCTTTCAAGGCGAACGATGTAAGTATCAGTAATAGAAATAATACTGTTGCATTATTTCCATTATTGTTACTTACATCTATCTACACAAGGTACAGCAGACTTCTTCAGGAAACTTCTTTCCGCTATTGTGGTATATTTATCCTCTTCACGAAAATGCAACGAATATACATAAGTATGATTGGATGGTAAACAGGTCTCTTTAGAGCGGTTGTTTTGGCCAAATTTTATCCTAACCGATTGAATCAGGCGTAACATGGCGGAAATCCATCTTAAGTAGATTATAAGGGAGGGATCTCACCACCCACCCTCGATCTGTAAATCACCACGATTGAAGTAGTAAGGAAATGCCCTTAATACAACAATCGAAATAGATTGACGAATCAAATAGATAACCAAATAGAGAGACCTGCAACAAAGAAAATTAGTGACAGGTACTCTTACCAATTCGAGTGGTAGGCACCTCCGGACCCTTGACTTGCAATATTCCGCTTTCACGAAGTGAAACTTCGACACGTGTTTCGCCTCTACACAAGGCGTCCTCAGGACAGTTTGGCACCGACTGCAGTCGGTAACAGTAAAGTCGGTTTTACACACAGAACACACATATAACTAGAATCAGTCAGTCAAAGTCAAAGCGTGTCTCCAACCAGCGCCGCGGCGCTGGTTGGAGCGCACGTGATATTATTCAACGTCCGATCGCGGCCGCATGACGTCGCATGTACTAAAACAAGAAATGCCTAATTGAGCAGTTATAAGTTGTAAAAATTCGTCGAAGAAAGTTGACCGTATCAAGGGAGATGTATACTTTCATCGCTAAGTAATTTTATTGCTCCTTAAGGTGAATATAATTTTAAAATGATTTATTTACGTTTTTGAGTAATACTACAACGATAAATTCTCATTGGCGTATTTTTACTCTATTCGTTTTACATTGCAGTTTAAATTGATGTCATCAGGTGATATGTCATCGTCTCATACGTTAAAAGTACGCAATGAAATTCAAACGATTAATCAAAAACAACAACAAATAAATGTCGTGGTACAGGGGGTTTTGTCGTTTTTCTACAAGTAGTGATGTTATGTTTAAGCACTTTAGATCGATTTCTTTAATCGCGAATTGATCACGCTCGATATATGAAACGGATAACCGGAGGAACGAGAATGCATTTTTGTAATAACTACATTATGTTTATGGACAAAGGTGGTGTAGTGTATTCCTCAAAGGATTGTATACAAGTATGCAAAGTTGCTGAAATAGTTAAAAGAGAAATAATAAATAAAATATATACTTATACAGTCCGTCAAATCTAAGAAGTACCGTTTGACAGTTCTGACAATTGAATGATAGGGATGGGATGAAAAAATCGATTACTATAATATCCGAACTTTAAGAGATCGATTACTATAATATCCGAATTTTAAGAAATCAATTGTTATAATTAAATAAAAGAAATGTTTAGGATATTTTTTTATTCACTACTAGTACTAGTATCGTCGTCTTCGTCATCATCGTCATTTAAATTAATGACCAGTTGATTGTCCATTACATTATCAAAGTGTACGTCTCTTTCGAAGTCGTCCATTATTATTTTCTTTGTTTTTTGTACTACTTTACTCCAATCTTCCTGTGTAACTTGGGCACATGCTTCCTTTAATAAACCTTCCATTTTCTTGACACTGAAGGGTGGTTTTGTGTTGTGTCTTGCTGCATAACCTGTAAAACAATAATGTAACTATTTGATAGCAGACGAAAACCATTGTTTAAATTATAAATGTTAGAAGTACTCGTGTTATTATTATAATATTATAAAATATTACCTTTAACTTGGGCCCAAATCAGTTCAATGGCATTATATTGGCAATGTACGGAGGAAGTCGTATGACTTTGTGCCCGTGCTCTTCGGCCAATTGGTCAATTACATATGTCGGTTTTGGTGGTTTATGCAATTTCACTAACTGTAATAATTCAGCTTTTAATAGTGACATGTCGGCATCCACTCCTTTTCTTTGCAGCCATGCCACCAAATCTGCTTTCTTATTGGCTGACGTAGGTGCTTTATCAATTTGCACAGAGTGGTATGGGGCATTATCCATTATAATTGTGCTGTTAGGAGGGATATTCTGTAATAAATTTAAGAACCACTCTCGGAACCTTACTGCGTCCATTTCTTCATGATACTCTTTAGTGCTTTTGGATTGGAAAGCTAATAAAGAGTTTTCCACGAAGCCTGTAGACGCTGACCCAGCATGGCATATTATGAGGCGTCCACCTTTTCCTATCGGCACCTTCGAGCACGAAGCTTCAGAATCATCAGTCCATGTTTTCGGCACAGAATGGTTGGAATTTAGCCAGGTTTCGTCCAAAAATATTACATTATCCCAGTTTATAATTTGTTTAACTTCGCGCAGGAATGTTAGTCGCTGCATAATTATGTCATGTCGCTCCATAACAATTTTTCGTTTGTCAACTTTTTTGTATCTGAAGCCAATTCCTGTTATTACCGTTCTCAACGACTCTATGCTTCCCTTATACAGCCCGGCATCTTTTAAAGTTGCACATAACTTTGCCAATGTTGGAAATTCGCCTCTTGTAAAATACCCGTATATATGGTTTCTAATAGCATGACTATCGAATTCATCGATGCCTGTCACAGGTTTATTTCTTTTTCGTTTTTTCGGTGTGTGAAGTACGTTACTGTCACTCCCCGAAGGCCCATATTTTTCACTTAATATTTTGCCAACGGTGCGGCTACCAATACCGAGAGCTTCACCGACGCGATCACGAACTTGTGTAACTGGCAGTAGAAGTCCACCATTTTGAGATTCACGCTCAAAATACTCGTGTAATTTCACCACCAATTCACGAGCCTGGCTGTTCAAAGTACGTCCTCTTTTCGACATTATTAATAAACACTTGCTTAGTTCGGAGTCCAGTATAAATATTGCCAAGGTAAACGGATAAAGAATGATCAGTCCAGAAAAGTAATAGCCAAGTCACAAATTGTAAAACACAAACGAGAAAGCAAGTACGCGCACAGTCAGCTTCCAAGATGGCGAGAGACTGCTGACGCCGAACCGACCGAGCGGACCGCGTGCGCTTGTAGTTGGCAGTGTTGCCAGAAAAAAAAAATTGTAGAGACTTGGACACCTGCGATTTTGCCTATTGACCTAAAAATAATTAAATTAATTTATTTTAGGGTACCTATCTGTGTATTCAGTGCATTATGCGGTCGCGCAGTAACGTCGTTAATTTATAATATCAGGCAACAACATTTTTGTGAATGGGTTCTACATACCTTATTTTTATTAGTTTTAGACGTAGAAATAAGACTTAGAAGAAAAAATTGTAATTGTAAAATCAATGGATGTGCTTGTTAAAAATTTGTTTATTTCTCTGTAATATGCAAACCCATACTATCATACACAAAAATAAATGTAAAAAACACTATCCCTGACTCCATTTACTATTTCGACAGCGTTAGCGCGAGAAACCCCGACTTATTTGGGCGCGAAAATCAAAAATCGACAAATCGCTTTCGACAACTTTTTAAAGAAGCAAATATATTTGATTTATAAATACGTATTTTTGGTGAATGGGTTTTATCTCATATTTTACGATTACATAACTATTTAGTTATGTAATCGTAATATGTGAGATAAATCCCATTCACATGAAAAAATATTTGTTTGGTTGTCAAGTGTAATTTGTAAATAATACATTCGATTTTTCGTATATGTAAACGATTTTTTTGCATACAAGTGTATCCGAAGAGTCGCAACACTACGTGCAGTGACCTAACTACGTAACTTTGTAATGAGGTCAAGAATATAACTATTAGAAATTATTTACTGTGTAAATATGTGTTATTTTGCTTTGTTTGAAAGTTTTCAATTACATTTAGATATTAAGAATTGTACATTTTCAGATACAATAATGAAATCTTTCTAAATTCATGGTTTTATGAAAAAGGTTATCGAAACTGAATAATGTACGTATGAACAAAGTTGTTTCGGTTTGAAAAATATGAAACGTCAAACGGTACCTCTTAGATTTGATGGACTGTAATAATAAAATTTTAACTTTTTTTTATTATTAGTAATATTTATAATTGCATAACCATCCATCAGTTTCATCAAGCACTTACTGAAAACCATTTAGTTAATTTAATAAAGGCAATAGCTTATGTATACGTTGACTAGCTGTCCCGCGCAACTTCGAAAAAAAAATAAAAAATAAAATCGATACTCTGTTGGATGAATGATGTCTTACGATTGAAACGATTCTGTTTATGGTAGGTTCATCACTAAAACGCTTGCATGACGTCATGCGCGGTGGGGATAAAGTGGCACGCTCTGTTTTCATACTGTTACAGGAACATGTGGCATCTAGCTAGATTTATTATCTTTGGTTTTACATCTTTAATTTTTAATCATTTTTCATTAAATAACTACAGTTAGTTATTTTTTAAACGTTTTAGATTATTATTTTCCGCTTTAAAAAGAAACGTCAGCTAATTTTATCTACACTACTTGTTACACAAATTGTCACATCTTTATTTTTCCTATGACAAATCACGCAATATGGCGTACACCAAAAATATTTTGATCGAATAAAATTTTAAAATGATTATCTAGTTATTTACTGATAGAAAGATATTTTTTTGCACTTCACCGTATTGGTTGAATTGTTAGTGCAATATACACTTGGCTCTAACAACAATTTGCACTTTAAAGGTTAATATTTCACAAACGGGTCCCTAATTCGAAAATTGGTTATAGCTAAATGTTTTAAAAAGACCTATTTAATGATACCCTACACGATGTGGTAGTTGAGAAAAATTACAGCACTTACGGTCCGCAGCTTACTGCGGACAAACGGACGGGCGGACATGGCGAAACTACTTATAAGGGTTCCGTTTTGCCATTTTGGCTACGGAACCCTAAAAACGGTGATGTGTGACATAATTGTGCATGTTTGATTTATCAGTTGTTGATGCCCGACTTTTATATGCTCTCTGCAGCGACGTACTCGTAACAATACACCAACTACAGTTGCGCGGAAGTATTACTTGCGGCAGCATATTAACAATATTTTAACGATGGTCACGCCGAGCACGCTCACTAGTGCCAAGTCTACAATATTTTAACTTTGGTCACTGTCCACAAAGAGTTGACTAAACATCTGTGACGCACTTTTCAACATTGAAAAATCACGATGGTAAATAAAAAAACGCATAAAAATTTAAATACAATAATATGCACTTGAATTTTTCACACTGAATGAGCCTAGTGTCCATTTGGGAACAGCAACATAAACAGGTCTTTCACGGCGCTGAAATCCTTATTTATTTATTTTATTTTATTTTATTAAATAGATACAGACACGGACTACAGACTAAAAAATACATAATAAAATTAATTGCAAACTTACAATATAAAATCTGAAGCCCAATTAAGACTGTATACAGCATTCAAAATAATATATAAGAACAATACAAGCTTCAGTAAGCAAAGTAGATTAAGACATTAATTCAAAATTTGAATTTTTGCTTTTATCAATAAATTTTTGAATACATTAAAATTATTTTTAAAAATATCTATTTGGGAACATATCAAATTGTAATTATTGCACATTCGTGATATCGGACTATTTTGGGATACATTATTATTGCTGGTTGGTACTGCAAAAAGCTGTGGAATACGTACAGATCGCGTTGGTACTTTAAAACTTAGCTGTTCACCAAGTGCGCTATCCAAGGAGCCATTTACGATTTTATGAAGAATGCACAGGTCAGACACCCACCTCCTCCTTTCCAGGGTTGTCATATTAAACCTATTAAGTCTACTTTCGTAGTCTGTTACTTTACGCCTTAATCCATATTTTGAACAAAGAGCTCTAACAAATCGTCTCTGTATTGCTTCTATTCGATCTATATGTATGCCGTATATAGGAGACCATACTGATGAACAATACTCCACAATATTTCTTACTAGAGCATAATATAAAGTCAGTAAAGAGTTTGGTTTTTTAAATGATCTAGCATTTCGGAGCACGAAAGATAGCATACGGTTAGCCTTATTACAAATGTGATCATAATGATATCTGAATGACATAGTAGAATCAAACATCACACCTAGATCCCGAATCACTGTGACTCTCTCAATATTTGTACTATTGATGCTATATGGGTAAATAATGGATTGTTTGTTTTTGGTGAATGTAATAACTTGGCATTTCTTTATATTTAGTGACATAGAGTTTACTTCACACCAATTAACTATTTCATTTATATCAGATTGGAGACTTACACAATCTTGATAATTTACTATACGTCTAAAAATTTTTATATCATCCGCATAAGCCAAGCATTCACTATCAATGCTACTGAGCAAATCATTTATAAATAACAGAAACCATAAGGGGCCAAGATTCGAGCCCTGTGGAACGCCTGATGTAGCCAAAAAGGGAATAGATTCGCAACCACTAAGTGCAACAAGCTGAGTTCGATTTTCTAAGTAAGAAGTAAGCCATCTATACAAATTGCCATGTATTCCAACGTGGTGAGCCTTCTTTAGTAATTTAGAGTGATCCACGCGGTCGAATGCCTTCGAGAAATCTGTATATATAGAGTCTACTTGTTGTTTATTATTAAAGGATTTGCAAATATATGATGTATAATTTAAAAGATTTGTATTAGTCGACCTGCCTGTAACAAAACCATGTTGCAAAGGACTCAAGAGATGTTTCAGATGGTTGTAGATATGATCATAAATGAAGCCCTCGAAGATTTTGGCAAAGCAATCCAGTATACAGATTGGGCGGTAATTGGAGATATCGCTTTTATCACCCGATTTAAATATCGGCGTTATTTTAGCGATTTTCCAGATCTCAGGAAATGTACCTTCTCGCAATGATTTGTTGAAAATGAATGAAAGCGGCGTCACAAGCGCGCTAGCACAAAGCCTAATGAAAATTGGGGGTACACCATCAAAACCGCTACCTTTATTTATATCGATCTCACGTAACTTTTTAAGTATATCACTCTTAGAAATATGCAGATCACAAATAGTATAATTGGACGTTGAAAAGTTAGGATTATAATTATTCGTCGAAGTAGAGCAATATACTGATGAGAAGTAATTCGCAAAAAGTGTAACGATGTCCTCACCCGAGTTGGCAACCTGATTTTGATAGTACATGCTACTAGGATAGTTGTTAGTGAGTCTTTTGCTCTTGGAATACCGCCAAAATGATTTTATGTTCAGTGTTAGATCACTTTCAATTTGCTCAATGTAAATTTTAAAGCATTGTTCAGTAATAGTTTTAGCCCTTGCTCGAAGCATAGAAAACATGTCATAGTCTCTAGGGTTGTCGTATCGTTTGAATCGTGAATGCGCTTTGTTTTTACTTTTGAGTAATTTTATTAGATTTTTGGAGAACCACACTGGATAATTGTTATTTGAGACTCTGGTCTTGGGTGTATACTTATCTATTATAGAATAAATAGTATTATAGAAAAAATGTACAAAGTCATCACACCCCATGAGTGATGAGTGCTGTGCCCAATTTATCCTAGCTATGTCCCTTTTACAACTCTCGTAATCTGTTTTTCGATAGCATAATTTTTTTATTAAAGTATTTTGAGTGAGCGTCGGAACAGCTGCGCGTATTATAAGTTCAAAAGGAGGGTGGTGTGTATCAACACGACTTAACGGTAAAGCAGGTATTGTATTAGTTAGGTCCGGATGGTTAGTGATGGCGAGATCAAGAATTCGATCATTATGGTTTACAATATGATTGAGTTGGCGAATAGTCGTTAATTGGAACAAATCGTATAAAGATTTTGATTTCTCGCAATTGTAATTTAAGGGAAGACCAGTCTCTTTTGACCAATTTATGTCACCCAAATTATAGTCGCCCATGATGCAAGTAATATGATCTGATAAATCATTAAATAAACTATCACATTTAAGAAAGAAATCGCTTACAATATCAACAGGCAAATAATGTGGTAAGTAAACTACACCCAAATTCACTAAAAGAGTACCATCAATTATTATTTGTATCCATAGGTCTTCTAAGTTATCCGACTGCCAATCACTTTTAGTTAATACTTGAAGTTTTCTTGAATAGGCGATAAGCACACCGCCACCATAGGTCTTGTTAAACTGAGAGCGAAACCTAGGATCTCGATCCCTACGTACAACACAGTATCTGTCGTCGAATAGCTCCGAGGATAGTATGGTATCATCAAGCCATGTCTCACATAAACAAATTATATCAAAAT
This sequence comes from Herminia tarsipennalis, assembly GCA_945859575.2. Taxonomy (NCBI): domain Eukaryota; kingdom Metazoa; phylum Arthropoda; class Insecta; order Lepidoptera; family Erebidae; genus Herminia; species Herminia tarsipennalis. The sequence goes on from OX243837.2 coordinate 27,131,744, forward strand.
TATTACAAAGTACGGTATTATAAATATCCACGACTTTACTTTTCATACTTCTTATATTTTGATAAAATAAAGACAGACCCATTTTATGTGTATATAGTATTAAAATAGTACATTATGATTATAGAGCATTAACGTATTAGACCAAGGCTCTCATTGTTCCTTATCACTATGTATTTGTCGTCAGCGGATTTTCTTACAAATATACGACCATTTTTTATCCATACAAATTGATATCCCAGCTCTTTCGCCTTCTTACGTGCAGCAGCATGAAGAGATTTGTTCATAGGAGAGAGATGCTCAGACACATATACAGGTTTTGGTTCCCCTGCAATACCTAATAATGATGTATGTAGTTTGTCCTTGGCAGGCTTCGACTTATTAAAACGGTAAACTGCAGAATAGAATTTATCACGGCTGCCAACACTTCTGAACTTTACAACTATACTGCGAGGCAGTTTACTTTCCTTATTTAACTTCGCAACTCTGGTACACTTGATTATGTCTTCATCTTTCAAGTCATGGCCGATGACCTGGGAGCATTGTTGCAGTATCTTAGATATATTTTCATTGTGGTGCTCAGGTATACCTTGTATCTCTAAATTATTTTCACGTAAATGTTGCTCTAAATTATTCAAACGGTCCGATATATCAACTACCGTGGTTTTGAGTTCTGTGTTCTCCTTAGACAGGTAGGTATTCTTTGTAACAAGAGTATCGATAGTTTTCCTCATTTCGTCGTATTTTTCACTCAAAAAATCGAGAGACGCACGAAAATCCTGTAAATCGTTTTTTATTGGAGCTAATTCCGTCTGCAAAACACTAGACATCAACACTGGTAACTCAGCTTGGATTAACTTGAGGACTTGCTTACTCATTGCCGATACCAGTTCTTCATCATTGCATTGCGAGCGGTTGGCAGGAGTAGGTGTACTAGTCACTTGCAGAGTTTGTTTCTTCCTTGCTGTTACATTATCGGTACTAGCACAAGTATTTCGAGATGCCATCTTAGTAAATTATTATTTGTCACCTTGCAAAAATGTTATAGCAATTAACACTTTCAAAATATTATAACAGCCTGATAAAAAAGTTATAGCAATATATTTTATCGCTGTTTGCAGTAACAGTGGTGAATTTTATAATTTTATGTGGGGTACTTTTCACAATGTAAGAAAAAGTTATATTTTTATGTTTTTTTTTTATATTTATGACAAAGCTAAGAATATGTGTTATGAAATTATATATACTACGGGTCTTAATCGCGTGAGTAATTTAAGGTACACTACCTTGATTATTGCGCCGGCCGTTGCAATACGGTCGAAACATCGAGCAATTTAGTTAAATTAAGGTTATTCAAATATAATAATAAGATTAAAACTCGTAGTTTAAATAATTTTATAAAGTGTACAAATCGCGAAAGTTTATCAACATATATAAGAATATCTTTATAAATTTTAGTTTTTTTTACATAAAGATATTTTAAAAAAAATCTTGTATATGGCACTAGCCGCAATTCCTCAGCACATTTTTTTACTGATGCTAAAAAACCTTTTATAATATTTGTTATCCAAAATAATTAATGGTGAATGTAAGGCACATTATTTATAGCCTTCTTTCAGAATTACATTTTTCACTCCATTTGATTTTATTAATATACTAGCTGACCCGTGCAACTTCGTATGCGTAATTTTCCCCCAATTTTGATAAATGAGCTATCCAATACTATAATTAAATCAAATCACAAATAATCTTTCGATTCGAACCAGTAGTTCCAGAGATTATTGCGTTTAACCAAACAAACAAACCCTTCAGCTATATAATATTAGCATAGATATCGAACGAATTCGTGACTCGTGACTCATTGGCAACGTTCAATAGGTACATGAGTGACCGTTGTCTGTAAAAGTATCCCACCAATCTATGCCTCACGATAATGATAAAAACCGTCCCTAATAATCAATTCACCAAAATAATTTTAACTAATCTGAGTGTTATTACAAACTTTTTTTTTTGTTATTGAATATCACCAAAGGAGGTCATGAACTTATTCAAACGCATGCATAAATATTTGACAACCAATAAATATGTCAATCCCTTTTTATTACTGACACTATTATATAATTTTAAAATGTAAAATAAGCGATTATCCTAATGTTGTGGATATATCTTGTCGATTCAATACCTTTATTTAAAAATGTCCTTTAATTTGAGGGGAGAGTTTACCAGATTGACGGAATAAACATTAAATGGTTGACAGGTACGAAACCTATGAACATTTTGTATGGGAATATTATTTTCTTTTAATTTATTTTTCTGTCAATTTTTCAATGTTTTTAATACCTATTATCCTATTCCGGGCGAACACGAATCCAAAAACACCAAAATCTTAAAAATTGGTCCAGCCGTTGTTGAGATATAAGTGGTGTAACTAACACGACTTTGTTTTATATTTAAAGATAGTAATCACATAAATATTAACGTATAAGAAGCAAACATAAGATGTATTTAAAAAAAATAAGGGCACATTTATAGGTGACCCCGTTTGGGAACGGCATGCGTTTAAGGTTTTAGTTAATAACAAAATAACAATATTCTAACTGACGCTAAATTTGTTGCAGCCGGACCTACATAAATTTTATCAACAACAGTTGGTATGTACTTAGGCGTTCTGTTTCCAGGGGGGGCTGCCCCTCCCTTGCGAATGACCTTAGGTTGCATAAAAAGCGACGTAGGGTCAAATTGTATGGCATGCTCGGCCGAACGTGTGGGTATTTGGATAGGTACTGACCCACGTTACGCGGTGTAATGTAACATTTTACAGAGCATTCACGCAGTCAGTATCTAAGTGCAAGTGAACACGAACACGCAAACAGTAAACTCGCTTCTGGATGCGACTGCTCCACCCGCTGTCGGTAATGACCTATCTATACAAAACAACAATAATATATATTTAAGCTCTGACAAAACTGACATAGCGAAGACGAATCACTTTGCAGATAATGTGTTGTCCGGCTTAAATTTGCTCTTGCAAATTGTGTTCTATCTATATCTATTCGTCGAATAGATATAGATAGAACACAATTTGTTTATAGATTGACTCGTGTATGTATGTATGTTCCCGATTTTCACGAAAGCTAGTGATCCAACTTATAGATTATAGATAGATAGATAGATAGATTTGATAGATTTTATAGATGGTGTTTTCGCTATTCAACTGCATATTTTTCTAGGAAGGTTTTAGTGTATAAAATGTTGTCTTAAGTTGTAAAACACCAGATATATGTATAGGCTAAAACATAGGTGTGAGTCAAAGCAATTTTCATTCGGTGATGTGCATGATAATGTTTTTAGAAGCCAATATGGTAAAACCTATGGTTTATCGGTATGTTAGGGCCATTTTCCGATTTAGGGATCCTTATGTGAAATATTTAGCTTTAAAGCGCCATTTTTTGTTGGAGTCAAGCGTCCTCCCCTGCCAGCTAAATATTTGTTTGTTGCTATAATCATGGTAGTAGCATATACAAGGTTATTTTTGGTATAGTGCAAAGCTCAGACACCCCAACAAGATTTTTACTTCAAAAAATCATATAAAAAAAGTACCTAAATGAAAATATTGAAAACTTGCAGTTTTAAACCGAAGCCAATAAAGTTGTCGTGTGTCCTCGCGCTATCGTGCTCATTGCGTCCCGTAGCACGTAATCCGTGGTAATTTTTGAAAAATAAAGTAATGATTAACTAATTGTGAACTATGTGGCGTTGTTGAAGATGCGTACCATTTGTTAGTGGAATGTGTTAAATACAGAATAGAAAGAGAAACATTAGTATATTCATTAAAAATAAACCATGTAGTGATAATTCCATCAAAATTTATAAATTTTGCTGCTCCGCTTCTATTGGTGATGTTACATAGCTTAAAGCCTTCCTCGATAAATGGGTTATCCAACAGTAAGAGGTTTTTTTAATTCGGATCAATAGTTCCTGAGATTACTGCGTTCAAACAAACGAACAAACTCTTCAGCTTTACAATATTAGTACCTATAGATTAAACAGTACTTAATTTTTATTTTTCCTTCTATGCTGTATGTTTATATATTCTTTAGGGAACGATGGGGCTAACATAATTGTGTTCGATTACAAGCCCCTAAACCTGTAAATATTGAATTAAAAAAAAAATGATGGACTGCTAAAATACACACATCAAAAGTGTCTAGGGATCAACATATATTTTTGCAATAACTTTTCTCCTGATTGATTTTTTTTTTTTTTATTTCTTTAAGGATTCATCAAATAAAGTGTTTTCGTTTGTCACAGTAACGATAAACCAAGTCACCTTTGCATTAATAAAGAAATTTGCCATTTTCCTAATAAAGGGATTTTTTACATTTGAACCACTAACATTAAAGTTCGAAAAAAAGACTGAAATAACAGTTTTCTTTAAAATTTTATTGGGTAACTTAAACAATTAATAATCCGTGTTTCTACCGCGAACACTAACAACACAAGAACATCGGTTTGGCATACTCAAAATGAGTTCATCCAAATCACGCTGTGGAATGGCCGCCCATGTTCGTTGCAACAACAAAAAAAGGTCTTCTTGCGACTGGATACCCTCCATATTCGGCAGAGCTCTTCTCTGTAGCATATCCCATGCATGCTCAATCGGGTTCAAGTCTGGCGACTGAGCAGGCCAGGGCAGGACATTGATGTTAGCTGCGGCGAGAGTCTGTCTTACAACTCTTGCGGTGTGCGGTCGTGCATTATCATGCATTAACTGAAATAAGGGACCGATTTGCACTTGTAGAGGAACGATGACGTCTGATACAATCGTCTCAGCATAAATTTGAGCGTTGAGGTTGCCTCTGATCCAAATCAACTCAGTTCTTCCGCCGATCCAAATACCCGCCCATACCATGATGGTTCCACCACTATAAGGATGGACTTCCTGGCAGGATTTTAATCGCTGTTGGCGTCCAGGGGTTCTCCAGTGTCGTATACGTCTTGTATCCGGTCTCATACCAAAACGAGACTCATCAGAAAAGCACACGAAACGCCATTGTTCTTCTGCCCAATTTCTGTGTTCAAGAGCCCATTGATATCGAATCCTACGATTGTGCATTGCTATAGGTGGTACCCGTAGCGGTCTTCGGGAATGAAGGTTCACTTCATGCAAGCGGTTTCTGACTGTTTGGTCGCTAATTAAGTTCCCTGAAGAGTGATGAAGCCTCACGGCTAACATCATGGCGGTTATTGTTGGACCTCTTCGAGTTAAGATTTGAATGTATCGGTCTTGTCTCCGTGTGGTGCAGCGATACCGTCCTCCATGGCGCTCAGCCACGGTACCAGTGCTTCGGTAACGTGTCCAAAGTCGACTGATAACACTCTGACTTGTATTCAGAGCTAAAGCCACAGTACGTTGCCGGGAACCAGCTTCTATCATTCCCACGGCTCTGAGCATTTCTTCCCTGCTTAAATGACGTCGCCGCTCCATAATAACGTTGGTTTTAATCAGTAGTAGGGAAACAGTAGCACTAATAATGTCTTCAATGCGTTGTATGTTTTTATAGGGAAAATATTGACAGCTGATTTTCATCTTTTACTCGAATTTGATTCACAGTTCCTGATTCAAATTATGAAATGCACCAAAAAGGATCCATATAAATTTATAAAATCATAAATTTATTACAAAGCCACATCTCAATCTCAAGAAATCCGCATAAAAATGCTTGATCCCTAGACACTTTTGATGTGTGTAATTAATGTTAGAAATTAATCGAAAAATATAATATAATAATTATATCTTGGGACAACTCACACAACGCCATTCTGATCCCTATTTAAGCAGAGCTTGTACTATGGCAACCAGGCAACTAATAAACATATTTATATATTTCTAAACACATATATATTACCCAGACACAGAATAAACCATCACACAAAGTTTTATCCTGGGTGGGGATCGAAATCATGACCTCCGACTTAGTACTAACCGCTAGACCAACATGCCAGTCAATTGTCCAAAAACAGTCCTCATTGGAATGTGTTACTGATACTGCGCAAACTACTTTCAGGTCTGCACTATACTTACCAAGAATAACGTTGAATATATAGTAAAATTAAAAGGAAAACTATCACAGATAAGTAGGCTTTACAAGTGTACGAGTAATAGTCGACCAAGTGAAAAGTAATAATGTAAAAAAGAACAAGTTTGTTGAAAGAACATAATATTTGTTGTTATTATGTAAGTCTACTTTTTTACAAGCTTTATATTAACTTGCTATTTTTAGCTTAACATTGCAAAATTTTTTTCGATCTCTTCCTGATATTCTAGGATCGGACGTAGTGCGAAACCGCTCTTATGGAAGTTCGGTGACAATGAAATATTACCTATGGGAAAATTGTGGTGATCTGATCATGATCCCCGGGATGTAGGTACTGGAATACTCTGATGGCAAATGTTACAATAGTTGAATTTCGCAAACCGATTTCGACTTCTTTTAGGTAGGTATCAGATTGAACTGAAACTTGTCATATTTATGTAAATCCGGTGACAATCCAATATTATGGTAACATTTCGCTGATCTGATGATGACGCTAGGATGTAGGGACTAGAACTCTCTGATGACTAATAATATGGTAGTTGAATTTGGACTTGTGTGATAATAATATAATACTAATATCTTGGTCTCTCTATTGTTTATCTTAAGCCGTGAGACCAAAATATATTTAAAAAAATCACAAAGGTAACATCATCATCAGCCTATCGCAGTCCACTGCTGGACATAGGCCTCTCCAATTGCACGCCACTTTGTTCTATCTTCGGCTTCTCGCATCCAGCTCCTGCCAGCCGTTTTGCGTAAATCATCACTCCACCTGGCCTGAGGGCGTCCTACACTACGTTTGCCAAGCCGCGGTCTCCACTCAAGAACTCGCTTACCCCAACGGTTGTTGGTTCTTCGGCTAATATGGCCAGCCCACTGCCACTTCAACTTGCTAATCCGGTGGGCTATGTCGATAACTTTGGTTCTCTGCCGGATCACCTCATTTCTGATTTTGTCCCTAAGAGAAACTCCGAGCATAGCCCTTTCCATAGCCCGCTGAGCGACTTTGAACTTGTGGACCAGCCGTACCGTCAGTGTCCACGTTTCGGCTCCGTATGTCATGACGGGTAGGACGCACTGATTAAAGACTTTAGTCTTTAGACATTGTGGGATCGACGATGAGAAGACTTGACGTAGCTTACCAAACGCTGCCCAACCCAACCGAATTCTCCTGTTCACCTCGTCCTCGAAGTTGTTTCTACCTAACTGCAATGACTGCCCGAGGTACACATATTTTTGAACAACTTCGAGAACGGCGCCGTGCACCGCTATCGGTTCCGGTAGTACATGTTCATTGAACATGACCTTGGTTTTATCCAAGTTCATCCGTAGGCCGATGCGTACAGAGGAGTCAGCCAGGTCATTCAGCATTCGTTGCAGGTCCTGCAGCGTTTCCGCCATGATGACAATGTCGTCTGCAAATCGCAAGTAAGAGATGTATTCACCATTGACGTTGATGCCCCGCCCTTAAGGTAACGCTTAATGAATATTGTTATCTAAGATAATTTTACAAATATCGGAACACAATGGCACCCTACGCCCGTGTTAGATTTTACATAGGGGTCGTAGCGATTTGTAATAAAATACTAAAGCTTTTATTGTAGAACTACGTAGAAGTCCTACGACTCCTTCTTGTAGAAGTCCTACGACTCATCGTAGTAGTACTACGACTCATTGTAGACCACTTACGACTCATCGTAGAACTACTACTGTGTAAGGATATTTGGATCATATACCCAATCAGTTGAATCTAACCTTATCAATCAGTTACATAAACCTTCCTCTTCAATCACTCTATCTATTAAAAAAAAACCGCATCAAAATCCGTTGCGTAGTTTTAAAGATTTAAGCATACATAGGGATATAGGGACAAAGAAAGCGACTTGGTTTTATACTATGTAGTGAAGTATTATAATACCTTCACGATCATATAATGGCTAAATAGTTTTGGTGTCTGGGAGAAGGTTTAACTCACGCAATTTGTCTGGCTGAGCCTGCAATCAGCTGTTCCATACAATCTCTGAGTAACATATAAAGAAATCAAGTGGCAGAATATCAGCTAATTAGCTTATATATATATGTTAAAGCGCTGCTGTATGTTTTTGATGTCTGGGAGAAAGTTTGGCCCATACAATTTGTTTTGATTAAACAATTATAATAATTACAAATCACTTATAATCCCATAAGTGAGATAAAAAAATCAAGCGTCAAAAAATAAGTTATGGACTATAATACCTTCACGATCATATTAAAGACTGAATCTATTTGGTGTCTGGGAGATCCTTTGGCCCATACAATCTCTCTGGCTGTGCAAATATATATGTTTCAAGAATCATGCATCAGAAATTAAGATAGTTTTCACCTTTTTTTGGCCCTTATAAGTGTCTGGCAAAAGTAATGGCCGGCGTGAAGTATCTGGCAATGCTGAATCCATATCTAGTCCAGCCATAAGTTCTGTTACAAATGAAAATGCATTTTTTTTTTATTGAAATAATGTATTATTACTAAAACTTATATGTACATACTAGCTGTGGCCCGCGGTGTTACCCGCGGTTTATTAGCCTATGTGTTAATCCAGGGTGTTAGCTAACTCCATACCAAATTTTATTAAAATCGCTCCAGCCGTTTAGACGTGAAGAAGTAACAAACATACACACTCACATACTCACAAACTTTCGCCTTTATAATATTAGTGTGATTAATTAAAGTCTCAGCAAAAAATAAAAAACAATATTCTATTAAAAATGGCCACCTTTGGCTTTTAATCTGCCTGGCCACAAAATCTATCATCCATGGAAACAGTGCGTAAATACGCACTGTTTCCATGGGAAATTTCGCCACTGCTTGCTCCAGAGATTTTTTAGAGACTCAATGTCGCTGTGTCGTATAGAGCAAGCCATGTCCTCTAAAACTGAACATAATTTATAGTCTTAAGGATTGAGGTCTGGGCTAGATGGGGGACAGTCTTCAGCTTTTATAAAGTCCGGAACGCCAGGCCAGGCTTGGGTAGTTCGTGCTTTGTGACCAGGTGCAGAGTCCTGTTGGAAAGTGTAACAAAGTGTATTGCTGAGAGGTTTCTCAACACGATCCAAGACTGTCTCTTGACTAGACGCCTTCTGCCGCGATACACTTTGGCTGAAGTTTTCAGTCCTTTTTCACAAAAATGTAGCTTTGTGACGCCTTGATAAGACACGCCCCACCAAACCATCACAGACGTAGGATGATGACCACGATGTACCTTTCCGACCACTTGAGCAGCTTCTTTAGAACTGTGAGCGTACACTTTATCATTTTGCTTATTGTAGTGCTCTTCAACCATGATTTTTTTTTTAAATAGTGGTTGTATGAAATTTCGTAAGTTTTGAAGTTAGATCTTTGAAATTTGTATTAGACTTGGCTGTTTAGTTTTAAACAAGATTTTCCAAAAATATGTATTTCAGCGTTTATAGAAATTGATTTTCTATAAACGCTGAAATACATATTTTTTTATTCCCTACAAAATCATGGAAGCGGATGAAGCCGCGAACAACAACTTGTACACTTTGTACAGCCATAGAACAAACTATAATATTTATCTACTTAAGATAGGATCAAATATCTTTTGTAATCTACGTCAACAAAGCAGTCCGCCAAAACTTATCATGTGGCCTGCTACATCTGACATGACGTCAAAAGTCAGATGGCTCCCCGTCTGCTATACCAGGAGCCGGTATTTTAGCAGACAAGGGATATTTTTGGCGCGCGCTTTGGTTTTATTGATTTATCTCGGAAAACCATAAGAATATAAGTTATTTCTTATTTCTGAGTTATTGTCAATTAAATAGGTTATTCAGATATATTTTTTTTATATTTTTATTTTAATGAATTGTAGTCATGATATGATTTTTAATGAGAGGGTAGGTACCTCGTCCTATTATTTTCTTAATAGAAATAAAACAAGACAATATTGGCACCTTCTATTTTATTTTATTTAAACATTATTATATTTATGATGAAATAAAATAGAAACATCACATGCTATTGTAATATTTTTTTTCAGTACACCCGCATTTATAAAAGTCGGTTCGCGGACGTGCGCGCTATGTGTCTTCAAAGCCGGGCTCGTTTGTAGTCGATAAACTTAATAACTATTGATAATAGAAACATAGGTTTATTTTTTATATTATCTTCAGCTTATCAGCTACACGTAAAAAAATCGCACATGTGTGAGTTGAATAGATTTTAAATAACAATGGAATAAAGAAAGTACTAAAATTTAGGTCATAAATCAGTCGGTCGGCTTTTAATTTTTTTTAGGTAGAAATGAAGTTCTAGGTATAGAAACAATAATGTTTTTAATTTCTTTACAAAACTAATTATCTATTACAACTCAAAAAACATGCACCTTTCTAAGAAATATTTGAAATATAAGCTCATAAAGAACAACATAATTTACGTAAAACTTCATACAAAGTAAATGACCTTGACCATACAAATGCTTGTCTGCTATCATACCGGGTCCCGGTATGAGAGTTTTTTCGCTCTGTTTATAATCAATTATTACGTTATTTAAACAAATATACACATTTAACATGGTATCAATCTAAAGTTTAATAATTAGGGCTTTATATTCAAAAGAGTTTTATTGATAATATTGCTTCTAAGTATAAATATGAAGAAAATAAAATGACATCCATAGTTTTTTGAGACGTATGGTCGCACTTAGCGCCCTTTTTTGCAAAAAATATAATTGTAAATGATAAAAAAAATATTAGAAATTGAACATTAATAACCATTCAATACAATTTAATTAAAATAATTATATGCTACGATATACGACGACACATTTATTGACAAAAAAATTATCAAAATATTCGAACGGTTTGCGAAATTTTCGCTAACGAGGCAGTTTTTTGATAAATGTTTACGCGGGATTTTGTTATGTAAGCCTATAATTATAGAATTTTTATTGACTTACCCGTTTATTCACCTTTATTTTCATATATCACAACACCCACAAGCACTTCACTTCACAATCTAAATAAAACTAATCTAAAAATACGCAGCCGTTCGGCGAACCTAACTCATCTCATACCGGCTCCCGGTGTAGTAGCAGACGGGGTTTATCTGTCAAACACTGGGAGCCGGTATGATTGCAGACAAGAGGAAAAACCCTAAAAATCAAGAATTACATGAAGTGGGTCCTATTTATTTTAAGTTAGAATGGTATTAAAAATAGGTAATAGCTTAATTGTTTTTTTTATTTTTATTTCTAATTTAAGCAGTGTCAAATTGTCTGCGCACTGCAATTACTACAATTACAGTGGGTGGACAATTTTGTTGGGTGCTTTAGTTAGAAAACAATCGATGGGTTAAAGATCTAAGAAAAGTTTAAATCGTCTTAGCGACAATATGATAATAATAGCTATGTCAAATGTCTCCAAATAAAAAATAAAAAAATAAAAAAATTTTAGAATTGAACCATTTAATGTTTAATAAAATATTCATAATATTTACTATGACATGTGGATATTTTTCAAGGGAAATGAACATGATAAAACAGCTGTCTTGTAAGGGATGGGACACAATATTTATTCACTGCACCAGTTTGGTTTGCTGACTGACTCGGAAATCAAACTGTTAGATAAATAACTAGTGGTTCAAATCGACTAAAGAAAACAATGGATAACGTACTTAAACTGAGAATCACGTATAGCAACACAATCTTATGATTTCATTATCATGAACATGTTGTTCAGGATTGTCAACTCCTAATTTTTTTCTTTATATGTAGAATCAAAAACTCCTTAAATCTTTACAAGAAATTTTTAGAAAACCAGCCAAGCGCTAGACGCTCGCGCGACGACGGGAGTCACTCGAACGATGGGAAGGGGGGAGGGGGGTGCAAATTGATTCATTGACTGTGTTAGAGGATTTTGTAGGGAACGTAGAGGTTGTAGAAGGTGTAAGCTGATAATTATAAGAAAAGCTTGAATAGAATTGCTACGAGTATGTCGTAGCAATTGTATGTATGTAAAGCTTGTATAGATTTAGAACTACAATATACTATCTCATGTAAGGAATATTCACTACTTGTGTGTCATTTGAGAATGTAGCATAATGAGTTGTAACCAAAACTTACTGAGGGATAATGGTTCTACAGAACAGTATTATAATTGGAAGACCTTGTTCTGTTCAAGAAATGTCAGGATGTAATGTGTGAGTCTGTATATTGTTTAAGGTTCCTATCACTCAGTTCAGTATTGTCGGGGTATCTATTCAGGGTAGTATAGAATAATACAAAATAACAAATGGCAATCAGCATTATATTGTCAAAATACAATTCGCTCTGGTTATATCAAGGAATTGGAGTAGGGAGGTATGCTAGTGTCACTTCCAAGAGGACCTATTGCCTAGGAAAAGAAGTGATAAGAAAACTAGGCCGTCTCCTAACAAAAATATTTGCCATATACATTTGCTAATATGATATTTACATAAGCAATCTGTAATGTACCTAATTGACTGAGACTTAGATATACCATTGCAATGTCTTACTATATTACTACAAGGCAGATGATTCACAACTTACAGGACAATAGACAATTAGACACATTGCAATATCTTTTCATCAGTCAATCAGCTAGTATACACAAACATTATACATAGTATAGAAAAACACTATTTATATAATACAATAGAAACAATATAAAGTAACTTTGAATAAGGATCGTACCTTCGCCGTCGGATGACACCAGAGAAAAGAGGGCTAGGTCAGAGTTTGTCCAGCTTTTATACTTTCGTTTTACTCACATTTTCTATTATGTGGGTAGAATGCCACAGTTATAACTTTTTAGGTACATTATAGATATTAAGCAGTGTTTTTAACATCATTCTATACTTAGATCGTTATACAACAATTTATATAAAGATATAGACACTAGATTACATAATCCAAACAATACAAATATTAACTGTATTAACTATATTGTTTCATCAAATACCTACATATGTGGGTAGGATCCCACATTAGAGTTTGTTTAATAGGTACATCTGTGATAAAAGAGTTTAGTCTAATTCATTAATGATATTATCAGTTGCAATTACATTTAGTATATTCATTCCAACCTCTGCAATGCATTCTCATGTCTAATATCATAAGCATCATAAACAACTGACACAGTATTAATCACAATACAAACATCATCCTAAAATATCTGTGGGTACATCTATAATATAAATAATTGATTTATTAGATCTTTGAATTGTTCTGTGCCACAAGTAGGTATTTCATACAGAATAACATAACTACCAAACATAGTGCAGACACGGATGATCTTATAATCATCGTTATGATAACCAGTCAATACAATGTGATGGTTACACCGTCATCAGACTCCAGACCACCTCTCAAACTTATAAAACAGTTCCACCAAACCTTCGTTCGGTTTTATACAACAATATATAAACTGGAAGAATCAATATTCCAAAACACATCTACATAGTAGATATCAAAATCCAACACATGGATTGATTATATATATGGCTATTTACATAGCCATATAACACCATATCTAACAACTGCATGGGTTATGTTACCCCCAATAAAGTCCGTAAAACCCCTAAAGAAATTAAATCCCCCATCTCACTAATTTCCCCTTGGATGACTTTCTAATTGTTTTGTTTCTAAGTGTGGTTACAGTAATCATGTAAAACCTAGGTATTTCAGACTATGAATATTTTTTTTAACTATTAATAAAACAAAAGTAATTACATGCAGTGAACAGAGCATAAATGGTTAAATATCTAATTTCAGTCTCATTATTTTTGTTATGTCTAACAATTTATCAGGTTCCAAAAGTGAAGTGAAGTGAAGAACCTGCGTTTACGATTTTTAATGCTTTATATTAAGTTACCTATGATCATGAAACTACTACGTATTCCAATAATAAACCATATACTTATTCCAATTTAAAAAACATTCCTTAATATTATTTGTATTATGTCAAGTCCCATCTCTAACACTTTTACAATATCCTTGAAATACTTTGTAAACTAAATCGCAGAACTGGTTGTATGACATTCTAATATCAGATCAACAGAAAGTTTTCAGGATGAAGCAAGCTTATAAACAGTACTCGTCAACAGAATTGACAAAAGCCTTTGATCAATTTAACACATTCTTTTACATAAGCGGATTTAAGGGGTTTTGGGTAAATGAGGTTAAGTTGCCTGAGAAATTTGTGAAAATTTTCGACAAAGTCTTGATAGTGGCTGACAAATTTAACATATTTCTAATGATTTCCTGTTTTATGGCTTTTTATACGCAGGATAGCATGACGCCAGAGCAATCGTCTAATCTAATCCTGTTTAGTGCGTCATTGCCAGTTATAAACTATTACTATTACATCTTCATATACTACAGGACAGAAGTGAAGGACATATTGTTCCATTTGGTGGTACTACTTAAGGAACATTACTATAATCGAGAAGAGCAGTTGCTGATGATTAAGAACATGAAACGATTTATAACAGTGGTCGCTGGTTCACTGTATTGTATGCTTTTTGGACAAGCTATCTTCGGTTCATCGAAAACTATTCTGTATGGTGAGTAATTTGTAATCTACCATTTAGGTACCTACTGAAACTTATATGATGTACACGCATCAGGTTTTGCAACAAATAATATAATTTACCCCCGATGAATTCAATTTAATTAAAAAGTGATTTCTATTCGTCATCTCATAAAGACAACAAAGAGTCAATGATGTTTAAGGCTGAGATGGCGGACTTCTTCAACTTCAACTATCTCTCGAACAAAATGAAAGCGGAAAGTTTGATAATAACAATAACTATCAATTGTTTTATGTTTACGATCCTCAGGTGATGTATTTTATCCATACATCGGTGCTTGGCCTGATGTTAATTACACCTCTTCAATAGGACTTATTGGTGCGATTTTTAACTATGCACTCGTTTTGTGGGCTAACTTACGAACTATCGCCGTATATGCAATGACAACGGTTCTTCTTATGACAAACACCTATCAATTTAAAGATATGCAGAATTATTTCCACAACCTTGAAGATATTTTTAAAGATAACACTTTAAATCAGTCACAAAAAGAAGAAAAATATGAAAATGAATTAAAAAAAGGAATATATATGCATTCTCTAAGTCTGTGGTAAGCTGCTAATAAAATTAGTAGTATGTACTTATAATGTTCACTATTGTATAACACAGTAAGTACCTACATATATATACTTCAATAAAAATGATTAAATGGTTGCAGGTCGGTGCGGAAATGTCAGCATGTTTGCTGGACCATATTCAGCGTCCAATTGTTGCTTACATTGACTAATTTGTTTATCTCGATGACTGCGGTAGTGAGTATAAAAAATACATTGCTCGTGTCATTTATCATTATTAGATGATTGATTACCCTCAAACCACTGGTTGAATTTTAGTTCAACAGGATTGGTTAAAAATATGCAATGGCTAGATTTTACATAAGGGTCGTAGCGAGTTAAGTTTTTTTTGTAGAACAACATGTTTCATAAATTGGTTTAGACGCATGAAACTTTGTAAAGAGGCTGGTAGAGAGTTCTTTGAAAAGATTTAATTGAGGTATCCTTAGTCCAGTGAGCTACAAAAACTTTTCCAACTTTCGCTGCGAGCTAATATGATTGCTCTCGAACAAAATTTCACTTGTCCTTTATATAAAGCCAAATTATCTGGGGAAGCATTTCGTCTAAAATTCCGTAACGCCGATCTACGTCGCGCAACAGCCAACATTCTAGGTCAGCATTCCAGTATACCTTAGGTTTAAAGTTATTACAAGGGTTTGAACATATTTTTTTAGAGGTATGCTAGAATTTGCTGCTGTGTTGGTTTCTTTTGTAAACAAATTGTACATTTCTTGTATAATAAGTAAACTAACATTCATAGATCCTGTATAATTTGTAAAAACTGCTATAAGACAATTACTATATTTATTCCAATCTGCTAGTTTTAAATTACGTTACCTGAAAGGACTACTTAAATTGTTATAATTCATTGAGATCTTAATTATTATGTGGTCACTTCCTAGATTTTCAAAGAAGAGCAATATATTGAAACAATATTTTCTAGATTACTGCAGTTTCGCAAGTGAACTTGTAATATTTCTATACCGGGATTATTTATATTTACAGGACATATGAAAGCTTTAATTGATTTATGTAATATGATGGGTACCCCGCCATACCCATCCCATCTATCGCGCCTAAATATATTATATAAATTAGAATTAGTAGTTTGTTTTCTATCCAGCCAAGTCTCACTTATAATTGTAATGTGATTTTTATCCATAATTAAAACCTCCCCAAAACTTAGTAATTTGGGCTTAAGGCTCTGAGAATTCCACTTCAGAATGTTAATAACAGAGGTCTGAGTAGACACGCTATCCATTAAACATTGACAATAAATTTTGTAACATATTTCCGCTCAGTAAAATCAAATCAGCACAAATAAATTGTTTAAACTCGGATTGTTTTAATTCGGAGTGGATCCCGTTAGTGGTGTGCGGGGGGGCACCGGGGGCCCTTCCGTGCCCCGCGTCAGCCCTTCACGCAACTCGCGGACCAGCCGGGACTTACGCCCCGCCCCCTTATCTGAGTATCACTGTGGCCCCATACCTCATATAACCCCTTCCCGATATATCTTTCTGTAAATAATGCCACGAAATAGAAATAAGAGAAGGCTTAACACAGCGGACACCCTATTCACTTTTAAAATGGATTTTTGCAATGTCAGGGGTCTTCATAGCAACCTAGACGCCGTACACCACCACCTTGACACAGCGCGGCCTGCTTTGCTCTTTTTAACAGAGACGCAGATATGTGCCCCGGATGACATCTCGTACCTTAAATACCCCGGCTACGAATTGGAGCAGACATTCCTCCGGAAAGCCGGAGTGTGCATGTTCATAGGGGGCGATATCTGCTGTCGCCGCCTTCGGGGCCTCGAACATGAGGATCTCTCTATTTTATGGCTTCGCGTAGACGATGGGGGACTTACCCGAATCTACGCGTGCCTCTACAGATCTCCTTGCGGTGATTCGGGTTCGAGTCTACTTTTTGAGAACGTCCAAAGGGGGATTGACCAAAAGGTTGGAGCAGTGCCCATCCGCAGAGGTGGTGGTCCTCGGTGACTTTAACGCTCATCATAAAGAGTGGTTGGCATCGAGGACCACCGATCTCCCGAGTAGGACTACTTTCAAAATGGCCTTGGCCTATGGTCTCTCACAACTGATAATACAGCCCACCCGTATACCACATGTTGAGAGCCACATGGCCTCCTTGTTGGATCTTCTGCTGACAACACATCCACGCAGATACAGGGTAGTGGTCGATGCTCCACTTGGGTCGTCCGACCACTGCCTTATCCGCAGCGAAGCCCTCATTGCGTGACCCGTCCGCTCTCCAGCGAATGGTTCTGGGATGGACTCCGCGAATTTTTCGCGTCCTACCCTTGGAGGCATGCTTCTCCACAGAGGATCCCGACGCTTGTGCGGACTGTATCACGGATACGGTGCTTCAGGGAATGGAACTATTTATTCCCAATGCCCGAATTTCCGTTGGTGGTCGTAGGCGCCCTTGGTTCAACCAGGCTTGTCGAGTGACCGCGCGCCTGAAACAGTCTGCGTACTTAGCCTGGAACGATGCCAGGAAACGTAAGGATCTGACCGTTTATGTTGAGAAAGAACCAGCAAGAAGGCTATTGCTATAGCAAAGGCAGATCACTTTGCCAGAATTGGCGAGCGACTTCGAAGGCATCCCGCTGGGAGTCGTGCATTCTGGTCGCTCGCCAAAGCTGCGCAAGATAACTTCTGCCAGACCAACCTCCCACCACTGCGCAGCTACGATGGCAGTCTAGCCCACGGTGCTAAGGAGAAAGCCGATCTCTTGGGCTGACTCTTAGCCTCTAACTCGACTTTGAATGATAGAGGAGCCACACCACCTTCCATCCCAAAGTGTAAAAGCTCCATGCCAGAAATACGCATCACGCAACGTGCGGTTAGGAAGGAGCTCATGCTTCTTGATATCCAGAAATCGAGCGGGCCGGACGGCATCCCTGCAGTGGTACTTAAGACGTGCGCCCCTGAGTTGACCCCCGTTCTGAAGCGTCTCTACCATCTCTCATATAAAAATGGAAGGGTTCCATCTTCGTGGAAGGTCGCCAATGTCCACCCTATTCCCAAAAAAGGTGACCGGTCGGACCCGTCAAATTACAGGCCGAGTGCGGTAACATCCTTGTTATCAAAGGTGATGGAGAGAGTTCTCAACACCAGACTCTTGCGGTATCTTGAGGAGTGCCAGCTGATAAGCGACCGCCAGTACGGCTTCCGTCACGGTCGCTCAGCTGATAATCTTCTTGTGTTCCTCACGCACCGCTGGGCTGAAGCCTTGGAAAGCAAGGGCGAGGTTCTCGCTGTCAGCCTCGACATCGCCAAGGCGTTTGACAGGGTCTGGCACAAGGCCCTTCTATCGAAGCTTCCTTCTTATGGAATCCCCGAGGGGTGTTGCAGATGGATCGCTAGCTTTCTGGACAATCGGAGCATTATGGTCGTCGTTGACGGTGCTTGTTCCAGTCTGAAAACCATTAATGCTGGCGTTCTACAAGGCTCTGCATATCAATGATATGCTGTCCATAGAGAACATACATTGCTATGCAGATGACAGCACGGGTGATGCGCGATATACCAGCCAACAGAACGTCCCTCGGAGCGTTGTTCAGGAGAGACGGTTGCAACTTGTGTCAGAAGTCGAGGACTCTCTGGGGCGGGTCTCCGAATGGGGTGAGAGGAACCTGGTTCGATTCAACCCCACAAAGACACAAGTATGCGCGTTCACTGCGAAGAAAGACCCATTTGTCCTAGTGCCACAGTTCCAAGGAGTTACACTCCGAGTCTCCGAGAGTATTGGGATTCTCGGCGTCGAAATCTCCAGCAAAGTCCAATTTGGGAGTCATTTGGAAAGTAAAGCCAAATTGGCGAGCAAAAAAGTGGGTGTCCTCAACAGAACGAAGCGTTATTTCCCGCCGGCACAGCGATTTGTGTTTTATAAAGCGCAGGTCCGACCGCACGTGTAGTACTGCTCTCATCTCTGGGCGGGTGCCCCCAAATACTTGCTTGGACACGGATTGACTGGAGTCTTTACAGCAGAGGCGTGACTTTGGTGCACTTTGCGTACTCTACCGTCTGTTCAACGGGGAGTGCTCAGAGGAACTGTTTGACATGGTGCCACCGTCACCTTTCTACCACCGCACCACTCGACATCGTAGTAGGGTTCATCCATTCCACTTGGAAACAAAACGGTCCTGTACGGATCGATTCCGGCGTTCTTTTCTTCCACCAACGTGTAGACTCTAGAACGAACTACCTGCTGCGGTGTTTCCCGAGCGCTACGACATGTCTTTCTTCAAACGAGGTTTAAAGAGAGTTTCACTTCACGGTAGGCAGCGGCTTGGGTGTGTCCCTGACACTCCTGTAGTCTATGAGCGGCGGTTACCGCTTACCATCAGGTGGGCCGCTAGCTCGTCTGCCAACCATAGGCAATAAAAAAATTAAAAAAAAAACTCCTCACAATGTTTTAGAATACTTTGAACTTTTTTATCCTGTAAAGAAAGATCTGATAACACAATGTTTTTAATTTTAAATATAATCTTAAAAATTCTAATTTTCTATTGTAATTTGTTTGTTTATCTATGTCACTTCTCGACACTTCATTTGATATAATTGTTTAATTTATGGTTTCGACGTATATTTTTCTTGTGTAGATCTCTAGAGTGCATTTCTTGAGCAGCTTTTATATATATTTCTACGTTTATTATATGTTTGTAGATTGCTTGATACCACACTACTTTAAGACATTTTTGCACTGCTGGTCATAGGTGTAGGAGGCCCTTGAGTTGTCATTTTTTTTTTTTTTATAATATCTTGGGACAACTCACACAACGCTATTTGATCCCAAACTAAGCAGAGCTTGTACTATAAACATACTTATATATTTCTATACTTATATATAAATGATAAACATACTTATATATTTCTAAATACATACTTATTATAGATAAATAACACCCAGACACAGAATAAACCATCGTGCTCATCACACAAAGTTTTATCCTGGGTGGGGATCGAACCCACCCAGGATAAAACGTTCTGTGATCCGACTGCTACGCAAGAGGTCGTCTCTTGCGTAGCAGTCAGATACATTCCCACCGCCGCCACAGAGGCAGTCATGTCATCAATTGTGGGTTGTATGTTGAATCTTGAGTGTTAAAATGACATTTTGAAATTCTTTTTCTTTTACATTTTTCGAAGTTAACATTTGAAGTGCCTTTCTATAGACGTTTTCTTTGGACATAATCTCTCGAATCTTCCTTTCTTTCAAGTAAGTAGGGCATTGCTTATTCAAAACAATGTGAGGACCGCTGCAGTTTAATCACTGAAATTCTGTTACCTCACAGTTGTCGTGTGGACCTCCACATTTTGGGCAAAGTTTTTTTTTTGTTGCAGTACTTAAGAAAGTGTCCAAACTTCCAGCATCCAGTACATTGTGTTACAGGGAATATAAAAGGATCTACTTTGAAACAGCAGCCATATGCTGCACATATGGTGGCAAGCTTGAACCCTCGAAGCATACTCTAATTGTCTCACTATCAACCCAATTCTCTTCCAAACTATTATTTTTTAATCTTTGCACTGATACGACTTTTGTGTTTGTCTCTAATATGGTTAAGATTTCAGATTCACTTAACTCTATATCAAAATCTCTAATAATACCAAAAGACATTGATGATTCATCAGTCATCATACGTTTGTAGCCCATTCCTTCAAACTTTTCACATTTTAACAATAACTCCGCATCTTTTTTCGACTCAAAGCAAATAAGAACTATAAATGGACTTTTATATCTTATTTTTGTAATGTTTTTGTTATTTTCATCTCGTATTAATCTCGCAAAAACCATTTGTTTTGGCAGAGCTTCAGTGCATGTGCGGCCACTCTTTTCAAATTGCCGATGTTTACAATGTTTGTTTGTTTATAAAGTATAGTACCTGGATGACCGAGCTTCGCTCGGTACTTTAAGGGTTCCGTAGCCAAAATGCCAAAAACGGAACGCTTATGTATGTCACAGGCATTTTACATAAAGACTACACAATGAATATATTGATAAAATTTGGTGAAAAGGCGTCTTGTAGTAGCCGCTACTTAGTTTGATAGCTAAATAATAAAAATAAATATTTTTTGGCATTCCATACATTTAACAAAGGCTGAAAAAAATAACAGCAAAAATCACTGTGTGGCATCATTCGACAGGCCTTTAAAAACATGGAAGGTTTCTAATAAACTTTTTTGGTCGAGTGAATATTATTGGAAATAATTGCCCCAAAAGTTACTTAAATTGTGTCCCCTCCCCTTATGTTTTGAACTGTGTGACGAAAAAATAATAGAAATTTTATAGGCATGTTTTGCCAATCACTTTATTAAAAAATTTAATAATTGTATTAAAAATCATAAAGGTAGCGCTTAATAAATACTTTAAACTAAAATATTTATTTTCGACATTATCGGACATACAAGAAAAAGGCGTAAGTGCCATGAACATAACGCTCTTCAGCTGGTGCAAATATTCAAATCGGATTATTTACGTCACCGGCTGCGGAACCCTACACTGAGTATGGTTCGACATGCTCTATTCCTTTTTTTTTGATTAATCGTGTATTTTGGAAATAATATTTAGACACGCATTACATACTTAT
The DNA here is from genome assembly GCA_945859575.2 of Herminia tarsipennalis. Classification (NCBI taxonomy): domain Eukaryota; kingdom Metazoa; phylum Arthropoda; class Insecta; order Lepidoptera; family Erebidae; genus Herminia; species Herminia tarsipennalis. The sequence goes on from OX243837.2 coordinate 27,153,622, forward strand.
GAGACATCAATAATATTTTTCAGAGTTCAGCCCTCGCAGGAAACACCCGCGTTCGTTTTACTTATTTTTCTCGAGCTAAGCGCTGGCGCAGCAAATAACTCCGTCGCGAGTAACCTTCGTCGGCCGCCGCGATGACCTAGTTATTAATATTGTGCAGTGTTACGTGAATTATTATGACTAATTATGTGTTAACATTAAATAATAAAGTGTAATTATCTTTTAAACATGACTTCGGTATCTATCAAAACCGAAACGGAACGTTTGTTATTCAAACACCTAACGGAAGAAAAGGCTCAACGTAAACAGTTGAAAGTCCTGGTTAATGACTTAAAAGGTCAAATAGCAGAACTTCAGCAACAGCTGAATAAGGTCCAGGAGCATAATGTAACTCCAGCTACAACGTCCAACAATCAGGTTCTCGCTAAGCCAGTCCAGTATGAGACTGATGAAGAAGAACTCGCTAATGAGACTCAGTGGATTCGTCAGCAGCATAGGAAGAAAAGGAAGCTGAATCGATCGTTGACCCCACACAAACAACAAGGAGAGTGCTCCGATGATGACATTGATAAGGCGCCGAAAACTAAAAAGGCTCCTCAACCACCACCTATAATCGTGGAAAACATAAAAAACTACCAAAAATTCTACGACTTTCTGTTGGCAAATGTTTCTGGTGAGTCCTTTTTAATTAAAATGAGGGCCGGAGATAGCGTAAAAATAAATGCAAGTAATGGTGAGTCCTACAGGCAGATTTCTAAGATATTACTAGAAAATAACTGTATTTGGCATTCTAATGAAAATAAGCAAGAAAGGCCAATCAGAGTGATGGCTAAAAATCTGCATTCTTCATGCACCTCTGATAGAATAGTAGAAAATTTAAAGTCTAAAGGTTATAACATCCAAGACGCCGTTAACAAGCTGAACTGGAGGACCAAGGAACCTCTGAACATGTTCATGCTTTCATTCGACAAAAATGAAGATATCAATAAAATTTACAGCATCTTGGATGCAAAGTAGAGATCGAACCATTAAAAACCTCTAGATTAATCCCGCAGTACAAAAGGTGTCAAGCTTATGGGCACACACAAAAGTATTGCGCCAAAGAGCCGCGTTGTGTCAAATGTACAGGTAAACATTTAAGTAAAGACTGCAAAAAACCTGCAGACGTTAAACCTAAATGTGTTCACTGTGGAGAACCGCACCCTGCCAGCTACCGAGGGTGTATGGTAGCCAAAGAGTTGCAAAACATTAAAAATAAAGCTACTAAAAAGGTACAATCAGCCTCTTCCAACCAGACACTGAAGGGCAACCCTGCAAAGAAAACAATAGGCAATCAAATGGTCACTAAAACCCAGTCTTTCGCACAAATAACCAAAGGTACACAAGCGCAAACAAAACCTCAACCAGGTGAGGAAACAACATCGTCTGTAGATGCAAAATTGAATAAAATATTAAGCATAATTACATCATTTGACGAACGTATAAGGAAATTAGAAAATAGCAATAAAACAGCTATATCTAAAAAGCACAATGAATAATTCTTTACAAATTATGGCATGGAATGCTAATGGACTTCTTCGACATCAATGTGAGTTACAAGCTGTCCTAAATATAAAAAACATAGATGTGTGCCTTATATCCGAAACACATTTTACCAACGAATCTTACATCCAAATGAAAGGTTATACAATTTACCATGCATTGCACCCACATAATAAAGCTAGGGGAGGTAGTGCAATTATAATAAAAGATAACATCTGCCATTACGAGAAATTTAAACATGAAGAGGTCGAAATACAAGCTGTCGCTATATGTGTTAAAACCAATCGTTATACTGTCACGCTGTCTTCAATTTACAGTCCGCCAAGGTACTCATTGAAAGCTACATACTACAAAAAATTTCTAAAGCAACTCGGAAATAGATTTATTCTTGGAGGGGACTTTAACGCTAAGAACACATACTGGGGGTCGAGACTAACCACTACAAAAGGAAAAGAATTGTTGAACGCAATCAGAGAAATCAAATGTGACGTTATATCAACAGGCAAGCCGACATACTGGCCTACTGATCCACACAAAATTCCTGATTTAATAGATTTTTTTATATACAAAAACTTGCCATTAGATCTTCTTAACATAGATGGCAATTTTGATATAAATTCCGATCATTCACCGATAACATTGACCTTAAGTGAGCAAATATTGCAAAAAGAGAATTATCCCACCTTATTTAATACTTTTACTGACTGGATAAGCTTTAGACATGATTTAGAGTCGCTCATAAACCTAAAGGTAGCTTTAAAGCACCCTGAACAACTGGATATGGAAGTGAGAAAATTCATCACAGATATTCAACAATGCGCCTGGAATAATACACCCGAAATGAAAAAAAAAGTTAGAAGTATCAACTACCCACTCGAAATTCGGAATCTAATAGCTGAAAAAAGAAAACAGAGGCAAAAATGGCAGCAAAGCAGATTTCCCGCTGACAAAACACTCTTAAATAACCTTTCAAAAAGACTCAGTAGACAAATTAAAAAATATCACGACGAATCTATGTGCACCTACTTAAGTCAGTTATCTGGTGATCGTACCACAGATTACTCATTATGGAAAGCTACTAAAAGCTTTAAAAAACCTATCACTCAAATCTCACCAATTAAGGAAGAGACTGGGCATTGGGCCGTAAGTAATGAACAAAAAGCTATTAGATTTGCGCAGCACCTAGAACAAATATTTCAACCAAATGACGCTGACAGTGATGATGCAACATTTGACCTCACCTCACCTATACAAAACGATAATACAGAAATAAAATTGACAACCCCAAAAGAAATCAGTAAAGAGATAAAACTCTTACATAAAAAAAAGTCTCCTGGTTATGATCTCATTACTGGAGTAGTCCTACAAAATCTCCCACGTAAAGCAGTAGTGAAACTGACTACCCTTATTAATGCAACACTTAGATTAAAATACGTACCTGACGTGTGGAAAATAGCTGAAGTGATAATGATACTAAAGCCAGGAAAACCTCCTCATGAAGTATCATCATATAGACCAATTTCGCTTTTGCCAATAATATCTAAGCTGTTCGAAAAATTACTTCTTAAAAGACTAAAGCCAATCATTGAAAACAGAAACCTAATTCCTGATTACCAGTTCGGTTTCAGAGAAAAACATTCGACCATAGACCAAGTCCACAGAATAACAAATATCATAGAAAAAGCACTGGAGAACCAGCAAGTTTGCTCTACTGTTTTCCTTGATGTAGCTCAAGCTTTTGATAAAGTTTGGCATAAAGGCCTGATGTATAAACTAAACAAAATGCTGCCGAAACAGTTCACAGATATTCTGAAGTCATATATATCTTATTTAATACTTTTACTGACTGGATAAGCTAGAGAGCTAGAGAATTAGAACTTCGTTACAAAAAGATGTACTGGTTACTGGGAAAACACTCAGCCTTATCAGTACACAACAAAATACTTTTGTACAAACAAGTCCTTATGCCAGTATGGACCTATGGTATCCAGTTGTGGGGATGTACCAAACAGAGCAACTCGCAGATGATTCAACGCTTTCAAAATAAAGTACTCAGAGGCATCGTAAACGCGCCCTGGTATATTAGAATGGACGATCTCCATCGGGACCTTAAATTGGACCTCGTCACCAATACTATAAAAAAAATAGCCGAAGCTCATGAACAACGACTTCATCACCATGTGAACATTGAGGCTATCCAGCTCCTCGACAACACGGACATAGTAAGAAGACTGAAAAGGACAAAACCTTTTGAGTTAGTGACCATAATATAGTGTAACAGTGCAGTGCATTGTAATTAAAGAACACAAGAACAAAGTGTCTTCATGTTATTAGAAACATTAAGAATAGTGTTAATGGACATGATCTTAAAATAATACTTTTAGTAGTTTACGTCAAACTCAAATTACTTATTAGTGTCTGTAGACTAGATTGTAATTACAATGGGGAACATCACGGTTCAACATTACAAAAAAAAAAAAAAAAAAAAATTACTTATTAACTTACCGACATAATAATAACAAAATTTGAAATAATAAACCGTAATAAATCACAAATCAAAACGCAAACAATTAAATAAAAAAACCGGGCAAATGCATGTCGGGCACAATGCACCTGAACAATGTGGATTAAGAAGTGGGTTTTCTATTGTTTTTGTTTCAATATCTACTTAATAATATTTTTCAATGGAATTTGTACGAAAATTACTTCTCATTTGATCAGGTGTTACTCGTAAACTTGCAAAGCCTACTTAGCTGTGATAGTTTTACTTTTAACTTGACTATTTATTCTTCTACCGTGAATTTTTTCACATACCCAACATCAACTATTTAGCTGGCAGAGGGGGGGGGGGGACACTTGTCTCTAACAAAAATTTGCATTTTAAAGCTTAATATTTTACAAACGGATCCCTAAATCTAAAAATCGTCTTACCAACCCCTAAACGTTTTTTAAAGGCATATCTAATGATACCCCACACGATAGGGTTGCTGAGAAAAAAAAAACACACCCTCACTTTACTTATATGGGAGGTACCCTAAAAAAAGGTTTTTAAGATTTTATTCTTTCACTTTGTCGGCGTAAGTAATATGTGTATCCATGCAAAATTACAGCCTCCTAGCACTTACAGTCTCTGAACAAAGGTGCGGACGGACGGACGGACGGACATGGCGAAACTATAAGGGTTCCATCTTGCCATTTTGGCTACGGAACCCTAAAAAAACGGACGAAAGCATGTCGGACCATGCTCAGTGTAGAGTTTCGGAGTCGTAGCCGTATGAATAAATCCGATTTCCCACTTACGCCCTTTTGTTGAGAAACGCAGTATTTAGGCAATAACTCAATGACGGTAAATCGGAAATAAGTTTTGTTTAAAGTATTTGTTATGCGCTACCTTTTTGTTTTTTTTTTCGTATTTTTTGACAAGGTTCAATCGATAAGGGGCTGGGGGAGGACACAATTTTTGCAATTTTCTTTCAATCACTACATAGTACAAAAGAAAGTCGCTGTCGCTGTCTGTCTGTCCCTATGTATGCTTAAATCTTTAAAACTACGTAACGGATTTTGATGCGGTTTTCAACAATAGTTAGAGGGATTCATGAGGAAGGTTTATATGTATAACTAGCGACCCGCCCCGGCTTCAAACGGGGTTCTATCTAATATATAAAATTCTCGAGTCACAGTTTTCGTTGCCATACTCCTCCGAAACGGCTTGACCGATTTTGATGAAATTTGCTTTTTTGCTTATCCGGTATCTATGAGAATCGGCCAACATCTATTTTTCATACCCCTAAGAGTTTGTTTGTTTGTTTGAATGCGATAATCTCAGGAACTACTGGGCTGCACTGAAAATTTTTTTTATTGTTGGATAGCCCATTTATCGAGGAAGGCTATAGGTTATAACACGCTACGACCAATAGGAGCGGAGCAGCAATGAAAAATGTTATAAAAAAAAGAAGAAAAAAGGGAAAATTACAATCTATTATTCATGCCCCTAAGTGATAAGGGTTATCCACCCCTAACATTTATAACTATACTATAATTTTAGAAGAGAGAGAAGAGTTTGTTTGTTTGTTTGAACGCGATAATCTCAGAAACTACGGGTCCAAATTGAAAAAAATATATTACTTTTAGATAGCCCATTTATCGAGGAATGCTATAGGCTATAAAACATCGCGCTACAACTAATGGGAGCGGAGCAGCAAGTAACAATGTTTGCAAAAATGGGGAAAATTTACGCAGACGAAGTTGCGCGGGTCAGCTAGTTATACAGGGTGACTTTGAAATCAGTCGACAAATTGATAGGGGAGTATCAGCACCGGAAATTGCGAAATTTAAATTGTAAAAAAAACATCCGATTTTATTGCTTAAAACGACGGTGACAGGTCTATTAAGGTTTAGTAAACTAAAAGAATCAGTACATTATCATTATTTCCATATGTCTAAAACTTAAACAAATAAATAAAATGAACAAAGTTTAAAAATCGTACGACGCGCTCTAAAAATCATATGATCATAATTTCGTAAAAACGTAGTTCATTCAAAGGGTCATTGATCATAAACACCAAATAAAGAAAGTACAGAAGGTAATATTTAAACAACGCGCTCAATAACAACGGACACTTAAACACCGTTCACGGACACAAAATCTCGCGTCGCCTTCCGAACTACGTGGTCTAAAGTGATATTTATACCCTGTTCCATGTGACCGATGTGTATGTGCGCGTCGCTACGTATGAACGTTATCTTCTGTACTCTCGGTGTTTTGTGTAATGCACTCCCGACGACAAACCCGATCGGGGATTCCGCCGGCCGGCACGTGTAACACGGGTGGTGCCGCTGGGGGGAATGAAACATACCGATATCGATACTTTTTCGAAATCACATACTTGTAAAGTAGCATTCCAGTATTCTAATAAAGTTTGTTAGGATTATTGTCGAGTACATTTTAAACAAACTTCATTTATTTATAAAAAGAGGAATTGAAAACACAAATCATACTTACTAAGAACAATTAAATACATTAATACCAACACAGTAAGCGAGTCACTTCAGTCCTCGTAAGTACAAGTACGAGTGAATAATTACAAGTATGTAACTAAAATAAGTAATGATCATTATCTACGGAGATATCGATGAATTTCATTTGCTCCCATAGTATCATCCCTAAACGGCGCGGGCGCGAGCCAATCGAAACAATTTCACCAGTCGGACGAAAGCTTAATTAGGTGACGGTCGTGTGCTGCATAAAAAGTAATCGATTGTGTAGTTATCGAAGTTGTGTACTGTTAAGTGATAAGTTTTCGAAGATGCCTAGGGGTACGAGAAGAAACAGTGAACTTTTTGATATCCAACAAATTTTAAATGTGGTGATTTGGTATAGCCAAACTAACAATTTAAAGGAAACGCAGCGAAGATGGCGAGAAATTTATCCACGGCAAAACCAACCGTCCTTAGAGAGAATACTAAGTGCCACTCGAAACCTTTTGGACTTCGGTAAGTAGTCTTCATGTTCCCACCCATGCCATGTAAAAATATGAAGGAAAAATTGGTTTTACATTGTTTTTTTCGCGGCATAATAGGTAGGTTAGGTACAGATAGTTCGTCGATTCGTTACCGTACCTAAAATAAGGTAGTGGACTGTATAAATATTATAATGAATAACAAAGAATCGTACAACTGTTAGTCGCGGTACTTAAATAGAGGGCAAATAAATTGATACAAAAATGAGGTGCGCGAGCGCGGTTGTGCGTTGAATACATGCGCTGCGGTGCGGCGGCGGGCGCGTCGACCGGGGAGTCCCGCTCCCGCACCCCGCCGTCCCCTCCGCGCCGCCTGAGCGCGGCGCTGTGTTGACTGAATGACTCAACACTCTGTCTGTATTCATTCATGCTCACGGAAACAAAAAACGACGGCGCATGGAGTTACATATTAGATACTAATGTATTTTTTTTGTATTTTAAAGTATCATAGAACATTAATATTTTCTTCTAATAATATGTCCTAAAAAATATTGGATACACGCAAGTTTACTCATTGAAGTTTGTCGACTCAATTCAAATTCATTCTGTATATAAAAACCTTTCTCATAAATCCCTCTAACTATTGTTGAAAACCGCTTCAAAATCCGTTGCATAGTTTTAAAGATTTAAGCATATGTATATAGGGACAGACAGACAGCGACAGCGACTTTGGTTTATACATATGTATAATAATAATAATACTAATAATAATATCTTGGGACAACTCACACAACGCTATCTGATCCCAAACTAAGCAGAGCTTGTACTATGGAAACCAGACAACTGATAAACATACTTATATATTTCTAAATACATACATATTATAGATAAATAACACCCAGACACAGAATAAACCATCGTGCTCATCACACAAAGTCTTATCCTGGGTGGGGATCGAACCCACGACCTCTTGCGTAGCAGTCGGATACACTCCCACCGCGCCACAGAGGCAGTATAATACATGTACCCGTGTGAAGCCGGGGCAGGTCGCTAGTGTGTAATAAAAGTTTATTAGAAACCCATGTTTTTAAAAGACCTGTCGAATGATGTGCCACACGCTAAAGTTTGCTAAAAAAAATGTTACAGCTTCTGTTACATGTATGGAATGCCCCCCCCTCCCCCCTAAAATATTAATGTTTATTATTTAGCTATCAAATTCGTTTGATAGCTAAATAATAAACATTAATATTAGCGGCTACTACAAGACACCTTCAACCAAATTTAATCGACAGACAGACAGACGGACATGACGAAACTATAAGGATTCCGTTTTTGCCATTTTGGCTACGGAACCCTAAAAAGGGAAAAAAATAATCATTTGGACTCAACCCGGGGTCTTCTGGTTTCGGGACCGCCCGATATGCCATGAACATACGCTCTTCTGCTGGTGCAATTATTCAAATCGGATTTTCTCGTACGGCAACGGTTGCGGAACCTTACACTGATCTTTTTTTGGTAAATCGTGTTTTTTTTTGGAAATTATATTTAGATTATTAAATGATATACTGATGAAATTTGAATAATATTTTTCGATCTTACCGATATTATAATAAAAAAAAATGAAATAATAAAGCACAAATCAAAAAACAAAAATCCAAAGTTAAAATAAAAAAGGGAAAAAAATATCATAAAATAAAAAAAAGCATTATATATTTAATTCGGATTCGAACCGAGGTCTGCTGTCATCTGCTTTGTGGATCGCCCGTTTCCCACCTAAGCTATTAAAACAATGGAAATCGCGGCGAAATTTACCTTCGTATTCTTCGTCTTTGTTTCCCACTTGGATAAATCCACTCTACCCTTTTTAGAGATATAAAAGAAAAATGATAATCATCTTACTTTGATGGTTCAAATATGCAGTATTTCATTTATTATGACAACACTATTGAGCAAAACCATTCTGTTCAGCAAATTTAGCTCATCCATAGTTACAAAAAAATAATGTTTAGATTGGATTTACCTTCATTTGATATAATGGAATGCAATTTATCTACATTTGAAAGAACTCAGTGTGGATTTATAGAATTCTGATATAATAGATCTGGATTTGTCTAGATTTGAAAAAATACGATTTTAACTAGGGATGTGGTAACGGCAAATTCACGTTATACTATCGACAGTAAAATTTATGGTAGCTGACTAAATATGGTTTTATTCACTTACCTACCACATATTTTATAAAAAAATATACAAACTAAATAAGGAAATCAAGTTAGTTATATTTTACAGAAAGAGTAATTAAAATCTTTATTTATTTTAAACAAAATTTTATATTTCTTCTGAGTCATCTTCTTCATTTTCTTCTTTGTGGATTGGTCGCCTTTATGTTACATTCTCACTGTTATGCACTTGTTTGTAATAATTTAATTGCACCAACGATGCCCAATCTTGGCCAAAGTGCGTTTCCAGTAATTTGCGAACATCAATTAATTTTGCTGACTATTTTGAAACAATAGAACAACAAAAAAAAATGGTTATTAAAAAGTGTCGTTAACGGTTAGCACAACCCTAGTGTCAACTCAAGATTTTCAAACGAGCTAATTTCAAACTTACCGAATTTTTGCTCTTTCCTCTTTCCTACAGCGTAGGTTTATATTAGGCCGCTTCCGGGCTTTATTTGGCGACACAATTTGAATTGATTTTTCCATAACAAATGGCTCATAAATGACTAAATAATAAAAAAAAACAATGTAAAGCGGGAGAGTACAGTGCTTGTGTCGCAGAGTTTACGTCAACTGACGGCCATGTTGAACAATCGCAATTCGCTGACTGGCTCGGATGGACATAACTACATTTGAAAAAACCTGTCTCTTGGATCTATCTGACTTTGATAGAATATTATGAGTTTAACGGTTTTTTTGTCAAGAACCATATGGATTTATATTAGACTAATAAAATAGTTTAAATATATTTTTTTTACCCTTTATTTTGATACCAAAAAGTTGAAAATTCTCAGAATGGGATTTATCCGAGTTTGAAGTTAACCAACAAGCTATTAAAACAAAGGAAATCGCGGCGAAATTTACCTTCGTATTCTAATGATATTGTAGCAGTTTTTCATTGCCTGAAAATACAGATAGAACGACGTTTTTAAAAATGAAACCTAGCTAGATCGATTTTTCGCCCCCGAAACCCCCTGCATACTAAATTTAAAGAAAATCGCTGGAGCCGTTGCTGAGATTCAGATTGTATATATATATATATATATACAAGAATTGCTCGTTTAAAGATATTAGATATAATACATGTAGGTAAGCCAGCATTATATTATAGGTACACTATATTAGCGGACTGCTGCTATCGGAAGACCCAAAAGAAATGGAATTCATGAAAGAGTCACTTTACATAGAAAGCAGAAAGTAGGCCTAGAAATTAACCGGGAAAAAACTAAATTGATGTCAAATAGCCTAACTATACCGATTAAGGCAGATACAGTAGAATTGTCCCAAGTAAATATAGTCTTCTACGTATTCAACGTAGAAGACTATATTTACTTGGGACACTTAATATCCTTCAAGGCATGTAATGATAAAGAAGTAGATCGAAGAATTAAAATAACATGGAACAAGTACTGGGCATTGAAAGAAGTATTCAAGGGTAATCTCCCAGTCACACTGAAAACAAAAGCCATGCAGACGTGCATAATACCCTGTCTCACTTACGCTTTTCAAACATGGCCATTGTCCACAAAACAGACGACGTCACAAGGTCAAAGTGTGCCAAAATAGTATGGAAAGGAGTCTTTTGTACCTAAAGCTCAGCGATAAAATGAGAAATAAAAATATCAGGGAAATTACCAAGGTAGAGGATAGCATAGCAAAAACCATAATGACCCAAAAATGGAAATGGGCTGGGCATGTCCAAAGATCACCAGGAAACAAATGGTCCAAAATTGTTATGAATTGGTACCCAATTCATAAGAAAAGACGGAAAGGAAGGCCATTCAAAAGATGGAGTGATGACATAGTTGCCACGGCTGGAGCTAACTGGAGCAGATTGGCAAGAGACAGAGCGAAATGGAGAGAAATGAAGGAGGCTTTCACCGCCAGAGCGGTCCTTATAACAAAACGCGCATCAACCAATCAATAGTTTAAGTAAGAAATTATACTTACAAACTAAAAATAAGCAAAGATTTTAACATAGCAAATAATGTATGTGTAAATAAAGCTATTATTATTATTATGTATGTCGTTTCCATATCACGGGACTATGGAGTCCCGGTCATTTGGGAGGCGTGCGTGGGGCCGAAGCCAACACGTAGAGGCCCGTTAGACACTTTAATCTAAAGGCTATGTGACACAAACCGGCGAATATCGTTGTATACACTATATAAATGTACCCAACGACATTCCCCGGTTATTGTAAAAACTATTGTCAAAAAGTGGTAGCTAAGAAACTGGGTTATGGAGGTGATGTGTTAGTGAAATGGTTAGCTGGTACTATTGAAGAACTATGGCGCCTGCCCTGCAACACATGGTAAAAACACACGGACAAATGGGCAGGCGGTGACTCGCCACTCACTAGATGGGCCCCCTTCTGGCCGCCACAGGCATACAGCCCAACAGGCGACAGGGAGCAACATGGGTGTGAGCAGCTTGGGGTGTCGAGCGGTGCGGCGCCGGTTTCACCATCACGAAGAAGGCCCGTGAGCGGGTTTCCCCGTAGTTATGCCCTTGAAAATGACACTTCCACCCCCGAGCATACAAGCTCTGGCGACCTCCCTCTGGCGTCCTGCGGGCGCTCTTGGTGTTCCACTCCCGCCGGCCAGTGAAGGCAAGCGGGAGACGAGGCCCTGACCGACTCTCTGAGGCATCGGGACCGCAGTGTCGCCACACACATTCAGCTCGCCACAAAGCTGCCCTGCGGTTTGTGTACTCTTATTTCACCCTCATGAGACATTTTTTATTGGTGTCATAAGGATTTCAAGAGCTGCTACTATGCCCTCAGAGTGTTGCGTTAACCTCATATAGGGAGACAACGACTAGCCCCGAGGGGTTATTATTATTATTATTATATTAGCGGACTGGTGCAAAGACAAAGTATAAAATTAAATTAAAAAACCGGCCAAGTGCAAGGGCCCGCGCACTGAGGGTTCAGGTCTAACATATAAATAGGTATGTAAATAGTTCGATCGACACGGGCATCTATCCAGACACACCGCACTGTATCAACCAAGTTTCAAAAGGGCGACTCACCGACCGTGGTTACACGAAGCATTTTGGACCACGGTAATGTGCGACCGAAATTGCTAGTAGTTAAAAAAACTTAATTCCCAAATTGCTCTATTAAGTCGTAAATAACAAATTAAAAAAACAAGTCATGTATGATCGGAGCTGTGTATGATTTTTAGAATTTCAAAAGAATTTGATTTCCAAATAAAAAAAATAAATAATTAGATATTACTTCTGTCATTAGCAAAACCTTGGCATAGGTATATTCACATTTTTGTTTTTTTGTATGTTACCCAGGTTCTTCGATCGGACATACGTTACAAAATTGTGAATTTGTATTATTTTCGAACACAGTCTTACCTACCTACTATTTGGGATGTTTTTAAATTAAGGGCGTCCTAGTCGATGATTTTATTAAACAAACGCGCATAAGTGATCACTTCTCTGTATAAGGACGTAAGTCAAAGCTTAAAATTAATATCAATTCGTTTTATCATAAGCTAGGCCTGTGGGCAGCCATCAATGAAAATAAATTCATATTTTGAAAGTTATAAGCCCTAAAACATTTGAGAATGATAACAATTTAAACAACAATTTTGGCGAAATTCCAATGGTTTAAGCCTTTTATCTTTGCTTGCTTGCTTTCCAATGTTTAAGCTGCTTAAAAACGTGGTTTGCTTGAAGCCAGTGATCGCGAACCGGTTTTTCATGATTATTGATATTTAAGTGTAATTTAGTAAAGGCTAGCCTTTGTGTGACGCGTTTGGGGACACCGCTGTCACTCTAGTAATAGTTTGTCAATAAAGTTTTGTGTATTTCGTGTAAGCGTGACAGTCCACGCGCCCGCGTTGAACCATAAACAGTGAAATATCTGTATAATTGACATAGAAGTGAACTGTATTGGAAGAAACATTGTTGGTCGAGTGATTTGCAAGCCAAACCGGCCTTATACGGCAGATTAGATCTTATAGTATGTATTCTTACCACGTTCTAAGGCCTTAGGGTTAGGTAGGAAACTTGTTATAGCTGTAGTGTAAGGACATCAACGAGACTAGGTAAGTGGTTTTGACCGTAATTTTAGTCTAAATAAATAAGTATTTCAATAAAGCTTTAAATCGAAGCATATGTAACCGCTATCCATTGGGATTTACTCTAATAAGATGAACTCTGCTTCACATTCCTGACCATGATGAATCCGTAGCCGCTACATCTTGTGGTAGCAGAGTGTGGTTTAAACTATTGAATTATATAAAATGAATTGAAGTGGATTTTTCTTGTAAAGATATATTACTTCAAACCTAGTCAAACATGTAATTTATGAAACTAAGTTTAGTTAATTTTGTTGAATTTTGTTATTGAATTTGTATTTGGAAGCTGTATTGAAGCTGGTGGAAGGTGTCCTAGCCTAGCTTAAGTTGTTTTTCGTGATATAAATGCTGTTTCTTGAATTATTTAAACCATCCCGGTGATAAAATTCTGAAAACTTGATTAAGTTATTTTTTTGCCTTTGTATGTATTATTATTAAGTTGTTGAAACACTCTAGAATTAGAATATTTTTTATTCCTAATAGTATTTTTTTTCATTTAATTTTGTAATAGTGCCTTTGTCGTGAGGATGTCTATTTCCAGTAACATTAAGAAGTATGCAGGTGCCATACAAACTCAGTTGACATAGTTTGCTAAAGCCTATTCATTGGTGTCCAGAACGGATCTGGAAAAGGCGCTTTTGGCTAGATATGAGAAATTGGATGCTCGTCTGGCTTCAGCTGATGATAATTATGAGAGATATTGTACAGTTTTATTGGATTCTACTCTGGACGACTTCAATGAGAAGCAGCGTGAGAGAGTGGCCAGCGATTTTAAGCACATTCAAGATCTGTTGGATGCTATTGTTGAGCGCGTTTGCCAGATTTTGGAATTGGGGGACGGCAAGACTGAGTCCAAGTCTGAAGCTACAACTGCATCAAGCGGCTTATTGAGTAGACTCCCCACTTTGGATCTTCCCCGTTTTGATGGTAGGCTGGAGACCTACCTGGGCTTCTGGAACTTATTTGATAGTTTGGTCGATGCTCGTCAGGATCTGCGACCGTCTCAGAAGTTGGCTTACTTGTTGTCAGTGTTGGAGAGTGAAGCTCGACGATTGGTCCAACACTTGTCTATTACAGATGACATGATGTCTTTCTGACGCAGTTCAGATGTTTTGGGAAGTCGAAGAGCCCCCACAAGCTTCTCGCCTTGATCCGGAGCATAAGGAGTGCGAGCTGTTCTACCAGAACTACACTAGCCGTCTGCAATCTGGTCAAATTATAACCAGACAGCCATTTTGCCGTACGTCCTCCACTTGGTGAATCTCGACCGACTGCTGAAAAGAAACTTTTGGCGATGGAGCGTCGCATGGGTAGGGATTCAGTCCTCCAGCAGAAGTACATCGAGTTTATGCGAGAGTACGAAGAATTGGGATACATGTCAGTGTCTACCTTGGATTGGCGTTCGGTGAAGAATTACTTCCTCCCGCATCATGCGGTGCTTAAGGCATCCACTAGGAAGCTGCGCACTGTGTTTGATTTCTAACTCGCCAGCGCTTTTGGAAGGACTACCAGAGGACAATCAGCAGGACCTTCACTTGTTTGAGCATGTTGACAACCCTGCTATGATAGCCGTTCTCGGCGTGCAGTACAGACTAGGACATCTTCACGTACAACGGCGACTTGGAATTGCCACATGTCTGGACTAAGCGCTCGGTGCTGTCAACAATCGCAAGGACGTTTGACCCTAATGGTTGGTTGTGTTCTGTAGTGTTTTGGGCAAAATGTTTCCTACAGAAAATTTGGACTGCAGGTCTTGGTCGGGATGAGCCTCTCCGGAAACCCCTTGTAGCGGAATAGACTTCCTTTGTGTCCGCACTTCCCGAGGTTAGGCTCTCACTGCCTCGGGCTATACTATCCCCAGGTAAGAATAAATGTACCCTTCACGGGTTTCGTGACGCTTCGGAGCGTGGCCACGTTGCCGTTGTGTTTTTGCATTCTGTTGACTCTACGAGTCAGATCACTGTCTCCCTGATCATGGCAAAGAGCAAGGTCACCCCGCTTCGGACTTCATTGACTATACCGAAATTGGAGTTGTCAGGGGCTGCTCTTCTCGTGCGACTATTGAACCACGTGACTCGCACGTTTGGCAAATCCGTTGATATTAGCACAACCTATGCCTGGACAGATAGCCAAATTGTACTTTGGTGGTTGATTGACCTGTCCACACTTTGGAGGTCTTCGTAGCTAATCGCGTCTCTCAGATTCATTATTCTGAGGTCCCTCTAGTATGGAGGCTAGTACCAGGCGAGATCAACCCCGCTGATTGCGCTTCCGATTATTTGATTGGTCATTCGCTGTGGTGGGGACCGGAATGGTTGACTCGGCCCGAATTTGATTAGCCTCGAACGCTAGTTTTGGTTCCATTTTCACATCCGGACTTACAATCGCTCGCCGTTGCAGATGAAGAATGCGCGTTCGACCCTGACATCTTGTTGAATCGTTACAGCTCCTTCGACAAATTGGTTAATGTCACCGCTCGGATACAGCGCTTTTGCTATAATTGTAGAAAGGCGCAGCAGCAGAAACGTGCAGCACCAATCCTCTCACCGGAAAAACGATAGGATGCTCTCCTCACTTGGGTTCGTGTGATGAAGACGATGCACCTTGATAGGGAAATTGGTGTTTTGAAGGTTGGCGTCTCAAGAACGCCAACCTCCCTTACGGGGCTCGCCACTTCCTGTTGTTACCCAAAGAGGGTTATTTGGTAAGAGTGTTGGTGATGCATCGTCACAATAAGAACGCGCACGGCGGGAGTAGTGCCCTGTTGGCCATTTTGTAGCGAGAATTTTGGATTTTGTCGGCCCGAAGAATAATTAGAAGTGTAGACTTTCGGCGCATCGCTTGTTTTCGACTCAAGGCGTCTACGATGCAGCCGCTAATGGGAGACTTACCCGTCGATTGTGTCACGGAGACGAGGACATTCGCCGGTGTTGGTACGATGCAGGTCCCTTTTTGGTTAAGACGTCAACACTTCGCAACATTCCATTTGGAAGTAGTGTCTGCGCTCACAACCGAGGCATTTGTCGATTGACATTGGATCGATTTGTGTCTAGGAGAACTGCCTTCACTGATCCGTTCTGATTGCGGCACGAACTTCAAGGAAGCTAATAATTATTTGAATGATGCACATAATTTTCTTGTTAGTAATAAGGCTGAAATAGGGAGCAAACTTGCCAACCGTGGGGTAACTTGGTCGTTTTGCCCACCAATTTGCCCGCTCTGGGGCTGTTGTGAAATCTGATAAGACACATTTGCGACGCGTTATCGGCGAAGCTGTGCTTACTTTTGAGGAGCTCGCAACTGTGTTTTGCAAGATTGAAGCCATTCTAAATTCTAGACCTTTTTGTCCGATCTCTTCGGACACCAATGATTTGGAGGTCCTCACATATCAACCCATAAGATGGCCCACTGCTGGGCACGGGTCTCCCCAGTAGAACCTACTAGTATGTAGATCCTGGGGGGTAATTGCCATAATCGCCACGCTTGGCGAGCGGGTTGGCGATCGCAGTAAGGCTTTAAGTACGCAGAGGACGCTGCTGCCCGTCCTCCGGGGTGAAATCCCTTAGTCGCCTTGACGACACCCACGGGTAGAGATGGGGTGGTACTATTCTTAAGCCGGCACCACACGGCATGGAGGTCCTTACGCTGGAGCATTTTTTGATTGGACAGCCACTTGTCGCCTTGCCTGAGTACCCATATGTTGATGTGAGACCTAATCCCTCGCAGTTCGAGTTGGTTCGGCAACTCACTCAGAGCTTTTGGAAACGCTCGAACTTATTTGCACATTCAGCAACGCGTCATGTGGACTGACAAGACCGATCCGCCTAAGATTGAAGACCTCGTTTTGGTTAAGGATGCTAACCTTCCGCCTTTGTGTTGGCGCAGGGTGCGTATTTTCAATTTAGTAACTGGCCGATTTGCGGAGGTCTGGTGAGATGAACTCTGCTTCACATTCCTGACCAGGGTGAATCTGCAGCCGCTACACCTGTTGTTCCTAAGTATGAAGTACTCCGAACGATGGTTTTCGGGTTGCCTACGGATAGCATTTCTGTATGTGTCTACATTTATGTGCGTGTGTGGGTATACACCGACATACTCACACAAATGTAGTCGACCAGATGGATTATTGTGTGACAGAAATGAATGATTTTTATTAATGAAAACTGCATCTTTTTTACTCCTGGCCCAATCGTTTTAAAGACGACTCCCGGATTTGGATACAAGCCCTGTGTTGCGGGGGACTTTACAAACATACAAGTCACGGACACAAAGTACACCTAGACTCAGAACAAAAATTTGTGGATCCCACAAAGTAGTGTCCCGTGTGGGAATCGATTCTACGCACAACCTCTTGCGTAGCAGTCGGACACACTCCCACCGCGCCACAGAGGCAGTCAAAGTTAGCATATCAGCTAAGTTGTATAGACGGCCAATTTTCAGGTACCAGATGAGAAAGGTAAGAAATATATTCAAAGTTAGAATCGAAAAATGAAGAAATGGTATTTTTACTTTCAGCACTTTAAACATTTGAAATGTTGTCAATTATGGCCACAGGAGTGTCTCACGATGATGCAGTGGAAAACGTTCAAAGAGCAGTAAACACCATCGTTAACTGAATAAAAAAGTGGCGAATAAAGCTAAATGAATCCAAGTCGACTCATATTGACTTCACGAATAAAATACCAAATTATCAACCGGTGCTTATGTGGGTAATATATGGGTGCGCTACAATAAGATGAATTGGTTACTTGGCAAGCACTCAGCATTGTCAGTTTCAAACAAAATTACTCTATTTAAACAAGTCCTTATGCCAGTGTGGACTTTGCATTCAGCTTTGGGGCTGTACCAAAAAAAGTAATATTAAAATAATGCAACGATTTCAAAACAATGGTATATAAGAAATGTGAATCTCTGTCGTGACCTGACGGTTGACCTTATTGCCAATAATATAAAAAAGTATGCCGAACCTCATGAACGACGACGTCTTCGACATGTTAATGTCGAGGCTATCCGGCTCCTCGACACCACGGACATAGTGCGAAGACTCAAAAGGACTAAACCCTTCGAAATAGTATAGTGAAAGAGTGTTATGTAGTGCAAGAGTGTTATGTAGTGCAAAAAGTGCTACCCAAGAACAAAGTAGGGATCACTTTGTTCTTGTGTTCAATAAAGAAAATACGAAAAAGTGCCAATGAACACATTCTTAAGTTTTAATATAAAACATTGCAGATTAAGTTAAAATCAAATTATTTATTAGTCTTTAAGACTAAATTATAATAGAATGACGAATCCAATCAGGGTTCAACACTTAGTATAAAAAAAAACTTGTGAAAAGCCATGATTCTACATGTACATACTACATGCCTGTTCGCAAGCAATTGGTAAAGCCAGCGAAAGGAACAAGGCAATAAAAACTCGTGGTCATTATTTTCAAATTGCCGATACTTACAATGTTTGTTTGTTTATAATCTGTACACATGTTACCTACATTATATTATAGATAAATAAAGGCAAGATATCAAATTATATTTAAAAAAAGAGACTTGTGATTCAATATATTAACCTCATTGGGTCGAATAGTAGGATATACCTTATCCTAGATGGGAACCCACAACCTCTCAACTCTTAGCAGTCAGGGTCACTAACAACTAGACCAACAGGCCAGTCGATATTTTCACACAATACTTAATTTCAAAGGCGTCGATTTTCATGAACTTTCCTAAATAACTTAAAAAAATACATATTTGCAACCCTTACACCAAGCATTTCATTGAAATCGTTGCATTATTTCAATATTACTTTTTTTGATACAGCTCCAAAGCTGAATACCATAATTATGTCCACACTGGCATAGGGACTTGTTTATATAGAGTTATTTTGTTGGAAGCTGACAATGCTGAGCGCTTGCCAAGTAACCCATTCATCTTATTGTAGCGGAGCTCTAACTCAACGCGTTTCTTCTTGACGTGTGCCAACGAAGCTTAGCATCTAGAGTCATACCCAAGTATTTAGCTGTATTTTCGTATGGTACGATATTACCGTTTATAGCAAATCCATTTGCGCAACTCGTAATTAGCGAAAGCCAAGATTTCAATCAATTCGTCTCTCAAAAGTAGAGCTTCTCTTCCAGTGGAAGCCCCAGTGCAAATGTCATCAACATAGATGTCTTCCTTCAAAATGGTAGACGAGCGAGGGAACCTCAAACGCTCACGGTCCGCGAGCTCCCAAAGAGAATAAATGGCCAAATAAGGACTGGATCGAAGTTCGTACATTTTCGTGTTGAGCTCGAAGACAACCATAGGATCCCGTGGATCCTCTCTCCATAAAATCAACTGATGCCGTCGATCATCGGGATGTATAATTGTTTTGCCGGAACATCATCTTGATGTCGGCAACAAAAACAAACTGGTGACGACGAAAATTAATGATGACGTCACAAAGGTCCTTCACCAACTTGGGACCAGAGTGCAAACACTGGTTCAGGGAAACACCTGACGAAGTCCGCACAGAACCATCAAATACAGTGCGCAGCTTCCCAGTTGATGCCTTAAGCACCGCATGATGCGGGAGGAAGTAATGCTCCACCGAACGCCAATCCAAGGTAGACACTGACATGTGTCCCAATTTATTTATTTATCAATAACAATAAAACAATTGTGTTTGACATTAAATTCTTAATTACTACTCTAATCGCTGCTTAATTGCTAAAGTGGCTATAACTAATGATAATTTTAATTATTTATTTACATTGAATTTAAATAGAGATAATTAAGTTAAAACAAGTAAGACATGTCACAAATAAGATGACACACATATCATCACAAGTAAGTTGTTATAAAATTAAACAAGTCAAAAGGTATTAATAAAAAACAAAAAAATATTAAAAAATATGTGTACATGGATTCATTAATAATGACAATTTATATTTCGATTACAATAAAATTACATAGCTATGAATTCCTCTACGGAATAAAAAAAATCTTCGTACTCTCGCATAAACTTGACTGCCTCTGTGGCGCGGTGGGAGTGTATCCGACTGCTACGCAAGAGGTCGTGGGTTCGATCCCCACCCAGGATAAAACTTTGTGTGATGAGCAGATGGTTTATTCTGTGTCTGGGTGTTATTTATCTATATTAAGTATGTATTTAGAATATATAAGTATGTTTATCAGTTGTCTGGTTTCCATAGTACAAGCTCTGCTTAGTTTGGGATCAGATAGCGTTGTGTGAGTTGTCCCAAGATATTATTATTATTATTCTCTTTATTAAAATTAAATACATATTAATTACATTTTTAAATATAGCTAACAAAAATTAAATATATTTAAAAATATAAAAAATAGTGCCCCACCGGCATCGGGTACAGGGACCAAGCTACCGGTGGTTACGGTTCTAAAGAAACGAACCTCCTCACTATGCGAGCCGTGTCTAGAAGTACTGCCTTCTGTATCAAGCGCTTGATCCAACCGTCTAACGCGAGCCTCTCAAGGTGTTCGTCGAGGCTCTTGGCAATCAAACCATTAACGGAGACGACTATCGGTACAATGATACACAGATATTTTATTTGTTTATGCTTTTCGGCTTTCACGAGATTTTCGTCATGTGGAATGGTGATGTCGACGATCATTGCACGACGCTCTGATCGGTCTATCAGCACAATATCAGGTTTGTTAGCGACAACAGTCCTGTCTGTAATGATAGAGCGATCCCAGTACAACGTGATACGACTATTCTCGAGAACTGGCTCAGCAACGTACCTGTAGTATGGTACCTCAACGTCCACAAGGTGGTATTTCAGAGCAAGCTGCTGGTGGATTATCCTGGCTACTTGATTGTGTCTATGCAATTACTCGCCGTTAGCAAGACGTGAACAGCCGGAAACAATATGTCTGAGGGACTCACCGGGTCGGTGACAGGCACGACAGATGTCAACAGTGCCATCCCTCAGGATATATTTCCGGTAGTTATTCGTCATGATAACTTCGTCAGCAATTGCACAGACAAAACCCTCGGTTTCACCGAAAAGGTCACCGAACCGTAGCCAGGCCACGGACGCTAGTAGGTCCACATCGGGCCCATGAAGAGCCCGAAAGAACCTACCGTGAAGCTCCTTGCTCTGCCATACCTCCCTGCGCTCGTTGACACCAAGCACTACAGGCCTGCGCCAGTTCTCTTTAGCCAAGGAGAGCGGGGTTAGCCCGGTATCCACCGCGACGACATCCCGATGCACACCCGCGTCCACATGGAGAAAATATTCTCTTAGATTGTATACCTCGCGGTTATGAAGGGACTTAAGGTTTAGCAAACCCCGGCCCCCACACTTCCGCGGGATATACAATCTCATTACAGATGAACGCGGGTGATGCATTCGGTATGACGTCATCAGTGTACGGACTTTTCGATCCAAGGTGTCTAATTCAGTCTGAGTCCACTCGAGTATGCCGAAGGAGTACATAAGAAGTGGCATAACCCAGCTGTTGCAGGCCCGGATCTTGTTGCCACCTGACAAAAGGCTATTAAGCACTTTTTTCAGGCGGCCCAGGAAACGTTCCCGCAGCAGCTGTTTCATGTCAACCTCATTTATGCACAGCGCCTGCGACATACCCAAGTACTTATAGGTCTCAGTTGCGAGTAGTGATCTTAGGTGAATGGAATCCGAGAGTTGAGTCCCTTCGGATTCCACTATCCGCCCTCGCTTTATATGAACGACTGCACATTTGTCCACACCAAACTCCATTCTAATAGAATTACTAAAGGTTTCAGTTACCTTCAGTAGCGGTATTAGCTGTGAGCTGGTGGGAGCAAAGAGCTTCAAGTCATCCATATAAAGCAAATGAGATATAACCTGACCACCACGTCGCAACCTGCAACCTAGCCCTGAACCTACTAGTAAGGTACTAAGTGGGTTCAGTGCTAGGCAGAACCAAAGGGGACTTAGAGTATCACCCTGGAATATACCCCGCTCAATCCTTATAGGTACGTCGCCACTTTCTTGGGTCCCTCGGCACCCTGTATAGGTAAGAAGCGTATTCCATTGCCCCATACACGAATTCAAGAAGGTACGTAGAGTTATATTAACTTTATACAACTCCAGCACCCTCAGAAGCCATGTATGTGGCACGGAGTCATACGCCTT
The DNA here is from genome assembly GCA_945859575.2 of Herminia tarsipennalis. NCBI lineage: Eukaryota > Metazoa > Arthropoda > Insecta > Lepidoptera > Erebidae > Herminia > Herminia tarsipennalis. The sequence goes on from OX243837.2 coordinate 27,176,075, forward strand.
CTTATAATCTATCCAACATGCCGATAGATCCTTTCGGTTGCGACGAACCTGCTGGCTAATAGTCGTATCAATGAGGAGGAGCTCCTTAGTACCCCGGGCCCCACTTCTACATCCATTCTGAGAGGTACACATGATGGAGTTTGTGTGTATATGTTTGTTTATTTTAGCTCTCAGTATGGATGTAAGAAGTTTATAGATCGATGGTAAACAAGTTATCGGTCTATAATTCCTAGGGTCCGAGGTACTACCGGTCTTATGGAGCAGGTGGGTCACTCCTTTGGACAAAGGACGGACTGCACTGGCTACGTCTGTGCTATTAATGATGGTATCTTCCATTTCTGGAATAAGTTTGCACGCTCGTTCAACGTCACGCTTCCATTCCCCCTCTGTGTGTATGACAGGCACCGACCAAATGTTGCGCCAAAACAAGCTTGTCGCTTCAGCATTCGGTAAATGCCCGTCATCCACACCTTGGTCCGTTCGCTGCCAGTCTCTATACACCCACCTTTGGTCCCTTTGGAACATGCGGTTCACGTTATACCTGTCCACGCGTTTTTTATACCTACGTATTCGGTTTGCCCATGCATAAATTTTTTGCTTCAAGAAGTCGATGTGCTCTGTGACACGTGACATATAATCTTGAGGGCAGATTCCAGTCCCCAAGAATGCCCGTTTCACAAAGCGCATCACTCTCGGGCGAGTGTTCCCGGTCCTGAAGCAGGACAACTTGCCAATGAGTACCCTTGCCTCGGTAATACGGCGTTCAATCCTGTATTGCCAAGCCGGTACGGCGTACCTTGGTCGTATAGTAGGGGCTTCAGCTAAAAGCTTAATACCTGCTATACGACACGCCGCAACAGCCGTACAATACAGGATCGAATGGGTATCACCGAGGTCTTCGCTATTGCCTAGGTAAGTAGGCAATAGCGAATCAAGAGCACACACCAGCGCAATGTTCCGTCTATGCATAGGCAACCGAGGCAGGCGTGGCCTAATATTGTGGGGCGTGGACCGATACTCGTGAAGCGCACATTCCAAAGCTGCCTTAACCTCCTCTTTGTACTGAGTACTTACCATTATAGTTGCGGCATCCGGCCCCGTAGATTCACAGTCAACTACATTTGTAGAAACCTGGACCGGGGCAGGGATATCGCGGTTAGTTTGGGGGTACTCCGAGCGTAGTCTCTCAAGTGCAGCTTCATTCAGCAGATGACAGCGCTGAATGGCCCGCACTTGGTCCGATAGTCGTTGTGCCGTATCGTTAACAGTCGGCTCAAGCACCTGAAACAGAGGCAGCATCCGTTCACGGTACACAGTAAGGTTGGCTCCCCCCTCTGTAGCCGCATAATATGCCCGCTTGACGTTCTCATTAATGGATTGAGTCCATCTCATGCGGCGCACGTTACCACCGGCAGCGGGGGCCCTGCTTGAGGCCGGTGGGCCTCTGGGTCCCAAGCTTGTTGGTGGCCGGCCTCTCCGTCGGCGACGTGCAGGTGGTGGTGACGTCCGCGGGGAGAAGTACTCGTCGCTCGATGAGCTCGACGCCTCAGCAACGGTTGGTGTTGACGTAGCGTTCGGTTTTCGTGTTTGCGAGGCGGAGCGGAGCGACGAGTGGAGTTTGTGCATCTTGTGCTCTGGCGCGACTTCTTGTTATCATTTTCGTATTCTTGGTCTATTGATTTCTTCTTTTATATTTGTAATGTGTTTTGCTTGACATATTGTCGTCTTCAGTCATTCTGTTTATTTTTGGTTATCTGAATTTGATCGGAATAGGTGTAATTTTCGTAAATTTTCTATTAAATGGTTAATGAGGTTTCCTTTTCTTTTTGCGGCTATTGTATGGTTTGTAAAAGCTTTTAAAATTATGAATTTAAATGATAATTGATCGGAGATATTTTAGACGTCATGACTCTTTAAGTGTTGCCAGGTTTATTATTATTATTATTAACTCGATGTACTTTTGCCGGAGGACTGAATCGCTACCCATGCGACGCTTCATCGCCAAAAGTCTCTTTTCAGCAGTCGGTCGGGATTCACTAAGTGGAGGACGTACAGCAACAAATGGCAGACCATGGTTATAATTTGACCAAAATGCAGACGGCCAGTGTTGTTCTGGTAGAATAGCTCGCACTCCTCATGCTCCGGATCAAGGCGAGAAGCTTGTGGGGGCTCTTCGACTTTCCAAAACTTCTGAACTGCGTTAGAAAGAGCCGACCCCGAAGTCAAAAAACAATCAAGTTCTGGTGGAGGGAGAGACCTTAGTACAGGTCCCGTCAATGCAAAACCAAATATGGTGGGAATAGCAAACAAGCCACCTCGCTGCAATACACGTGTATAGCCAATAAAAATCCTATCGAGAACATCGGCACCAAGTAATAAATCAATTTCCCCTGGGGAATCAAACTGAGGGTCTGCTAAATCCAAGCCCGATGTCAAATTGCGCACAGAGGCGGAGAGCTGTTTCATCAAAATGTCCTCCATAACAAGAGTCGAGGTAGTTAGCCTCGGGAATGGAGTGTCTACAGTGTGAAAATCAAGTGTGTGCCCTGAACGGTGGTTACAGGGGTGTCACCTACACCACGGAGGCCATTCAAATGTTCGCGCAATTTTAGGCCTACCTGCCCAATCAACCAAGTAGAAACAATAGCACGGACCACAAAAGACAAAAGGCTTTCGTACGATTCAAATAAATTATGAATAAGAAGAAAATATAACATTGCTCTAATCTCGAAAACTAAAACCAAATTTGCTGCTATGCAGTATGAACAACGTTCTGCACGGCTTTATAATAGAGTAAACAAAGATGTACTTATATATATATATATATATATATATACACTAAACAACTCCATGAGTGTAATAAAGCATTACTGAATTGGATAAAAGAACTAACATAAGCAGATACTGAGTTACTTTTACAACACACATAATTAGTTATTCACGAAATACACATAGGCACATATGAACATCTACACACTAACACACGCACACACACAAATGAGCACGGAAGAGCGGAGCATAATAGGAGACTCCAAACAGTAATTGTTAATCAATATTGTTAAAGAAATAAAGAATAATATTATTATGGCATGATAGCATCTACCTGAATAGTAGGTATTCGATGACTAAGGATCCGTGGTACCGTTTGATCAGTTTTAATTTTACAGGTTTCGGGAGATCTTTCCTCAAAGTTGGTGCAAGCACCGCTCGTCGGAGCATTTCTAACAATTTTGGCTATATTTATGTGGAATGCCGGTAACATCACTTTCGAGGCAAGTTTAAATTTGTTGTATTATTTGACGAAACTCAAATAGGAAACAAAATGTATATACAAGTTTGGGCAATTACAGGCGGCGTCTTTACTATTGTCACTCTCATAGTTCCGTATAGTGACGAGATTGACATAGAGATCACAGCAAGGCAGGACATGACATACTCTTAGAAGAATGTAGGGCATGTAATTGATTAGTGAATAATTCGTCATGCAAACTTTTTGAGAGAAACCTTCGTTCTTACATTTAATCAATTTGTTTATTTTAGGCTGAACTCGTAGCATATGCTATCTTTGCTTCCGGGTGGCAGAATTGCAACGGAAAGTCTTTAGAGAGGGTGAAGAAGCTAGTCGTGAACGCAATGGTGGTAGCACAGGTAAATGAATAACTGAAATATTTAAAGGTGACTATTTTTCACCTGGGGCACCAAGCGCTCCTGTGTTGAGGGATACCAGGATTGAGTATTAGTGTCCTATTTAATAATAATACCAGCTGTACCCCGCGGTTTATTAGCCTACGTTAATCAAGGATGTCAGCTAACTCCATACCAAATTTTATTAAAATCCCTCCAGCCGTTTAGACGTGAAGAAGTAACAAATATACACACTCACAAACTTTCGCCTTTATAATATTAGTGTGATAATATTAGTGTGATAATATTAGTGTGATATTATAGTGTGATAATATCTTGGGACAACTCACAAAACGTCATCTGATCTCAAACTAAGCAGAGCTTGTACTATGGCACCAAGACAACTGATAAATATACTAAAACATTTCTAAATACACACCTCCGACTTCTTATTAAGATAAAAAAGGGACAACTCCATCTATCATTCTGAAAAATAATGATACCACATTTTGATTGAATTTATTTACTATCAATGCTGATAAGGATGTAACTAAGTAAGTAGATCAAGAACCAAAAAACCGAATTTTATAAAAACCTATACTAAAAACATCCGAATTAAAGATTGTTTACAATCCTCTAAACTTTTTTTTTTTTTTTTTTTTTATTGCCTATGGTAGGCAGACGAGCCAGCGGCCCACCTGATGGTAAGCGGTAACCGCCGCTCATGAACTACAGGAATGTCAGGGACACACCTAAGCCGCTGCCTACCGTGAAGTGAAAACTCTCTTTAAACCTCGTTTGAAGAAAGACATGTCGTAGCGCTCGGGAAACACCGCAGCATGTAAAGGGTCTTACAAATAGAGCGGGTCGATATTAATAATCTGTGGCGGCCATTTTGATTTGGCGGCATCTGTCAAATCTGTTTTTTCTTATTCAGTCACTGATGCCAAATCACCATGGCAAGTTACACGGTTGAGCAGCATGTGCAAATGATAAAACTTTATTATCAAAATGAGTGTTCGTTAGTGAAAACGTTGCGCGCATTGCGCCCATTTTACGGCAGACGCGGTGGCCCTTCAAAGTCTACTCTCCAACGATTGGTGACTAAATTCGAGACGACCGGTTCGGTAAACAACCAACCAACACCTTTACGTCAAAGGAACGCCAGATCGGCCGAGAACATCGCCGCTGTACGTGAGAGTGTTCAGGAGACTCCGAAGCAGTCGATTTCTCGCCGTGCACAAGAACTCGGCCTTTCGCAGACTTCAACTTGGAGAATTTTGCGTCGGGACTTGGGTCTGCATCCATACAAGATCCAACTGACCCAGGAGCTCAAAGTTAATGACCATAGACAACGCCGTGTGTTCGCTGAATGGGCGTCGGAACGCTTGGAAGAGGACCCCGATTTTGGCCAAAAAATAATCTTTAGCGACGCATTTTTGGATGAATGGTTTTGTTAATAAGCAAAATTGCCGTATATGGGATGACCACAACCCACATGAGGTTCACCAGATAGCAATGCATCCACAAAAAGTAACTGTTTGGTGCGGATTTTGGTCTGGCGGCGTCATTGGTCCGTACTTCTTCGAAAACGAAGTTGGCGAGGCCAGCACCGTCAACGGTGAGCGCTACAGATCAATGATAAACAATTTCTTTTGGCTTAAATTGAACAATATGGACGTGAATGACTAGTGGTTCCAGCAAGATGGCGCTACTTGCCACACAGCGAACGACACAATCGACATTCTGCATGAACGGTTTGCGGGTAGGGTTATCTCTCGCAGAGGTGACGTGAATTGGCCACCAAGATCGTGAGTGTGATTTGACTCCGCTAGACTTTTTCTTGTGGGGTTTTCTGAAGTCGCAGGTCTATGCCAATAAACCACATTCGACCGTTGCCCTGAAAGCCAACATAACGCAGGCCATCGCTCAGATTCAGCCGGATCTATGCAACAGAGTCATTAAAAATTGGACCTCTCGGATTTGTGCCACCATGCGAAGCCGCGGCGGACATTTGAACGATGTCATATTTCATGCATAATGGCATAAACGGGCCTTTCAAATAAAAAATAAATTTCGTTAATATCTCACACACATCTAGTTTTATTCAATTTTAACATCGACCCGTTTTTGTTGAAAGACCCTTTAGTTCATTCCAGAGTCTACACGTACGTGGAAGAAAAGAACGCCGGAATCGGTCCGTACAGGACCGTATTGTTTCCAGGTGGAATGGATGAACCCTACTACGATGTCGAGTGGTGCGGTGGTAGAAAGGTGACGGTGGCACCATGTCAAACAGTTCCTTTGAGCACTCCCCGTTGAACAGACGGTAGAGTACGCAAAGTGCACCAAAGTCACGCCTCTGCTGTAAAGACTCCAGTCTGTCCATGAGATTGGGGTCATCAACGATCCGAACAGCTCGCCTTTCGAGGGAGTCAAATGGATCGAGCAAGTATTTGGGAGCACCCGCGCAGAGATGAGAGCAGTACTCCACGTGCGGTCGAACCTGCGCTTTATAGAGCACAAGTCGCTGTGCCGGCGAGAAGTAACGCTTCGTTCTGTTGAGGACACCCGCCTTTTTGCTCGCCAATTTGGCTTTATTTTCCAAATGACTCCCAAACTGGACTTTGCTGGAGATTTCAACACCGAGGATCCCAATACTCTCGGTGACTCGGAGTGTAACTCCTTGGAACTGTGGCACTAGGACAAATGGGTCTTTCTTCGCAGTGAACGCGCATACTTGTGTATTTGTAGGGTTGAATCGAACCAGGTTCCTCTCACCCCATTCGGAGACACGTCCCAGAGAGTCCTCGACTTCTGACACAAGTTGCAACCGTCTCTCCTGAACAACGCTCCGAGGGACGTTCTGTTGGCTGGTATATCGCGCATCACCCGTGCTGTCATCCGCATAGCAATGTATGTTCTCTATGGACAGCATATCATTGATATGCAGAATGAACAGTGTTGGGGAGAGCACCGAACCCTGTGGAACGCCAGCATTAATGGTTTTCAGACTGGAACAAGCACCGTCAACGACGACAATAATGCTCCGATTGTCCAGAAAGCTAGCGATCCATCTGCAGAGCCCCTCGGGGATTCCATAGGAAGGAAGCTTCGATAGAAGGGCCTTGTGCCAGACCCTGTCAAACGCCTTGGCGATGTCGAGGCTGACAGCGCTATCGCTATCGGCCTGTAATTTGACGGGTCTGACCGGTCACCCTTTTTGGGAATAGGGTGGACATTGGCGACCTTCCACGAAGATGGAACCCTTCCAGTTTTATATGAGAGGCGGTAGAGGCGCGTCAGAACGGGGGTCAACTCAGGGGCGCACGTCTTAAGTACCACTGCAGGGATGCCGTCCGGCCCGCTCGATTTCTGGGTATCAAAGAGCCTGAGCTCCTGCCTAACCGCACGTTGCGTGATGCGTATTTCTGGGATGGAGCTCTTACACTTTGGGATAGAAGGTGGTGTGGCTCCTCTATCATCCAAAGTCGAGTTAGAGGCGAAGAGTCGGCCCAAGAGATCGGCTTTCTCCTTAGCACTGTGGGCCAGACTGCCATCGAAATTGCGCAGTGGTGGGAGGTTGGACTGGCAAAAGTTATCTTGCGCAGCTTTGGCGAGCGACCAGAATGCACGACTCCCAGAGGGATGCCTTTGAAGTCGCTCGCCAATTCTGGCAATGTGATCTGCCTTTGCTATAGCAATAGCCTTCTTGTTGGCTCTGGAGGCGGCGTTGAACTTACGTTTCTTAGCATTCACGGTCAGATCCTTATGATTCCTGGCATCGTTCCAGGCTAAGTACGCAGACTGTTTCAGGCGCGCGGTCACTCGACAAGCCTGGTTGAACCAGGGGCGACTACGACCCCCAACGGGAATTCGGGCATTGGGAATGAATAGTTCCATTCCCTGAAGCACCGTATCCGTTATGCAGTCCGCACAAGCGTCGGGATCCTCTGTGGAGAAGCAAAGCCGCCTCCAAGGGTAGGACGCGAAAAATTCGCGGAGTCCATCCCAATCTGCTGACTCATATCGCCAGACTCTGCGGGAACCATTCGCTGGAGAGCGGACGGGTCGCGCAATGGGGGCTTCAGTGCGGATAAGGCAGTGGTCGGACGATCCAAGTGGAGCATCGACGACTATCCTGTATCCGCGTGGATGTGTTGTCAGCAGAAGGTCCAACAAGGAGGCTATGTGGCTCTCAACGTCTGGAATACGGGTGGGCTGTATTACTAGTTGTGAGAGACCATAGGCCAAGGCCATATTGAAAGTAGTCCTACCCGGGAGATCGGTGGTCCTCGATGCCAACCACTCTTTATGATAAGCGTTAAAGTCACCGAGGACCACCACCTCTGCGGATGGGCACTGCTCCAACATTTGGTCAATCCCCCTTTGGACGTTCTCAAACAGTAGAGTCGACCCTGAATCACTGCAAGGAGATCTGTAGAGGCACGCGTAGATACGGGTAAGTCCCCCATGGTCTACGCGAAGCCATAAAATGGACAGATCTCCATGTTCGAGGCCCCGAAGGCGGCGACAGCATATATCGCCCCGTATGAACACGCACACCCCGGCTTTCCGAAGGAATGTGTGCTCCAATTCGTAGCCGGGGTATTTAAGGTACGAGATATCATCCGGGGCACATATCTGCGTCTCCGTTAAAAAGAGCAAGGCAGGCCGCGCTGTGTCAAGGTGGTGGTGTACAGCGTCTAGGTTGCTATGAAGACCCCTGACATTGCAAAAATCCATTTTAAATGTGGATAGGGTGTCCGCCGTGGTAAGCCTTCTCTTTTTTCTTATTCGTGGCATCATTTAGAAAGAGAGATATATGTATATATCGGGAAGGGGTTATATGAGGTATGGGGCCACAGTGATACTCAGATAAGGGGGCGGGGCGTAAGTCCCGGCTGGTCCGCGAGTTGTATGAAGGGCTGACGCGGGGCACGGAAGGGCCCCCGGTTCCCCCCCGCATACCACTAACGGGATCCACTCCGGTCTCCCTCCCGGCACGGCAGCAGTATGCGGGATTTTCGCCGGTTGGCGGGACAGCCTCCCAGGTGGGATATTCCCGGGTTCGGGTCCCCTACTGACCGGCAGGTGGCCGACGGTAACCATTCCCACCGGGTCTCCCTGAACCCCCCGTCAACCCGTCACGCCCTACGGATCCGCGAGGACAAACTATCTCTCTCTCTCTAATAATTATTTACCTTTATGTAAATAATTATACTATACTAGGCAAATGTTTACCTAGATTCGTTGACATTTGGACTGTGTTGAAGATACCAGATGTTTTTTTCTCTTTTTCGCTCGCGAATCATGCTTTATTTTGCAATGTCACAATATTATAAAAAGTCGTTAAAGTAGTTTTGCCGTTTTTAAAGATCGAATGTTGTTTGTGTAACCTATCTACAGCTTTTTACTTAAAACATCATTGAATTTCATTGAGGTATCAATGTACTTACGTTCTTACGTTACATATTATCTCGATGTTGAATTTTGCAAAATAATCTGCCTGGAATGCTTAAAATTCGTGGTTCAAGAACTTTAAAAGATTTAGACATAAGATTGTTTAAGATAAAACTTTACAAATGGCTTACTGATTGTAATTTCTATAGCATTAAAGAATTTATAAATGAAAATAATTATATATTTTGTTACGAGTAAGTTAAGAAATTGAAACTGAAATTTTTGCATGCTGTAATTTATTGTTACAGTACTACTACAATTTTATAACACCATTTTATACCATGTTTTACGCAAATAAACGTTTATTATTATTATTATTATTCGATAGTATTTTTTTTACTTAACCACATTCTACTACCACCTTAAAATAATAATTTACTAGTGACTCTGGCCACACTTTAATGTGCCTTTTTTTGGCCAGATAAATTCGCGGGTGTCCCTAGAACACTGTGCCAAAGTTTCATCACAATCTAATCAATGGTTTCGAAACGCAAAGAGGAAATACAGACAGACAGACAAACATATATAGATTTTATATAGGTCAATCAACAATGTATGTTACCAAGCAACAGTACAGTTTATAAAAAGTTAAGGGTTGTCAAAACTATATACTAACCACTAATTTAGACACAGTCTACCTCGGAATTGAATCGCCTCGCGCCTGTGCAAACAGCGCGGAGTACCACAGATAATATAATACTATACGCAGTACCTTTCGGCCGCATTATCAGTCAGTGATATACAGGCCCTGAATTAGCCCCGCACTACACTGGATTTTGGACCCGTCTCGGACTTATATATTTAATTGTAACTAGTTGGAAGCTTAATCTAGCATCAGTCATTATTGATAAGATCGACTTAACATTGCATCAAACTTTTTGCCACATCACTACCTATTTTAATTTATCAATATACTGATAACATTCAATCAGCCATTTTTTTTAACACAATGAAGAGTCGGAGGACAAATACACAAGACACAGAACCATCATGCTCACCACACAAAGTTTTATCTTAGGTGGGGAACAACCTCCGGCATAGCACTCAGGGTTAATGAAGGTTTATTTTTTTCTGCTACGTGAAGCTTGCGAACTGTTAACTTAATTTTGAGCGTTACTGTACTAAGTATACCCCCATTTCAAAACCTTTAGCTATATCTGAACTAAGATTCCATACTGATTGTCAGTTTTAGAGCCACGACGACAACAGTTTATCCATTTAACCGGAGCGGGACCGGGTAATCTCTAAATGGACTTCGGACTTAGGTTGGACGAAGCAAAGATTACATGCTTAGGTGGGGATTCTCGGCGAGTTGTTTGTGCGGTGCAATACTCACATCGTGTCCTGTGTGCGCGACCATAACACAGGCACAGAAGGGTTTAATGGCTGCCTCGGATAATGCAGTCAAAGTGGCCGCATTTTGAGACATCAATATAACATTTAATGCCCCTTCAATGTTTACTGTCGAAACGCTAAGTAGAAGGAAACTGGGAATGTTATAAGGCCGTTTAAGCATAATTTTATCACAGCTTAGATGTTTGGGAAATGGCAACAGGGCACAATCAAGTCTCGGTTTATGTATCTGCTTACCTCTTATCTGTCATGTGTCAGGATTCCATGAAAGTACTGGACATGACTACCGCCTATATAATTACCCGTATTTTTTGGTTCCAGAAACCGATGGTATTGAGAGCTTTTGGAGTTGTAGAGATGTCTTATAAAAATTATATGTCGGTAAGCGTCATTTATAACAAAGCACGTTGCGATATATTAATAACTAGCTGCCTTGCGCAACTTCGTCTGCGTTAATTTTCCCCGTTTTTGCAACATTTTTCATTGCTGCCCCGCTCCTATTGGTCGTAGCGTAATATTGTATAACTTATAGCCTTCCACGATAAATGGGCTACCCAACAGTAAAAGATTTTTTATTTTAATTCGGACCAGTAGTTCCTGAGATTATTGCATTCAAACAAACTCTTCAGCTTTATAATATTAGTATAGATTTATCTATATATACAAAATGAATCCCTATTTTTCTTGGTCACGAGTTGTCTAGAGAACGACTTTACCGATTTTAATCATTCTTTATTAATTAGCAGAATGAAAATTTACAATGTTAATAAATACAAGCTAGATTTCCCTACGAAAAAAAAAGGATTACATAAAAAGGGAGTCAAAAAAAAGGAGTCAGGCGTCGAAGAATTCCTCCCCATCGATATCAACCGGAATAGTGCCCAGAAGGCTGGCATCATTGCCACATTGTATGGCAATGCTTATTCTCTGTGCAAAGAAAAGGTCAGCCTTCTGGTGACGAGATACACTGAAAAGACGCTGGAAAATGTCTTTGAATAAAAGGCGAGCACTTAGACCCCATGGCCCTAGCGTATCAACCCCAAACGGCTCAAATATGTAATCTCTGACTAGATTACTATATTTGCGCCGTTTTAGAGTCTCCGCAGATGCAGCAGCAGCGCAGGCACAGCTCGCAGTGTTTGGAAGATGGGAAGGCGCTAGGGTGTCGACGCAGGTTGCATCCCACACCAAAGGTCTTCCAGCAGGCAGCAATGCGGAACGGAATGATGGAAGAGCCTGAAGCCAAACACCTGATTCCCATTCACCCACAGCCAGCAGGCGAGCTTTGTATCTGTATCTTTTTTTATGGGATCCCTCTGGTGTGATCACCCTCATATCAGATGTGAGATCTTTAAATTTGGCTACAACTAAGCATCAATGAAAAATGTTGCAAAAACTTGGCAAATTGACGCAAACGAAGTTGCGCTGGTCAGCTAGTTTGTTATAATACTAATATTTTTTTATTAGTTCCAATTGTCTACATTCATATTTCTTGTTTCAGATTATAAAAACATCGTACTCTTTATTTTCAGTATTTTATTAAGTCTAGGTTAGGTATAGTCTAGTAGTCACAATATTATGAATGTAGTTAATGTATAATCCGGCACGTAGGTATACTTTGTTGAGTGCCAAGCTCCAGATGTGGAATTCTGGTGGACTTGACTAAAATAAAAGTGTCCTGATCATATTACCTAAAAATCAAATTACCTTCGAAGCAAAATGCCTACATGTCATGTCTAAAAAGCTAAATCCCTATAAATCAAACTACCTAAAAATCGCTATGCCATAACAGTAATTTGCCTCATGATTATGATGCCCATGAAGCAAAAAGTACACAACAGCAGATTGTCTAAAATTAATTATGCCTAAACGTGCCTAAGGAGCAAGGGGCCTATCAAGCAAAATGCCTAAAATAATGTTTCTTAACAAAAGATATCATGAACAATTAGTTAAGTTAAATAAAAGCATCATAATGCCCCTATTAAACAAAGTGCGCTGGTTGAAAAAACGTATATTTAATGTTATTCTATAATAAATAAGAACATAATCTTTTGCCTATGTATTCTTAACTTTTTCATATTGATTAGCTGTAAGTTTTCCTTTATACCTAAAATTAAATAATTATTCAGTTCGACTTAATTAGTAAAACAACAATAATTAGAAATAAATAAAATGAAATGAGTACACACGTTCTCTTATTAGTAGATGTTACAATAAATATTTAAGTACCTCCCCAAGTAACCGTACACATTAAGTTGTGATGAGATAAATATAGCTACAGCTGCAACCGGTCGCAGTCACTATTATAGGAACATAGGGAAAATGACCGTATTATAAAACGGGCAAGAGCACGACTGACAATTTTTTAATTTGTCTATGAAGCATAATGCCTAAATAGTAGTAATTTTACTTTTTAGTCATTTTATATCGTAGTCATTTCAAGTTTTAGTCTTTCTACAGATTAGTCTTTTTACTTTAGCGTCATTCTGAAAACAAGTAATTTAACAATTTAGGCATTTTGCTTCATAGACAAATTAAAAATTAGTCACTCCTGCTTCGTAGTTAATTTGATTTTTTGGTAATATGATCAGGACAGGTAGAAACAGTCGTCGAAGACGCCGCGATGTGACGTAGGAACAACTTATATATCAAATTGTTTACTGTTAAGTACGATTTCGTAAGTCACACAGATAGTCTGGCGTTTTATCTATTCTGTGCATTTTTTCGTCTCTATGTATAATGCAATGGTTGAAAAAGGCGCTTAGTTTCAAAGTTCTCTATCTTTATTAACATCTGTATTAATAGTTGCAATAAGTGATTTGATTTTGATTTTCATTTGTTATTTTATGTATTATCTAATACAAATAAAATAAAAATGTATCCAGCTTATTAAGGGTAATTTAACTATTATTGTTTTATTTATCTACCCACACGCTAACCATTTTACCCGACTGTAAAGAAGGTATGTTTTTCGCGCGTATCTTGTATCTAAGTACGTATGTATGTAATATTCTTTATTACCTGATATCTCATAATACACTAAACGGATTTGTATAATGAAGACGTCGTTAAATTCGTCTTGATTGTCCAAGTGTTCTTAGATATGTGACGTTTAAAATAAACAAACATGGCGGCTGTGAGATGTCAAAATAAAGAGGTGTGAAAAAAAAAATTGTTTTAAGGGCTCAACTGTGATACTAAAAAAGTTAGTTAGCAACCATTATTTTTTAAATTTTTAATACTTGACAGTAGCTGTGATAATAGTTAGTTGTTAGATCGGTTACATACTACAACTATAAAAAGTATTAAATAAATTATAAAAATAAAAAAAACCTTCCAAAAACAAAAATTACTACCCCCTCTCTCCATCCAAGAACACGTCTTAAAATAAAGACAGTGTTCAGAAAAACACGAAATAACCCAAAAAAAATCACGGGCATACAATATCAATCAATAACTAAAACTGTCGCGTCTACATTGGAAAATGGGTGTTCATATTAAAGAAAACCAATTGGATTCCATAGTAGATTTAATAAAAATTCTAGGTGTAAATAAAAAGATCAAACCGACCAACGCTGCCAATGTTATAAATAGTTTATTCAGTGATGATGGATCCCCACACTCCCAAGATTCGTTGCATATAGTAAATAGAAAATCGTAATTATTTCACATCATAAACAAATATGAACCATTCGCAGTTGCTTTATGTGAGAAATGGCTTAAACCAGGGTTCTCTTTTAGCATCCCTGGCTATACTTGTATCCGTACAGATCAAAGCGACGAGTATGGAGGAGTCGCCATACTTATCAGAAATTCCCTTTCTTTTCAATTCCTTCCTTCTCTCTGCGACGAAATTGTCGCGGCAATTGTCCTACTATAAATATTCTATCTGAAATAAATACAATCTATTCTACCAAAACCTTTCTTAGTTCTAGGTGACTTTAATGTACAACATCAGTCTTGGGCAAGCTCCAATAGTAATTATTATAGAGAGCAAGGTGTAAACACCTGCCGTCCAACACTTAAGCAAAGATATTTAAAAACATATATTTGCATAAGTGTTGGAAGGCAGGTGTTTACACCTGCCTTCCAACACGTCACACCGATCCAGATGAGGGGGGATAAGTGACTTCAATATTATCTTGGACCCCATTGTCTTCTTCCTATGGTATTGATCATTTTCGTTTAATTATAAGTTTTCCTTATCAAAAAAAACATAACATGCATATTTTAAAACCACGTCTCAAATATCGAATAGAGAACGCTTACTGGGATAAAAGCAGAGAAAACGTAGAACAAAGACTTCATGCCACATTAAATTCTTCACATAATTGTGATGAATTTACAAAGATTTTATTAATAACAATTCGGAGCAGTAGTTCCTGATATTACCGCGTTCAAACAAACAAACTCTTCAGATTTACAATATTAGTATAGATTTATGCTCTGAGCACTGCATGTGGCTTCTTATTATCCTCGATGTTTCTATCACACTAATTAGTAACCTTCTATCGTTGAAACGTTGAGAGATACAGCGACAAATTATCGATCTTGACTTTGTTATGTGTCCGGTCTCTAAATCTGTGTGAACCAACAGCAGCGTGCAATCATTATGAAAATTGTATCCCTTCACTTACAAAGTCACTGTTGTTTGATGTTGAATCCTCATCGTGAAATACCTATATTTATCTAACGATTGAATGGGTAAAGCCCATTCGATGTGAAAATATTAGACGCATAATTTATTAAATGAATAAGTAGAATTTGTTTGATGTATTTAAAACATCAAACAACAGTGACTTTGTAAGTGAAGGGACACAATTTTCACAATGATTGCACGCTGCTGTTGATTCACACAAATTTAGATAACGTACACATAACAAAGTCAAGATCGATAATTTGTCGCTGTATAGATACAGCGACCAATTATCGATCTTGACTTTGTTATGTGATTCAACATTACAACGATGGGAGGTTACTAATTAGTGTGATAGAAACATCGAGGATAATAAGAAGCCACATGCAGTGCACAGACCATAAATCTATACTAATATTGTAAAGCTGAAGAGTTTGTTTGTTTGAACACGGTAATATCAGGAACCACTGGTCCGAATTTAAAAAATATTTTTCTGTTGGGTAGCCCATTTATCGAGGAAGGCTATAAGCTATATAGAGCAGCAATAGAAACTGTAGCATAAACGGGAAAAATTGACGCATACGAAGTTGCGCGGGTCAGCTAGTGGTTAAATAACAATGTTCAGGTACCTACATTAGGTACTTATCTAATATCAGTCTCATTATTTTTGTGATGTCTGACTATTTGTTTGGTTCCACGGGGCAGTATTCAATAATATGGACATATTATTTAATACTGCCCAATTAAATGAAGACTTCCCTAAGTTTTAAGCTACCTCCATGCCAATTTTTTTTCAAAGTTGGCTCGATAGTTTTAGAGATTACCTTCAGCTTCTGCATCCTAGTTTCAGTTATTAATAAAATCTTTGTAAATTCATTACAATTAAATGAAGAATTTAATGTGGCATGAAGTCTATGTTCAACATTTTCTCTATATTTATCCCAATTAGCGTTCTCTATTCGATATTTGAGACGTGGTTTTAAAATATGCATGTTATGTTTTTGTTGGTAAGGAAAACTTATAATTAAAGGAAAATGATTACTACCATAGGAAGAAGACAATGGGGTCCAAGATAATATTGAAGATAAGTCTAGTGCATAAGTCACTTATCCCCTCATCTGGATCGGTGTGACGTGTTGGAAGGCAGGTGTAAATACCTGCCTTCCAACACTTATGCAAAAATATTTAAAAACTTGCTCTCTATAATAATTACTAATGGAGCTTGCCCAAGACTGATGTTGTACATTAAAGTCACCTAGAACTAAGAAAGATTTTGGTAAAAGAGATTATATTTATTTCAAATAGTATATTTACAGTAGGACAATTGCCGTGACAGCCGCAATTTCGTCGCAGAGAGAAGTTAGGAATTGAAAAGAAAGGGAATTTTTGATAAGTATGGCGACTCCGCCATACTCGTCGCATCGATCTGTACGGATACAAGTATACTATATAACCAGGGATTCTAAAAGAGAACCCTGGTTTAAGCCATTTCTCACCTAAAGCAACTGCAAATGGTTCATATTTGTTTATGAAGTGAGATAATTCAAATTTTTGATTACTATACTGCGACGAATTCCATGGGAGGGATCCATTATCACTGAATAAACTAATTACCCTATTTATAACTTTGGCAGCGTTAGTAGGTTTGATGTTTTTATTTACATCTAGCATTTTGATTAAATCTACCTTGAAATCCAATTGATTTTCATTATTTTCATTAATATGAAGTGCAGACCCATTTTTCAATGTAGACACATCTATTTTAGTTATAGATTTATGTGCCTCTATGTCATAGTCCTTGATTATTTTTTGGGGATTTCATGTTTTTCTAAACACTGTCTTCGTGTAAGACGTGTTCTTGGATGGGGGTTTTTGTTGTTGGAAGTTTGGAATGTTGAAGAAGGTGTTGAAATGACTACGTCTAAAAATAGTTTGGAGATTAGAGGATATACTAGTGCGGCTTCAGCATAGGATACACAATTATGTGCCATATAATGTATAATAGACTTTTGTCTTTCAAATTAAGAGCACTTTCTATTTATAGCATAATGAAACATAAACAGAAACTTTGCATTACATTACAGTGATTGTCACCACACTTATAACAGCGGGGTCCTGACCAATAAAACATTAGTGTGAACATTACGATAGCACTGGTAACATTGTATCGTAGAAATACATATAACTTGACTGCACTGAACATACAAAAAACATGCTTTGGCAAAACTAAAAAAAAAGTAATTTTTATAGGCATTTCTTGCCAATTTCTTTTGAAAGATAGAAAAATTTGAAATCCAGACTCAGGAATCGAACCCGAGACTTACTTGAGATCTAGTAACATAGTCCAGATAGGTGGTTTGCTTCTGGCCCCGGTTTGGCTACGGAAGTCTCGGGTTCGATTCCTGAGTCTGTATTTCAAATTTTTCTATCTTTCAAAAATGCATTTATTGTGTTTGTAAAAAAAAGGCTTGTGATAACTTCTAGTTTGGGGTAGGGTCATTAACTTTAAAGTATAAACGTCTTACTTTAATAACTTTACCACATCGTACAGACGTGGTAACATTCTCAATGATCTCTTCAGGAAACCATTCAGTGGGTCCTCCTCTAATTGAACCCATACAACATGCTTTTATCGTTGGAATCAAATTTTCTTTGACCAGGCACGGATTCATAAGAAAAGCATTAGCGTGAGGAGTTTTTTTAAAAGATATTAGATAATATAAGATAAATATTGACACCCTGCTAGACATATTGTCCAGCAGTGGACTGCGATAGGCTGATGATGATGATGATGATGATGACACCCTATTTCTTCCGATACGTTTTAAACTACCGTCCACGATTTTTTCATGTAGTTTTTTTTAAGTGTCCTTAATAAATTGGATTGAGTGTGGGAACAGTACTTCCATCCTGCTGATTCTTTGAACATGGGCAACTTATGAAGCCAAGTCCGTGGTTTCATAAAAGTCCCGTGATGCACTCGGCGTCCCCTCAACATCTAAATGTTGACATTCTCTCCCTCAACATTTAATTTTAAATGTTGAGGGAGAGAAGAGAGAAGAAATTTACACTGGATTTATTTTATTCTTCTTACTCTGTCAATTATTAAATAAATATTAACATAATACGAGGTTTTATTTTGTGTAATAATAAAATATCACGAATTTCCTTTATTTTTCAGTGTGTCGATAAAATATACATTCCTTTGAGTTTGAGCAACAAACATCTATCCATCCATCCTTAAAAACTTTCGGAATATTATTATTATTAGGATATTATTGTAATACCATTTTGGGCGATCCTTGATAGCTGGCTGGTTGATGGCATCACCTCAAGTGTAAAATCTGAAATTGTACTTATAGTTAAATTACATTTTAAAAGTTATTTATAAATAATTATATTATAATATAACAAGATAAATAATATAATTATAACAAGACGTTTTTAGTATTTAAAAAATATAAACTGTAATTATGTATTCTAATAAAATATTTACGCCTCAGTGGCACAAAGGGATATGGGTATGTATAACTGCTGCATATTTGAGGTAGTACTAGGTTTGATTCCCACATCATTTTGTGTAATACACAAATTGTTGTTCTGTATGCAATCAGATCAGATTATTTTGAGGTGGAGCAAAAATTTTATGATGGTGCCCCTTCACCTTCAAATAATGTGCGCTGACACCAGCCCGAGCATATACCCTAATAATTAATACCAAATACCAATACCAAATGGATATTTACCCACTGTCTTATATATCAGCAACATAAGGCTTGCACCCTAGTGTTATCAAAAAATAAAAAATGAATATGCAAATGTGTTACTTCAGTTATAATGGGACTAATATTAGTTAAGTGTATTCTTCTCTACTTTGTGGTGTAAATAAGGTAGTTAGCTTATATAACTAAGTGCAAACCATAGACTTAGGATATACTACTAGTAGACGAACAAAGAGCTCATTGACGTATGACGATTTTTGATTTATCAGTGTATGCGTCAGCTAGTGACGAGATGTTTAAAAGTCGACCAATATCGATAGGTACAATTACAAATATGCCTAGTATATCTTAGGTTTATATAATATGCCCGATTTAGCTAACCACCATTGTGTTGGTGTATTATAGTTAAATAATTCACATAAACTACCTACGGATCAAAAATATAAAATACTTTATTGTAGTACATAATGCAAATAATGTTTTGTTACAACTTAGTTCTTCGGACTCCAAAAAAACCTAACCTAATGGATTTCGTATTTACTATGACGGTTTTCATATAAATTTCTTCGAAATAAACATAAATAAAATCTACTAAGCCAATGGCAACTTACCTGCGAAATGAATAATTCCCTGGGTTATTACAATAGGTAACGTCACAATTACTTACGGAACATGAAACCATTGTTTGATATAGAATATTTTTTGAAAATAACCGCGAATAATATAAATAATCATAAATTCTGTTAGAGTTCATTAACACGCAAGGCGACTTGGGAGTTCCTGTCATTCAAAATGGGTTACAATGCTATTAATTTGTTTTCTTTTTCTTACTTGTAACACTAGCATAAAGAAGTATCCTCTTGCTTTCACACTATGTTTGTCTATACGTTAGTATATCCTAAGTTTATGGTGCAAACATACCACTTTGTGCTCATGTAGTTTCTCTATTGGTAGGTACACTAATTCTTCATTACCAACAACTATTAGTAATTCTCGACAGCTGAAAAAATTAGTAAAATGGAAAAAGTTAAATTAAGATTTACAACTAAAAATAATCAAATACACATTTAACATTCTTAACAGTAGGTCAATAAATAAAATACTTTAATATTCTACTAGCTAAATGTTATGTTGTTCTGCCATATAAATAACCAGGAAAAGTGGAGGAGGGGGTGGGGGTAGGTGGTTTGGTCTAGTATTCCTTAAACTATTATATATTCCTACCAAATATACAAAAAATCTTTAAAATTGGTGTGCCGTTTCAAAGGATTGCAACCACAAACACCGTGACACAAGATTTTTAAATATTAGAAGATTAAAACATCCCCTTCCATTATAATGGTGAAACTCACAAGTAAGTATTATTTTTGGCTATAAACCATGTTTAGTTTTGGTACTCCGTTCATATATAATTAGCATGAACACGTAGATAATACAATAATTCGTTGTATTGTATAAGTAAGACAACCCGCACTCGGGTACAAGCCCTGTGTTGCGGGGCACTTCACATACATACAAATCACGGACACATCCAAACTCGGAACAACAATTTGTGGGTCCTGTGTAAGAATCGAACCCACAGCCTCAAGTTTAGCAGTCAGGGTCACTAAAGGTCAGTCATATATTTTTTTTTAAAGATAACTAGCAATGTGGGATTGAATCCCACATTACTAGCAATCTTGTTAACCCCTCCAGCTAAGCTCAAAGGCTTGTGTTAGGAGTGGGTTCAGATCGGTAGTATAATGTGTAGGATTCGAACCCGCGACCTCACGATTGCGAGACGACGATGCCTTAGCCATTAAGCTACCGCCGCTTAATTTCCCCGCTCTTGGGGTATTTACCCAGATATATACATATGTGGTTCTTATATTTTTCCATAATAATAATAATATATTGGTACAACTCACACAACGTTATCTGATACCAAACTAAGCAGAGCTTGTACTATGGAAACCAGACAACTGATAAACATACTTATATATATTTCTATATACATATATATATTATAGATAAATAACACCCAGACACAGAATAAACCATCGTGCTCATCACACAAAGTTTTATCCTGGGTGGGGATCGAACCCACGACCTCTTGCGTAGCAGTCGGATACACTCCCACCGCAGTCAAAATAAACTTATTATCCAAGAATTCACTTAAACCCAAATTAAGAATATACATAAACCCAAATGGGTATTTACCTGATGCCCAAATATACTTATTTGTAATAAAATACTTTCGAAGGCTCTTAATATCTAAATTATCTCTGTTAGACATTCTTAGGGCAGTCGGCTCAATACACAGGTATGAAGAAAACGATATTTTTAACTAATCAAAAGGCACTTACCGGACTGCTTCTAGAGGAAACTTGATACCGCAAATTTCACATGTTCTTTAACCCATGTTAGTCCACAAAATTATACAGCCAGAGTAATAATTACCAAACTCAACGTTATTAGTCCACAAATTAACTGAAGAGTCAATATCTCGTTACGCTATATGAATGCGATGATGAAACGGAGGAGTAATTACTCAGCTCAACGATAAACATACAACACAGTATTTATTCTTTTAGTTAATGCCGAATATTTAGAAAGACAATGGAAATACCCTTCCGGACCGCAATGTTGAATTTGCAAAATGTTGAATTCCCAAAATGTTGAATTTGCTAAATGTTGAATTCCCAAAATGTTGAATTTGCAAAATGTTGAATTTGCAAAATGTTGAATTCCCAAAATGTTGAATTAGCTAAATGTTGAATTCCCAAAAACATAAAATCAACATCATATCATATCAAATGATTTCTTCTATTTTTTCGTGAAATATTTATGTACAATTTATAAAATAATTTTGTCAATCAAAATAGTAATAATAATAAATAAAACTATTAATTACACTAAATTTATTTATCATATTTTATAATATGATGCCTGATTTTAAAAGATAACATAATTTTGATCTACAAAATAAATCTTATTGTAAATGGCATCACTTCAAAGAATGATGTTGGCGAGACTGATCTAAATTTCTGAATGTTGGCTAAGTACCATCACGAATTTCATACAAAAAAAATGGTTCTATGTTTCCCGAGACTGGTTTTGAGATTCAAAATTAAAACACATTTGAATATAGGACAGTTCCAAATTCAAAATTTCCGGGAAATATGGAAACGACAGAACATAAATTTATCTATATTAAGTATGTATTTAGAAATATATAAGTATGTTTATCAGTTGTCTGGTTTCCATAGTACAAGCTCTGCTTAGTTTGGGATCAGATGGCGTTGTGTGAGTTGTCCCAAGGTATTATTATTATTATTATTATTATAAAAGGCATGCTATTTAACACAGAGGATGCAAATGAGGCCCTGAATAAATTTATTGCTACTATTACTTCTTTAATGAATTTACACATTAAATTACCCAAAAAACTGAGAACCATAAAACTTTAGATAACTCCAGGATTGCTAAAGAGTATAAAAAATCGAGATAAAATGCATTATAAATCAAAAAAATCAATACAAAATCTCATTCTGAAAGTTACCTACACACGTCATCGTAATTCGAAAACTTAAAAGAATCTACAAAACCAAAATAATTTGAGAAAGCCAGAAATAATCTTAGAGCCATGTGGAAAACTATCAATATGATTACTAATTCCTTGAAAGCTCGCGATAGCCCTACAGACTTATTTGATGTATGTAACAATCCTCAATCATCCATAAATAAAGTACCGTATGTGACTTTTTCACCAACTTAGGAAACGAATTTAGTGGCCAAAATCATATCATACGGCCAAAATGCACAACCGGATTCTGACCCCACGCGGACACAAGATATTACAAATCATGCTTGCATGCCTGCCTTGCACTCCCTGGCCTTACTACCAGTAGACGAAGCTGTCTCTTATTCTCAATCTGCGAAACAACTGCTCCTCGGGCTGGGATTGAATATCGTCTCTGTTGCTTAAAAAAATGCAAAGTTTCAAAGGTACCGCCATTATATTTTTTTAACTTATGCCTACAATTGGGGGTACTTTCAGACGGCCTAAAAAAGCAATCGTGCACCCAATTCACAAGAATGGAAACAGAAATAGTGTAAACAATTATAAAAACTTGAAAAACATTCTGAACAAGTATCTTAGAGCTTTTCTAGATAAACATCAAATAATAGCCGACAATCAATACGGTGTCCGCCCGGGTGTAGCGACTTGAATCAGTTCATTGCTAATAATCTAGATAATAGAACAAAATGTCTAGGTATTTTATTAGACCAAGGCTTTTGACACAGTCTTGTTCCTATTCTCGTGGCAAAGTAAAAGCGCATTGGCATACGTGGAATTCGTTTGGATATTTTCCAAGACAACCTTAGAAATCGTAGACAACGAGTAAAAATCGGACCCTATCTAAGTACCAAACAATGTCTTACATACTGTGTGCCCCAAGGCAATACTTTGGGTATTTTTATATCCCTTTCTCTGTCAGTCATACAACAAGACCAACTGATTCTTTTTACATATCCGCACACTCATGTGAAAACCTAATTGTCTCATGTTCATACATGACTTTTTGATGGTGGAGAGGGCACAAAAAGTGGTATTAAAAGTTTTGACTAAAAACCCTTTAGATATCCTACAACACAACTGTATGCTGTTTGTCGGGTACTCACAGTACGATAGCTCTTTGTGCTAAACACACACACACACGTAGCTGTTATGCAGTTTATACCTTTATTAAATTGTACTAACGTCGGATACCTACAGCACTCCTATACACCGAACAAACTCAGGGAACTACTCTATTAGTAGAACACTGTCTCATAAGTAAGAGGTTCATACCTAGTTTAAGAGACAGGGTTGTATATTGAAGCATTGGTTGTTTTTTGTATATAATTATGTATTTATTATGCTTTTGCTGTTCTGGAGTCTAACAGGTAAATTTTAGACGGAAATAAACTGTCCTGCTAATTACGCGACTAAGTTAACTGTGTAATCTGAGGGGCCTGGTGACCTATAACCCAGGTATACAAGTACCTATCACGGGCACCAGTCTCTCACAAATGCATGTAAACAATTGTATTAATCCAACTTCTGTATTTTACCATTTGTGAAGAGAAATAAATAAATAAAAAATTTAAATTTGAATCACGTAATCCAAAAATTATGCAATCCGTCAGGGCCTGGTGACTTCCAATTGGGCACTTGACGGGCTGCTTGGGCTAGGTCAGCAACAATGGTAGTTGCCAGCATTTCTTTAAGAGGGATAATACATTTCATAAAAATATGCAATCCTTTCTCGTTGTCATACAAAAATCCAACGTGAAGTGTGCATTCTGTTCCGCTAATCATAAAATAACGGCATGTAATTAGTATGTGGTGCCGGCTTAAGAATAGTACCACCCCATCTCTTCTCGTGGGTGTCGTCAAGGCGACTAAGGGATTTCACACCGGAGGACGGGCAGCAGCGTCCTCTGCGTACTTAAAGCCTTACTGCGATCGCCAACCCGCTCGCCAAGCGTGGCGATTATGGCAATTACCCCCAGGATCTACATACTAGTAGGTTCTAATGGGGAGACCCGTGCCCAGCAGTGGGCCATCATATGGGTTATATGTATGTATGTATGTAATTAGTAAGCAATCAAACGAAAAGCGAAGTTATTTTTTACGTGAAAAGGGTTTGTGTTACGTTTGTCTTTATGATAATCACCCAGCCAGGTATTGCAAAACGTCAATTTGATGTCTGATATGTAAACATCATCATCATATTTTGTTACACCCTACAGGTGTTAGGAGGGGTCTAGCAACCTACTAGTTGGATGTTTTGCAACCGGCAATGGTAGACAAGCAGTTTTTATTACCGACTGCCTTAGTGAAGGTGGAAGCAAAGAATGGGACACATTGTATTTGTAACTGAATCCATGGCTCATTATTTGGGTGTGAAAAGAACTGCGACAAGTAACACTGTTTTAAGTGTAGGCAACAATAGTGTAACCCCAAAATCGACAGTCATGTTAAATGTGAAATCTAGGAAAGATTCTAAGCTGCAACTGAGAGTTTCAGTCAGTCTCAGATCTACTCCCTGTGAAGAAGATAAAAAGGGTAGAGTGTGCAAACTTAAAGGAGAACATGGCTGATCCTGAATGTTATAAGCCAAAGAAAGTGGATATTTTATTAGGTGCTGAGATTTATAGTCAGGTTATCCGAACAGGAATTTAAAACTAGCACATAATACCTCTCTAGGTTGGACACTTGGAGGTGCATTATAAATCTAATAATATAGAAGGTAGCATCATGGGCGGGTCTTAGCAAAGCTTTATTCGCCTGTTGAAAATCCATGTTATTATTTTAAGGATCGAATGTATGTTTACGTTTTTACTAATTATTTTTGCTTTTAAGTGCCGTCGGTGTTTTAACAAAAAGGACATCTTGCAGGATGTCCTTGGTGGGCGGATTGTCAAGGTTAAAACGCAAATTCCTTTCATGATTTTTTAAGAATAATAAATATTTTGTATTTTCCGTCAAAAATGAGTTGCTCGATTTAAATGCAAGATATAGATGTGTTACAGCCAGCTACATAAATATAGCACAGAATGTACATTAGTGAGTCAATACAATTAGTATAAGAATAGAAGTTAAGTAAGCAATTATGTAATTCAGTGGTGAAAATAAACGTGTTTGCCTACAGACTGGATTATTATTTCACACAAGACACTACTCAGAGTAATCGGAGTAAGTTTCATCAAAGTTATACTTAACTAGCTGTGCCCCGCGGTGTTACCCGCGGTTCATTAGTCTATGTGTTAATCCAGTGTGTCAGCCAACTCCATACCAAATTTTATTAAAATCGCTCCAGCCGTTTAGACATGAAGAAGTAACAAACATACACACTCACATACTCACAAACTTTTGCTTTTATGATATTAGTGTGATTATAATTTTCAATGGAATTCGTACGAAAATTTTCTAACTTCTCATATAATCAGCTGTTCCTGTAATAATGATAACAGTAACGGCTGAACAAAATTTATACGACGCTGCTATAGCGGCATGTCGCGTAGCTTGTGTCAAATTTTCGCAGGACAAGCCGTGCGACCAAAACCTTCCGTTCCTGCTTAGCAGTGCAGAATTGAACGGCGTATCAGCGAGTCTAGGACACTCGTCGGCAAATTAATATGCTTTAGGTAATGCGCTATGTGAACCGAGCCTTTATTGTTTGTCGTGAACCGGTATTGGGCCCCATGAATACGTAACTCGGGTCACATTGACTTTCTCAAACAAAATATCTATGCGTGGGCAAACTGTATTCTTTACTCTCTTTACTGTCTCCACGTAACAACATGAAGCGAACGATTGAGATGAACCTGTTGAACCTACACCATTTTTAGCCAACATTTCCTTTAATTCACTTTTATGCTCTACGTACATTCTGTGCTATTTTTAGGATTTAATTAGCTCGCTGTAACAAACAACAATCAACATCTAAAAAATCATTTAAAAAATTTGCGTTTGAACAAACGTTGTTAGTAGTATGAAACAAAAACAACAGAAAACCCACTTCTTAAGCCACATTATTCAGACATTGTGCGTGACCCGACATGCACTTGCCCGTTTTTAAAATTGAACCAGTTAATATTCAATAAAACATTCATAATATTTAGGTATCACATGTGGATATTTTTCAAGGAAAATTAACATAATACAACAGCTGTCTTCTAAGGGATGGGACACAATATTTATTCACTGCACCAGTTTGGTTTGCTGACTGATTCAGAAATCAAACTGTTATATAATTAGTGGTCAAAATAGATAAAATAGAACAATGTACCATTTACTTATATTAAGAATCACGTATAGCAACACATTCTTGACAAGAATCTAGGATTTCATTATCATGAACGTTTTATTCAGGATTCCTAATTTTTTCTTCAAATCTAGAATCAAAAACGCCTAAAATCTTCGCTCGCGCAACGAAGGGAGTCACTCAAACGATGGGATAGGGGGAAAGAAGGTGCAAATAAACTAATTGACTACAGCGTTTCTGTTATTCCCAAAAAATCTCCGAATTATTCCCAAAAAAATTCTTATTGTAACGTTTTGTGTAGGTAGGTATATGGTTACAGTGATCATCCACTGACAAAGGTCACCCACTGCTATGGTGGGTGTGGTTTCCGCACTTAGTCCCGGATGGGTATGAACCATTCTGCGTGAGAAATCAGCGATCATGTAGATGTAACCTTGGTATTTCAGACAGTAAACATGTTTTTCAAATTATCATTAAAAGAAATATCCTCGATCCAATAAGTACCCTGTGGTATCGAGTAATTAATGGTTTTTTTTTTAAATCGAGTTATACAACTCGATTTAAAAAAAATCCTTACATACAAATCCCATCACTATCACATTTGCAACAATTTATTTCAAAGGAAATACGTTGTTAATAATATATTAATTCCAGTAAATCACTGTAGCACAAGACACATGAAATACTACATCAGCCCTAGTAAACTATCGTGATGAAGCGAACCTACCAACAATTTTCATCAACAGAATTGACAAAAGCCTTTGACGGATTTAACACGTTCTTTTACTTGAGTGGGATGAAAGGATTTTGGGTCAACGAGGTTAAGCTACCTAAGAAGTTTGTACGAATTTTCGACAAAGTCTTGTTCGTCACTGATAAATTGACTATTTACGTGATAATTTCGCTTATAGCAGCTTTTTATACGCAGAGTAATATGACGTCTCAGCAATCATTTGATCTACTCATATTTGCCGTAGCTTTACCCGTTATTACCTACTGTTACTACGTCTTCTCGTACTACAGGGCAGAAGTGAGGGATATATATTACCATTTGGTAATTTACCTGAAGGAATATTATTATAACAAAGAAGAACAGATGCGTATGGTTAAGAATATGAAACTCTTTATAGGACTGCTTGTTGGCTCTGAGTATTGCATGTTCATACAACGAGCTGCATCTGGTATTGTGAAAAATGTTCTATATGGTAAGCTATTTGCAATCAAATCATTTTTTTTTAAAGATAACTAGCGAATAGCTTAAAAATGTACATGCATTAAGTTAGTCTGCATCAAATATTACTAGGAATGTTATGGTAATCATGATTTAGCAGATCCTCTTTATTTCTTGAAAAGGATAAGTCCACCAGCCCACATCTTATAACTGTCCACATTGATATTTATAAAAGAGGCGTGATGCAGATAGTACCCATCTGCATCACGCCTCTTTTATAAATATCAATATTTCATTAAAAGTAACCTGCAAACATAGAAACATATTTTTTAAATATTTTACCATGTTTTTGTGTTTATGATCCATAGGTGAAGTATTTTATCCATATGTCGGTGCTTGGCCTGATGTTCATTACACCTCTTCATTGGAACTAATTGGTGCGATTTTAAATTATGCACTTGTTTGGTGTGTTAACTTTCGATCTAACGCCATGTATGCAATGACAGCGGTTCTTTTGATGACAAATACCTATCAATTTAAAGATCTACAGAGTTATTTCTACAAGCTTGATGACATTTTCAAGGATAGCACTTTAAGTCAGGCAGAAAAAGAGAAGAAATATGAAGAGGGATTCAGAAAAGGGATTTATATGCACCGTATTAGCTTGTGGTTGGTAGTAAAATTGATCTTTCTTATTACTTAGTTTTAAGCACAAAGTCTGCAATTGTGTGTGTATGTTTAAAACTACAGGGTGTGTAATACTTGCAGGTGCGTGCGACAGTGTCAGCATGTCTGCTGGTCAATCTTTAACGTCCATTTGCTGCTCACATTGGCTACTTTGTGTATGTCGATGACTTTGGTCGTGAGTATTAAATTATATGCCTCTAGAGATTTAGATTTACCAGATTTGTACGTATGGATTATTAGTGTTCTACAGGATGGACCAAGAATGTTTGCAAAAAGCAAACACTGGATTTCTCAAAAACCGCGAGACGGACGAGTGTGCGGGTGGCGGCGAAATGTACGTCATTTTATGCAGTTTAAGTTACAATGCATCGCTTCACGGAAGAACAGCGAGTGTTTTGTGTAAAGCAATATTACAAATGTGATGATTACGTCACTGCTCGCAGCCTATTTCGATCGCATTTCCACTGACTAGGTATTAATAAGAGCCCAAGTATTAATCTAACTAAATCGTGGTATTAGACTGATTAGACAAGGGAAAAGGACATTATAGTCAAGAATTAAACCACTTATTCATCATTTAAAAAAATACAAAAAGAACATATTCAGATATCAGATTCGAGCCTGAGACCTCGCCGCCTAAGACCGCTAGCATAGCTTCGAAACTAAATCATGGAATAAAAACTTCGAGGCAACCGATTTTACTATCAATAACAATCAAATAGGCCATGGCCACGTAGCAGGAGGAGCGAAGAGACCGTGGCGCAGGTAAACAAGTATGTGCGGGATGTTAAACACAGACAGTTAAAACTGCACCAGTTACCAAGCTCTGCTACAGATACAGTTGGTGCAAAAACCAAAAAAAAAAAGGTTTAATTTAAAACATTTTTTTTTTAATTTCATAGATAATTTCTTACGAGCCGTGTAGCTATTTCAATTACATTGTCTTTTAGGACGAAGCTTATTTCCACTTAAATGGGCATCTCAATAACACAGAATGCCGATTTTGGAATAGAGAAAACCCTAAATTAAAAGTCATACTTTTGTATTCTTAAAAAGGCTCAGTTTGGGCGCCAATGTCCTCAAAGGCCGTACTTCTTTGAAAATGCACGCGGTGATTCTGTGACTGTAAAATTTAACAGCCAGGCTTAAGGAATGCCAATGGCAAGTTGGCGGCCACTTACCGACGATATTATTTTAAACAAATAATTTTCCAATTTATGTTCTTAATTTTAATGAACATTTATTTGAATGCAACATAAGTATTTTTCATGCTTTTTGATTGCGTTACAAGGGTTTGACGTTTAGGGACCAGTTCTTCATTTGTCTTTTTCTAGTTAAGTCCACTTCTGGTTTTGACCGCTTCTGCTTATGACTACTTCGTAATATGACCATTTCTGGTTTCGACCACTTCGCTTTTTGTCCACCTTCAGTACAGTGTGCAAAAGGATACAACACCACATAACGCAACTTACTTGAAATTAAACTACGAACGTCCAATTGAAAATTAATGTTTTTTATTAAACTTAAAAATTATCTTACTACCTGTCATTTCAAATTATCTTAAACTAAAAAGAAGTAACTTACGATCTATATTACTACATGTTAGTTTTCAAAATTATCTTATGGTATAGAGGGACTACATATATGTCGCGTCATGGCTCTAATAACGAAGCTTCAGATAAATAATTTTTTTTAAGAATTCTATGTTGGTGATTTTATTTATTTCTAATTTTTGCAATAATAGTTTTAAATCTTTGTCAAATTTAATGTCAATATGCTTTCTATTTTTTTTTAATGTTAAAAATAAACTTTTTTTTATTTTAAAATCACAATACTTTGCTTCTCTTCTTAAATACGCCACAAAAGCAAAAAATGTGGGCTTCCTAGGAATTCTTGCATTTAAACGTCTGTGCCATCCTTCAACAGGATTTGTGGTACGATGGCGTTCATTACTACAACTCAAAATTTTTGGGTTGATCTTCATCCATTGTTCTTCAAAATATTTTTGAAATGACCTTATTTCATCAGTGTCTGGCACAGAATTACATATAGAATACCAGGTCTCCAGGATCCGGTTATATGGTAATAACGGCAACAAAGCTACCATTCTAGTAAAATTACGTCCTTTCTTGGAGCCAGTCAATTTTAATGTTTTTGATTTTTTCCAAATATTTTTATTATAATGGTAAAAGCATGTTGTTACTTGACAATCGGGGTATACGATTTGTACGGCATTTATTGTAGCTATTTCGAAATCACACTTGAAATTGTTTAAAACAATATTCAACTTTTCCTTGAGTAAAGAAAAAAAACGAACATAGGTTTGTTCGCTTTTATTGGGCAACAAAGCAAAAACTGCAGGGATAACATTTGTAGTATTCTCATTGGAAAATAAATCCACATGTAATGTGTATAATCGGTAAAATTGACAAGGAACGCAACGGAATGTGCCGTCACCAAAAAATATTATATCGTTAATGGTATTTTGTTTCAACATATTTCTTGACGTTTTTGAACAGAAAATGATGATCTTTTCCTGTACTCCATCAGCACAAATAAAAAAATTTTTTCCTAAACCTTCTGGCACTACAACATCTTCTATAGTTTTAAAGTTCAAGAGTTTGGAATTCAAAAAGCTCTTCCGACTTTTAAACAGGCTATCTTTTATAGATGAAAACGATGGCACATACTCTAGCTCGTCAGATAAACATTTTTCCTTTAGTTTTTCGAAGTGCTTTTCGTAAATTTTTTGAACTGGTTCAAAATTGCGACAGACCTCCTCTTTACATGCATTTATTGTTAATAGTACATTATTTTCTATTTTTC
This sequence comes from Herminia tarsipennalis, assembly GCA_945859575.2. Taxonomy (NCBI): domain Eukaryota; kingdom Metazoa; phylum Arthropoda; class Insecta; order Lepidoptera; family Erebidae; genus Herminia; species Herminia tarsipennalis. The sequence goes on from OX243837.2 coordinate 27,207,353, forward strand.
GTGAGGAATAGGTGTGGTTTGGTGGTCTTACAACTACAGTTCTATCTTTATTTAAAGTAAGGGTTGTGCTACACTCATCACGCTGCACACACCTCCATCGAGACGATCCGTTTACATTATTTACACTTAAATTATATCTGTAATTACCACGCAGTAAAGTTTCTTGTCCTCTTTTATTTATAGTAAATATGAATTCTTTTTCCATGGCTTAAGTATTGTATAGTATGCAGTTGTAATTAAATTCAAATGAAGCTATGAAAAACCCACAATACTTGAACACAACAGTCAATGTCAAGAGACAGACTATTTATTTTTTATCATCTAATCGACTTTTCTAAGTGGCTAGCTCTCCAAAAAGATTACATATCATTTATCCCTTTTGACGTTTATCATAGAATGAAACTAGAACTCTACATAGCACTGGTTGTGCCATCAGTATTTTTTTTAAATCACTCTCAGCACAACTAATTGTTGTTGTTTAATATTAGTTTCTGATGGCACAACTAAGTCAACGAAAGAGTAAACGAACTGGTAGCTCCATGCGGCTGCTTAAAACATTTAAATGATTAAAACAGAATTTAATTTATGATGAATTCTATTTAAATATTTTAGTTTATTTAATTTTGACAAAATGTAATGAATGTAGATAAAATAAGACAAATAAGACTTAGAGAACAGAAAACAATATGTAGAAATAAAATCAGTAACGGAAGGTAATGAAACGGTACATAAATCTAGGCTTTTACCTGTAAAGAAAGGGGTGCCGCAAGGATCTGTGTTAGGACCTATTTTATTCATTGTATTCTTGAATGACCTTGTTGAGTTCATCGGCAGTGTAAGTCCAAGCAGTAAATTAGTTATTTTTGCAGATGACACAAATGCAATTATATCTGCCGATGATATTAATAAACTCGAGAGGGAAGTTAATATTTTGGTTACAGCTTTCGAAAAATGGTTTGAAAATAACAACTTAAAACTTAATATCAATAAAACCAAGTGTATGCTCTTCAAATCAACAGCCAAAAACAATGATACCATATGCATAGTTTCACCTTCTCACAAAATTGAAATGGTCGAGGAATTTAAGTTTCTAGGTATATATATAGACTCTTTACTAAATTGGAAACCGGAATTGACCGCCTTAGTAAAATCATTAAGTTCAGCTTGCTATGCAATTAGAAATTTAAGAGAGGATTTAACAACTAGCCAACTAAAGATTATATATTATGCACTAGTAGAGTCTAAACTTCGATACAGCATTCTACTTTGGGGCAATAGTTATAAATATAACATTACCCAAGCTTTCGTTATGCAGAAAAGAGCGATCCGTACTATGTTAAGGCTTGAACAAACGGAGTCATGTAGACCCTATTTTAAGGATCTGAACATACTGACAGTTCCTTGTCTATACATTATGGTACTTCTTACAAATTTGATAAAGCATTTAGACAATTTCGAAACAAAGGAACAAAGAGGTATTAGAGACAAAAGTCGCAGAAGGGATTTACCAAGCATAACACACTCTAAACTAAATGTTGTCCAACATACTTCTGGGGTCCAAGCTATAAACATATATAACAAACTGCCGGTAGAAATGAAAAGTGTTTATTGTCTCAATACTTTTAAAAATAGACTGAAATCGTTTTTGTTAAGGAAATGTTATTATAGCATAGAGGAATTTCAAGCAGACAGTATATCAATGAATGATTTTGAAACTAATATTTAAATGATTTATTATTTTTTTTCTTTTTTTTTTACTTGATACATATCTTTTAATAATTTGACATTTTATATTTTGTGTGACATTGTTTTATATCCATTTTATGCATTGTGTACTTGATTTGTTATTTTTTGTGTACCTACTTATATTTTATTGTATAGTATTAAGTTCAATCTCATATATTCCACACAATGTAAATTGTAATGAATAAATGACTTATGACTTATGACTTAAGAGACTATCGGAAAGTGATCAAACATTGTTAGAGCTAAAAAGTTCGCAGTTTAATTTCAAGTAAGTTGCGTTATGTGGTGTTGTATCCTTTTGCACACTGTACTGAAGGTGGACAAAAAGCGAAGTGGTCGAAACCAGAAATGGTCATATTACGAAGTAGTCATAAGCAGAAGCGGTCAAAACCAGAAGTGGACTTAACTAGAAAAAGACAAATGAAGAACTGGTCCCTAAACGTCAAAAGGCGTTACAATACCATATTCTCATAGTAATTGAGTGGAATTTATGTTTCGATAAATATGAATTTTAATTATCACAGCATATCTATTGAAGTAATAGTTTATTTTGATTGGTGTACTTAATCCAATAAGTTTGTCTACTGAACCATAACTATACATAAATACTTAATAGAATTGGTTATTGAGCAATTCTGACTCCATTGAACCATTCAATTTTGGCAGCTTTCAGGGGATCTTTCAACAAAGTTGACCCAAGCACCGCTCGTGGGAGCTATTCTAACAATTTTAGCTATATTTATGTTTAATGCTGGTAACATCACATATGAGGCAAGTGCTTTTTATCCCTTTTGACCGACATGAGTTTTGTTTGTTAGGTGTTCATTTATTTCCTTTAAACTACCTATATGAATTTTAGGCTGAACGTGTCTCAAATGCTATGTACGCGTCCGGGTGGCAGAACTGTTACGGGAAGACTTCAGGGAAGATGAGGAAACTGGTTGTATACGCAATGGCAGTGGCACAGGTGAATAATCAAATAGAATATTTTATTTCTAATTACATTGGGGATAGCAGGATGCCTTGAGAGACACCGGCACTAATACCCATGTGGTTGCCGTCAATTATTATTTTCAACCGACTTTTTTTTTGTATGTTTGTTCACCGATTACGCAAAGACGGCTGGACCGATTTGAAAAACTATTTTTGCATCAGACCACAATCTGATGATGGGATCCTGGAAAAATCGAGGGAACTCTTAAAATATTAAAGGCAAACCTACAGTGATTAAAGTATATTTCATAGTGATTCGTGCATTTACTCTTAAAAAGCACCAGTTGGTGAAGTGGAACTGATGAAGAAGACCATAAATGATGAGCGGACCTATTCAATATTTCACAGTTTGCGATTTAGTTACTTTAATATGGTATTTGAGCACTTTATTCTCGTCATACTACCTACTATTACACAATGTAATAGAGCTGATAGTGAACTCCTCAACAATAACGGCCCTGCATCGGGGCAAGGAATATTTTGTAAAAGGATTTGAGTAGTTGACATAAGCCTATTGTAACTTAAGTGAATTACAAACCAAACCACTAAAAAGTGTGAAATGAAAACTTTTTAACAAAAAAATATTACCCACTTCAAAAATAAATACCTACAAAGCAACTAAAAAGCAAAAAATAATACACCAAGACTAAAAATAACAAATTAAACGTTTTGAAGTTGGTGCCGAATAAAACATAAAGACTAGGTACTATTTCATGGCACCAACTTCAAAATGTTTAATTTGTTTTGTTATTCTAGGTGTATTATTTTTTGCTTTTTAGTTGCCTTGTAGATTTTTATTTTTGAAGTCGGTAATATATTTTTCTTAAAAAGTTTTTGTGTAATATGTGTGGTAAATATAACCCAATTTATTTAAAATGATTTGAACCTATGAAATTTAAAAAAATCTTCTGGAATTTTTCGTCAATTCCAACTAGGTGCAAAATTAATGAAATAGATTTGTAAATGAGCACTGATGCTTTTTTAAATTCCTGCGTAGGTACCACTTACTTAAGTTCAACTTCCAGTCTACGTTGACACGATACTAAGAATGTTCTATTTATTTACCTCTAACAAGTTCAAGAGTTTTTGTTTTGGTTTCAGAAACCATTGGTATTAAGAGCATTTGGTACCGTAGAGATGTCTTATGGAAGTTATATGGTGGTAAGTTTGAGACTGCTCAAATTTTATGAAATAAATAACCGTGTTGGTTAGGTATTCCCTGATTTCATTACAGCGTCTCACCACTCAATAATTCTGTGTAAGATTTTTATGTGATGGTGATGATTAAAAACTTTTATTGTTTCAGATTATAAGAGCTTCATATTCAGTACTTTCAGTTTTTTATTAAAAAGTGTTTATGCCAAAACACACCGCCACAATATCTCCGCACCCAGTTCTAAATGTTATGTAACACACCGGATTGTAAATGGTAGGAGATGAGACCCCAGATGTCAATTTAGAGCCTCTAACGAGTATTAGCATTTGGCGCCCACTTTAAGATAGGATTTTATACCAATTCAACGTGCCATAATGGCCCCTTTACTTCAACGAGGCACCCGGGCTACGATAATATGCAAAGTGCCCTCGTACTACAAAACAGGGCAAGAGCATGTCGGACCATGCTCAGTTGTACGGCAGCTGTTAAAATGAAAAAAATGAAAACATTTTTTTTTGCTTGAAACACGGTTTACATAATTAAGATATTAGTCAGTAATTAAGTTATTATTATTAGTCACATTGTGATCTCACATATTTCGCCGGCAAAATCTTAATCTAAATAATAAGCGAAATTAATTTAATTGTCTTGTAGGTAACTCTCGTAATGCTTGAGGCAGGTTATTATAAATCTTTATTATCATTTAATAACAATTTTTCTGGTCGAGTGCTGTTGAAAGGCGTGGACAAATCGTGTCGGATCTCTAATTTTGATTGTAATGAATTAATGAACCAAATTCATATTAGCATACCTAGTAAATCTCTAAGAATTCGCAACACATATAATCAAAACCTATTTGCTCCGAAGATGAGCAGAACGAATGCTGGAGAACGAGCTCCCCTGAGGAGAATTATGAAATCATATAATGATAACTTTACCGGAATCGATTTATTTTACTTATCACCTTCAAAATTTAAACAAGTTATTTTGCAAAATGTATAATCTTAACTTAGTTTTAATGTCATCTTACTCCTTCATACCTATATATTTTTGTAACAGTTCACTATGCTCTGAATATTTCTTTGTAGTTATTACTTGTGGATAACGGTGCTGGTTGCGTGATTAATCAAATAAGATAATTAGAAATAAGGAAATTGGTAACTATTATTACGTAATTGTTTGTTACCCCGAATAAAATAAAATAAAAATAAATAAATAAAATCCCTATTTCTTATTATAGAACTTGACTTATCATAGAATTTTTCAAAGTATGAACCGTATTTTCTTATAAAACACCCTGCCTGATAATACATATAGACTAGTAAGTGTCAATATTTTAAGTTTTTAAAAAAAAATGTACCTGAGGGCACCTTACAGAAATTTCAGTGTCAAGAGTGACGTGAGCTGTCAATGTCACTCTAGCGGAGCGTCGTGTCTATGGTAGCGGGGCGGCCATCTTAAAGACTTCACCAAAGAGTAAACTAATACTACGGAAAAAGAGGGCCCTCTTGCAGTGTAAAAAAGCAAACCGTTTTGATTTTGACAGACGACAATGCGCCATCTGAATTTTGTTTCCAGAAATATCATTCATGCGGTATGGTATGCTAGGTATAGCTGTAGGTTTTATTAGCAACAACTCATTTTATTAATTTGAACGATTGTTTTAAATGTTCTCATTTTTATAAGAGAGGCATTTTTAAGTTTTATATTGAATATCAAACTTTAAAATTATTCTCATAAAAAATGCTAACACGTCATGGAATCATTGAGATTAATAAACAACCTTGTTGCTGATAGATGATTCAGTTATTTGTAGTAGGAAAAAATAAGAAAAGATGAGTTTTTCTATTAATATAATATTTATTACATACCTACCTATTTACAACTAGGTTTTCTAACAAAAGCACAAAGTCTTTATTCTAACGCCACATTATCCAAGGCCATATTTTAAACAATAAAGTGTCCGTTGCAAGATAAAATTAAATCTAAAGATTTAATTTAACACGGGGCCTATTCAACGCACTTGTACGAAATTTTCACAGCCACAATTATGAAATGTAACAACAAACACGCAAACGCAAGATAACACATACATTATTCAAATAACTGATAGCTCAGGGCTTTTGAAATTATCGCCTAAGAAATTCATTTAAATAATACAACCAATGAATAAAACTTCCAATTCTTTACAAATACAATAAATGCATTTTTGAAAGATAGAAAAATTTGAATCCAGACTCAGGAATCGAACCCGAGACTTCCGAAGCCAAACCGGGGCCAGAAGCGAACCACCTATCTGGACTAGGTTACTAGATATCAAATTCTTCTATCTCTTAATGCTTTTACGGGTTAGGCCCCCGTAGCGCCATCTAGTCGGAAGTTAAAGAACTATCACGGCTTTTTGTTATTGCTTCGTTACAGAGAGCATTTTAACAAATTATGATGACGCAGGCCGAATATTGAAGTAATTTTTATAGGCATTTCTTGCCAAAGACTTTACAAATACAATAATTGCATTTTTGAAAGATAGAAAAATTTGAATCCAGACTCAGGAATCGAAACCGAGACTTCCGTAGCCAAACCGGGGCCAGAAGCGAACCACCTATCTGGACTATGTTACTAGATATCAAATTCTTCTATCTCTTAATGCTTTTACGGGTTAGGCCCCCGTAGCGCCATCTAGTCGGAAGTTAAAGAACTATCACGGCTTTTTGTTATTGCTTCGTTACAGAGAGCATTTTAACAAATTATGATGACGCAGGCCGAATATTGAAGTAATTTTTATAGGCATTTCTTGCCAAAGACTTTACAAATACAATAATTGCATTTTTGAAAGATAGAAAAATTTGAATCCAGACTCAGGAATCGAACCCGAGACTTCCGTAGCCAAACCGGGGCCAGAAGCGAACCACCTATCTGGACTATGTTACTAGATATCAAATTCTTCTATCTCTTAATGCTTTTACGCTTTTTCCAATTCTTTGTTTGACAATTGTCAAAAGATAACTTTTTTCTAGTACCATAAACAAACTGGACTCTTACTATAGAGGCCAGTATTATTTATTAGTGACAAACAACATTTTTTTAAGATATAGCATTTTAAAGTCCATTATTTGATAAAACAAATATAAAAGCACTGTTTTATTAATTTCTTAAAACAAAATAAAACCTAAAATTTTGTTCAAAATGGTAACGCCATCTATTGAACTTGAAGGTAATTAGGTAGTGACTAAATATTTTCGGAAACAATAAACAGATGCCGACTCTTCAATTACTGATCTGTCACTGATACGACCGTGTCCCCACCCTGGACTTCACTTTTGTACGAACGGCCGCGAGCGCACCACGTCTGCGACGAATCGCTATCTATCGGGTTAATCCATATAGATTTTAACTTAGTTAGTGTTTATTGTAATGCCTGCAATTACCGTGTGATTATCTGCGACATTATTTCGTGTAAAATTATAATCATTTGAAAAAGTGTAACGGTTTTATTTAAAAGTAACTGTATCCGAAATAGTTTAAATTGTGAAGCAAGTTAAAAAGACGTTGTAGCCGAAGTGAATAGTTGTTTCTGTTACTCGACCACGTGCCCACGATGAATCCTGACGAAGGCCCTCCTGCGCTTACATCAGAAGTGGGATACCCGATCCCCTTGAGCGAACGTAGTGTAAACCGAACGAAGGCGCGTGTGGTATTCGTGTGTCGTGTGTGTGGATGTGCTAGACATTGTCCTACGTCCATTTTGGCCGTTTTCCGGTTTCGTCACGGATCTCTGGTATGTGAGTTGTCCTAAGGGACGGTTCATGGACACAGGTGAGTCGTTTTTGTTTTGTTGTGATTTTGAGGCATAGTACTGTGTCGTTCGAGAAATAGAAGCCATTATACTATGCAGTAAACGTTTAAATGGGTGTCACTAGTAAGCGAAGCAATTTTATCCCTCGTGTGTAGTCCCGTTGCCTTAGGTGACTGTGAGGCGCGAGACGAGATTGTTCCATTTCGCGATTGAGGCGAGTTAAAACGATGTTCGTGAAAATTAATTTTCGATTTTCTTCACATGTGGTGTATAATCTCTTATCTGCCACGTGGCTGGTTGAATATTGTGTTCGTTTAAATTAAGTGGTGGGCATTTATGCAGAGTATTTGTACTGTGTATTTATTGGCCGAGTCATTATCATTTGATGAAGTAAGTTATTTTTATCACCGCGATATAACATGCGATATATCACTGACAGTAAATTTGTAAAAAAAATGTGTCAATGGGTGGTGTTAGGTGCAGTGTAGCGTGACGGATATGGGCACAATTTCTGTAATTTTTTTGTGGTAGTATTTATAGTGTCGTTATGACTGGTATGGAACCGATCAACCTTTAATAGTAATGTGAACATTTTAACGTGTGTGGATTTTAATAGCGTGAAATCGTAAAATCTTCAGCACGACGACAGTGATTAAACGTAACATTTTAGTTAATACATGGCTGTTGAACCGTTACTAACGTCCCAAGCCAGTACTGGTACCTCTAGATGGAATTCTCATTAGAGGTACCAGTACTGGCTTGGGACGTTAGTAATCTTTGTTAGTAGTCTTTGTTAGTAGTTTGAAGGGTTTCATTTAACCTGATATAGTGGGCTCCGGTCAATCACCCGGTGTTTGGCGTGAGTGGGGTGGGAGAATGGGAGACAGTCGTTTGTGATTCAGGGTATATAGTGGAAGGTGGTAAAGTGCTGCTCAGTCCTACCAGGATTTGAGCTCTGGACTAACTTACATGATATTGACTTGACGAGGGTGGTTTTGACTTGACCTGTGTGATGTTGACTAGCCTGTGTGGCAATGACTAGCCTGTGTGACAATGACTAGCCTGTGTGGCAATGACTATATTTGTGTGATAGTCACGATGACTGTGTTTGTGTATAGTCACAAGATGTCTGTGATTATGTGTTAGTCACGGGGATGACTGTTTGGGTTATGGTCACAGGAATTACTATGACTGTAGTTGCAATAGTACCAGTATTTGGTGTCTAGTTCTATTTGGGTCAGGATAACTGAGCGGACTTGTATTTTGTTCACGTGAATAGGATACCTAAGGAGATAGAAAAAAAAAACCGCTTGTGGTAAAGCCTTTAATTGAAATGTGCCTAGTGATCAGAGTTTCATTGATGAAATTGTGGATAGTCAAACTGAGAGTCTAGCTATAGACGAGTGAGTTGAAGTTCCTATTGTGATGGGACGGCACCACAGGTTAATTTGTAGCCAAAGCTCAGTAGAAATCGGTATCTGTTGGTAACAGTAGTCGGTGAGTACGCGGTATTGCAATCAACTGTGGTGGGTGTCTGAGTTTTGTAAGGAACCATGAAGTCTGAAGAGACTTGGCGATCCAGGTGGGATACGCATTTGAATGGTTAAGTAACTAGAGGATACTGGTTTACAAGTCAATCAATGCCGAATAGATTAAATGATTTAGTTTGTGATTTGATGATTTGAATCAAATAATCTTATGTGTTCTAATTGGTCTGACTTGGCTGTAATTTAAATTTAGATTGTTCACATAAAGTTTTGGTTTAATCAAATTAGATTTGATACAAGTCATGGGGTTTGTTTCTTACACCCGAGGACAGGTGAAGGTCAGGAAAACGGTGTCGGAGAATTGTTGAAGGGATGCACTAGCTTGGTCCAGATGAAAATTTTGAATTAGTCGAGCCTGGTCAAGTAGTGTCGTCCGGGCCACACCTGGAAAGGTTGGTTGAAGGGATGCACTAGCTTGGTCCAGATGAAAATTGTGAGTTTGTCGAGCCTGGTCAAGTAGTGTCGTCCGGGCCACACCTGAAAAGGTTGGTTGAAGGGATGCACTAGCTTGGTCCAGATGGAAAGCCTGTTCAAGTAGTGTCGTCCGGGCCACACCTGAAAAGGTTGGTTGAAGGGATGCACTAGCTTGGTTCAGATGGAAAGCTTGTTCAAGTAGTGTCGTCCGGGCCACACCTGAAAAGGTTGGTTAAAGGGATGCACTAGCTTGGTTCAGATGGAAATTATGAGTTTGTCGAGCCTGGTCAAGTAGTGTCGTCCGGGCCACACCTGAAAAGGTTGGTTGAAGGGATGCACTAGCTTGGTCCAGATGGAATATGTGTGGTTGACTGACTGGTCGGAAGGACAGAGTCGTCCGGGCCATTACTTGGTGGATTGGTTGAATGGATGCTCTCATCCGGTCCAAGTCATTGCGAGTGCGAAAATGTGAGCTATGGTTTCCTTGAGTTGGTTACCTAGAAAATTCATGGTAAGTCGTTAGGACAGTGTTGTCCGGGTCAGACCCAAGATGGGTTGGTTGAAGGAAAACACTCGTCCAGTCCAGGTCATCTGCCGTAAGATCATAGATTTAGAAGTTTCTGCATTAGTGATATTGATGATGACAAAGTTTAATACTCGTAGGATGGACGAGCGGATGAGTGAGTGATCGATTTCGTTTTGATTCCAAAGACTTATAGACGCCCGAGGACGGTCGTATGTCAGTCCGGCCGTGAGGGCGCCTTACAGAAATTTCAGTGTCAAGAGTGACGTGAGCTGTCAATGTCACTCTAGCGGAGCGTCGTGTCTATGGTAGCGGGGCGGCCATCTTAAAGACTTCACTTTTGTACGAACGGCCGCGAGCGCACCACGTCTGCGACGAATCGCTATCTATCGGGTTAATCCATATAGATTTTAACTTAGTTAGTGTTTATTGTAATGCCTGCAATTACCGTGTGATTATCTGCGACATTATTTCGTGTAAAATTATAATCATTTGAAAAAGTGTAACGGTTTTATTTAAAAGTAACTGTATCCGAAATAGTTTAAATTGTGAAGCAAGTTAAAAAGACGTTGTAGCCGAAGTGAATAGTTGTTTCTGTTACTCGACCACGTGCCCACGATGAATCCTGACGAAGGCCCTCCTGCGCTTACATACCTAATATTATTGTTTGTGTTTACCGACCACCACAGAGTGACTTTAATTTATTCGAGACTTTAATGGAAGATGTACTAAAAGTTCTTAGTTATTGTAAAAAGTATGTAATAGTTTCAAAAGATAAGGGGACACAATTTATGTAACTTTCGGGGCAATTATTTCCAATAATATTCACTCAATCAAAAAAGTTTATTTGAAACCTTACATGTTTTTAAAGGCTTGTCGAATGATGCAACACAGTGATTTTTACTGACTGAGACTTTCTATAAAAATCTAAAAACTAGCTTTTGTGATTGGGCAACAACTGGGATACAAATAAGTAGAGCTAAGTTGTATAAATTGTGTGGTATAAAGCAATATAATTTTGACCCTAAATTTGTTCAATACGTTAAAAATAATTCCAAAATTTTTAAGAAGACTTGTGTTGCTGCCAAGTCTTTACATTTAAATAGAATTATTAAACTAACAGAGAAGAAAATTAAAGCCACTTGGACCATGATCAATTCTGCATCCGGGCGGGCCAAGCCGAATAATCATAATTTTGAATTAAGTGTTGGTAATAAAATTGTAACTGACAATTTAAATCTAGCGCAAACATTTAATAATTTCTTTGCTGAAAAAGCTATAAATACAGCCAGTTCCATATATTAATGTCCGCCTAAAGCCCAAGCACTTATAACAAGCAGTGTGAAAGAGTGTACAGTAGCATTTAAATTTAATTTTATAAACCTAAAGACATAATAAAAATATTTAAGTCAAAAGACAGCAGATTTATGGAGTACTTATGTTATATTAATTAATTGCATTATAATTAAAATAGCACCACATTTAGCTACAATACTTATTCGATGTGTTGAGCCGGTTCTAAAAGTGACCCTAGTCATTTTAGACCTATTTCTATCTTACCAGCTATTAATAAAAACTTTGAAAAGGCCATGCTAATGCAGTTAGAAATATATTTTAATTCTAATAACTTCTGCATAGTGAACAATATGGATTCACAAAGGGTCGTTCGACAGCAGACGCGGTGCCTGGGAAAACTCACAGGACGCCATTGGTGTTTTTTGCGCTCTCTTAAAAGCATTTGATTGTGTGGTGCATAGTACACTTCTGCTGAAACTTAGGCACTATGGCCTAACAGGTACAGCGCTTAATCTTGTTGCTTCTTATCTTAGTGAGTGAATACAGTATGTTGATATTAATGGAATAAGGGTTTCCGATTCAACAGTGAGTATGGGCGTGCCCCACCGATCAATGCTGGGTCCTTTTCTATTTTTGGTGATAAACGACCTGCCATTTTTAACTAGTAACATATGCGATATTGTTATGTTTGGGGTAAATCTTGAGATTGGGATTATTTAGTTGATTCCCGTGGCGCATTTTTATTTATATTTTGTTTTACAAATTATAGTTTTTCATGATTCTAAGCCGAACTATAAACACATTTATCAAATAGGGGTCATTTTTGAGCAACGCATTACAAAGATATTTGAAATCATTTTTTTTAGGCCAGGGTAATAAAAAAAACGACGGCAAGGGAATCAAAATTAAACAACACGGTAATAAAACAAACTATTCTTTTAATAATCAGTCTTTTAATTACAGTTATTGGCATTTATAAACCTAATTATTAATCACTTTAGTCTTAAGTAGTAATAATAAAATATACATAATTCAATATTTACTAACCAATTGCTATGTTTATATAAAAAGCTTTTTACCACTTACCGTTGCTTTGTAGATTGTTAATAAAAAACACGCTTCCCATCTAACATCCCACACAGGCACAGTATAAAGAAAAACGAACTAATAAATGAATAAGCTTACGTCAATTTGATGTACCGGCTTGTTATTTTTTACCGCGTTTTGTATCGCGAAAATGAGCGATTTACCGGTAAATATGAAAACCGGGAAACCGGTATTGCATGCCTAATGAAAATGCAATTGAAAAAATATTACATAATAAAAACAACATGGATTTATTAGTTTCTCCGTGCAATTGCAATTCACACAAAATATTTAAATGTACCTTTAAAAGATACTAATTAATGGTTAAAAAGTGATTTATTAATACATTTTGCGTTTTTCTTGTATTCTTTATAAAAAGTATCAGTATATTTCGATAGAATGAATACGCGATGCGTTGTACGTTGTACGCTCGATCAAATAAACATTCGATATTTTGAAGAGTCGACGTATTTAGTTTACGACATATTGAATGTTCGATTTATTAACCATTCGATATTATGAACGTTCGAGTATTTGGACGTTCGATATTTATCTTCATCAGATATGGTCGATCAGTTGATATTCGATTAAATGGCATGCGATTTAGCATAGTACCCCCAATTTGACTGCCTCTGTGGCGCGGTGGGACTGTATCCGACTGCTACGCAAGAGGTCGTGGGTTCGATCCCCACCCAGGATAAAACTTTGTGTGATGAGCACGATGGTTTATTCTGTGTCTGGGTGTAGTTTATCTATAATATGTAGGTATGTATTTAGAAATATATAAGTATGTTTATCAGTTGTCTGGTTACCATAGTACAAGCTCTGCTTAGTTTGGAATCAGATGACGTTGTGTGAGTTGTCCCAGCATATTATTATTATTATTATTATTAATTATATCCCATAGTGAAAAGTTAGTTTTATTAAACATAAAAATAATTGCTGCCAGCTTACCGGGTTGGACTTGCTAAAAATTGCTTACCTTTTATACTTTACTACGTATACTTAATAATAATTAGCTACTCACCGTGCTCTTTTCGCCTACCAGCTCATTAATTATGTCAGTATAATTGACTTACGACAGACGACGAACAAATTACCTATAATATTAATTATGGACAGGTAGATTGCTGTCAATTACAATCATGCCAATTAAACCCTATATTACCAATCTCAATTACAAAAATAATAACGGTCTATTATGTCATTCTCCACAAATTGTCTTAATCACCATGAACTAGCAATCAGTCATTTCCTCACCGACCATGGCGTCTATCAATTACAAACCGAGCAAAACCACAGAATTCTTCTACAAAATATACTTCATCGTCTACTTGTTCGGTTTCCCCAACTTCTGGATACAAGATTTGAAACTCTCCAAACAATTCATTGGCATTTATAACCGTATCAATAGCATTAATAATAAACTCATATATGTCATGATACTAAGTGAATATTGTGCGTTTTACACGCAACGTAATCTGACTGATAACCAGCGTTTTAATCTCTGGCTGTTTGTAATCTCTCATCCTATCCTTTACTCCTACCGTTTAATAATGACCAAACAGGAGAAGAACGTTAGGATGGTGCTGTATAACCTAACAGTGGGCTTAAAAAAGGTTTATAATGACCCCGAGGTTGAAAAGCAGATGATTCGCAGTACGATGAGGTATTCAACAGCTTTAATGTTGAGCTGCGTCATGTCAGTGATCATGTATAGTCTTGATGCATACATGGAACTAGTTCATAATGGTAAGTAGATTCAAGATATAAATTTTAAAAGATTAGGTACAGGAATGAGGCTCAGATCGAGTGCGCATTTAATGTAAAACCATAGACTGCACCAATAGATTAACAACGTAATAATACATGTAACTTTGCATAAAAAATAAATGAGTCATATTAGTGATCCTAGATCATCCATAGAGACTATAGAGAATATAATATTTGTACGGAGGCATGTGGTGCGGTCTGTGTGTGTGTGTGTGTGTGTGTGTGTGTGTGTGTGTGTATGTGTGTGTGTATGTGTGTGGGTTTCTGGGTGTGTATTACCACAACTTTCGAATACGGTTTTGAACGGTTTTTGTTTTATGTTTTAATAGCGTTAATATTAAAATTTAATGCTAAATACCTTTGTTTTATTGCCCGACGTTTCGACTGTACTAGTTTAACAGGAGGTAAGTAACCGTGGAAATACATAAACAACAATACACAAGTTTTAAAATATTATTTAATTCTTTTTTCCATTTTTTTTTGTTGTTTATTTCCTGAAGCTTTTGACTGGTTCATCACAAACAAGTGAGGGCGTGGCAATGCTGCCGTCTTTTTTAGTGATGTAGTTCACCGAATCCTATTTCAATTTCAATTTCAATTATCTTTATTGCAATAAACGGGGTACATAATGGTGTTACTTAATACAATTAATGATAATTTGATCTATCCCATTTAGCCATCACAAATAGCATGCAATTATTTCAGTAATAAGTAAGTCTTCTGGATCTGCTTCAAGAACTACTTTATCCAGACACACTAATAATAAACTTCAAGGCTGCGACAGGGATATAATCCGAAGTAATTACATACTATTGGTCCCTTTTTGTAACTCTAAATTGTAATATCTTATTTTTGGAGTTCCGTAGCCAAAATGGCAATACGGAACCCTTGTAGTTTCGGTCTGTCCGTCTGTCTGTCCCAAGGTTATCTCAGAGACGCTTAGTACTTACTAGAAAGCTGTTATTTAGCATAGATAAACATATCAGTTACGCCGACAAAGTGGTGGAATAAAATCATGAATTTTTGAAGTGTAAACTTTAACGGCATTGTGAATTTTTGGGACGGGTAAAAAATGTTAAACTCGCGTCAGGACACGTGACCTGATCGAGGATTGGTAAACCAGAGGGAGAGCAATGAAAAACTGCTACAATATCATTAGAATATTAAGGTAAATTTCGCCACCATCTACAATGTTTTTATAGCTTAGGTGGGAAATTGAGCGATCCAGAATCCAGAAGGCCCCAGTTCAAGTCCGATTAACAATATTTTTTTTCCCCTTGTATTTTTATTTTTGATTTTGTTTTTTGGTTTGTTATTTATTATTTATTTTATATTTTTTTATTATTATGTCAGTAAGATCGAAAAACATTACTCAAATTTCATCAGTATGTAATAAAATGTTCAAGTTTTCACTTTTGTCGACACTCCCGGAGTGCAACCCGTTGTTTTTTTTTCTGGTTCTGGTTCTCTACGCGTAAAGTGGGTATGTGATTTATTTTCTTAACTACCCCATCGTGTGGGGTGTGTTATTGTTTATATTTGCAGACCTACCCTTCACAACACTAATCACGGTATATCCTGACGTTCATGATCACTCTGCCTCAGCAAACATCGCTCGGTTAATCATCAACGTCATGTGGTGGATATTTGTAACCAGAGTAGTTGGAGTTTACTGCGCAGTGATACCTCTGGCCACTTGTCTCAGTCATCAATATAAAAACCTGCAGAGCTACTTCTACAGTCTCGATGAAATTTTTGATCGTAATTACTTAAGTCAAGAGGAAAAAGAAGATCAGTATGAGAGACAGTTTATAATTGGGATCAAGCTACATTCAGATACGTTGAAGTAATTAATATATTTTAATGATATTACTGATTATAAAGTGATGGAAAATATTAAGGGTCCAAAAAAAATTCGATATTTTTAATTATTTTTGACCGGCTGTATTTCAGTGGAAAATTATCGTATCAGAAATCTAAAAAATGCATTTTGAAGTTCTAAGACTTTTTAAGTTTTTGGATTTTTAGGTCAAACATTTTAAAGATTTAGCCTAAAGGTTAGGACTAGGTATAGCTACTTTTTTGGATTACGTTGAAGCCCTGACTTTTCATTTTTTTTAACCTTAAGATCCAAAAACTAGGATCTTAGAATAATATTAAATATTAAAATAGCTTGAAAACGCTATTTTAATATTTTTAATACGACTACTAAAATACAGCCGGTCAAAAATCACCAAAATATTTAGATTTTTTGTCTTAACTCTTAAATTTTTAACACAAGGTTATGGTAAGTAGGTCTTAAACCTACTAGGACGAACAAGTCTTGATCGTTGTATTTTTTTATTGAATTCGTTTAATTTTATTTAACAGTTCAATATCAATTTCTGCTTCAATAGAACTAAGTGTCTTCACTGGTCAAAATAAATATTTTGTACAACACCTTCAGTCTCTTAAAAATATAAAACAAAACAAACTTCTTCCCGTTCCTATACACTTTTGCCGGTTAGAAATCAGCTCGACATACTGCCGCATTTTTATTAAGAATACATAATTCAAAGAAAAAATATCAAAGGTCATAATCGCTGTAGGAGCCACTGCCTGCTATTATTGCCAAATAAAGATCTCAAGTGTTTTTAAAAAAATGGCGTCTTGAGATTCTGGTACACTTAAATATAACTACTGCTCTTTATGGCCAATTTAATCTGTTGTTTTTAGATGCACTCAAGAAACTCATAGCGTCTGCAGCGCAGTGTTCAGTGGACAAATCATCTTTAACATAGTGTTACTTGTAGTACTCATGGCCCAACTGGTGGTAAGTAGGTTTTAGGAAAAAACCAATTTCTTTGAATTAGCTTTATACCTAATTTAATTTAATTTGTGTCAATATTTTTTGCTGTGATAACTGATAACTTAGAAAGTGTTTTTTTTTTTATAATATGTGAGTGTTTTAAAAGCCTCTTTCATTTATGGGCGTTATTGTTACATAAAGTTAGAGATCTTCATGCAAGTCTTGTCTTAATAACCCTGACAATATCCGCTACATTTATAGTGAGTTTTGTTAATACAAATATAATTTTATAAAAAAAACAGGCATATTTTAGTAAAAACTTCAACAACAAGACAAAAGTTGAGCCCCCCAAAAAGATTTCTCAATAAACTACGATGACTACTGAAGTGGACGAAGGGGGCTCCCATTTGGAATACCTAGGTATCACCCACAGAGACAAGAAACTATCTTGATAATTACTACATTTATGGTATGTATATTAAAGACACAAACCGATACAAAAGGGCTATTGTGTTTACACAATCGTATACCCATTAGGCTGGATAGTTAAAGCAAAGAACAAAGAAAATGATTCCATCTTGGAAATTTGATCAGGACTTAGGGATTGTGGAAAAATTATAGCTAGGTTGTTGGGACTGCCATATGATAGCAAACCACCCTGGAATTTACAAAGATTGCCCGGACCGAAAGTGCTGTACAGTACAAAATCAATAACTTTTGTAAGAAGATTGAACCGCCTTCAAGGAAAACAAAATATCAAGCACATCACCGAATGCAAATGTGTGCATGTCACTGACTCAGTCCTATGTTTTACTCGATATCTCGGGTGTTGCTAGGATAATGTTTTATACACTAAAACCTTACCAGAAAAATATTCAATCAAAAATATGCAAAAAAATATGAATAGTGACAATTGAATTGAAATGCATTTTTATTGCCTTTAATTAAAAAACTAGGACTAATTCAACAAAACTATTCTTATTTTCGTATTCAGAAGACCTAAATTACCTACCTAATATTGACTAATAAATCCAATGCCACAGAGTCAGTGTACTATTAATATATTTATCGAAGAATTATTAAATCGCTAATAGATTTCCGTTGCCCTTTTGATTAAGTGGCAGGTGTATTGGCCACTTGGCCGCCATGATGACGTCACATTCGTTTGACGTTTACATTTAAAATGGTGGGAGCGTGGCAGTTACTCTCACTCGGGAGTCTTAATCGAGCGGTTGAAGCGACAACACGCCTTCCGATAGATTTGTTGCTGATTATAGTCGTGTGTGCAAGGTGTTGGTGTTTTGTCGATGATGCAGTACCATTTGTGTAATCGAAATGACTGGAACTGTAGACGGACTTTGCCTTGCTCGAGGTATGCGCTTTCATATGATCGACAATGCTGATTCGAATGCTTAGCCGCTCTCTGATGTACCATACGGCCCCTCTGGCGCTCCGCTATATTTATTTTCTTATTAAATTCTACATAGTACACGTCCTAAGGCTACCTTTTAAGAAATAGCAATTAAAATACAACTAGAGTAGACATTGAAATTACAAGAAATAACAGTTTCTACTCTGTCCCTGTCATCAAAGTCAGCGTAGAGGCAACAACTACTTAGACCAAATTATTCTCAAAACTAAAACTCCTACGCTTTCATTTATCTTTGAATCTACTATCACTGTTATGTATAAAATATGAGAAGGCCCAAATCACCGCTATCTCCACCATTGCAAAAAATCAACCTAGTAGAAATCGACGAAAAATTATCCCAAATAGATAGTAACCTCCTTTTTTAAATAACTACACAAACATTGCAACAGATAAATTCATAGAAATATGTTTCCTTTATTTTAAACCAATAAGCTAAATACGAAGTTCCACACATCTAACTTAAAAACTGGGTGAGTTTCATATAAATGGAAAAAGGATGAATTTTTAAAAATCCCATTTTATTGGATTGTATTGTCATCGGTCGTCGAAAGTGTGCAAAGTTTCAATTCAATCCGACGACGTTCTGAAGTGGGTGAAAATCACGTTTCAAGATTCCGTTACATAGAAATATACCAAGATAATAAAAGCGTGTTAAAAAGTAGCTTACGTTTTTGGAACATTTTTCATTGATGCTTCTATTGGTCGTAGTGTGATGTTATGAGCTGCTATTGGTATAGCCTTCATCGATAAATGGGCTATCCAACACTGAAAAAAATTCAATTCAAACCAGTAATTCCTGAGATTATCGCGTTCAACCAACCAAACAAACGAACTCTTCAGCATTATAATATTAGTATAGTCGTATAATATTTTTATTGTAGTCGTAATAATGTTCATTTCATGTTTTTAATATAAGAAAATCAATATTATTTTAAATAGATATACATATTGTTATAGTAACCGAAAGATAGGGGACTGTTACACCTTACTACAGGTTCTAAATAACTTATCAAGGGTAACAGAACTTACTTACTTACTTACTTAGATTGTAAGAACTACTAACAAATACCTACCTACTTAAAATTTGGTAGCATATGTGTACTATGATATCTTTTCAACCGACTTCAAAAAGAAGGAGGTTTTCAATTCAACTATATTTTTTTTTAATGTTTGTTACCTGATATGACGGCTGGACCGATTTGATAAAATATTTTTGTGTTTGAATAGGTAGGTATACTTTCAAATTGGTTCATCATCATCATTGTCATCAAAGTTCGGATCTGATGATGAGATCATGGAGAAATCGAGGGAACTCTTCAAATAATAAAGACACCTATAGTAATTTAAGTATATTTTGTTGTAATTTGTGTATTTACTCTCAAAAAGCACCACACCCCACCACAGATGACCAGCGAAACTATTCAATAATAAATATTGCGGAGAGAATTATAGAATAATAACATGTTTCTTCCAGAGCTCGGAGCGCACTTTATCAATATTTTTGGCGACATCCATAACAGCGACGGCAATCCTCATCAGCACCGGGTTTTTGATGTGGAACGCCGGTGACATCACTGTTGAGGTTGGTTCCATGGAACTGTAAGTAACAGAACCTTGGTATACTTAATTCACACAACGGTTGGAAAGACTTGATTAAAATGCTCTCTAGTTCTAGTTGACATTGAATTAGTTCTGCACCTAAGTAAATTTATCTCTTGTAACAAGAAATAAATTTGCTAAGGCTAGCTTATGTTATTTATATTGTTTTAGGCATCTCACTTGTCTATGTCGATGTATTTATCTGGTTGGCACAACTGTCGAGGCCCATCTTCTGTCCGCATCAGGAAATTGGTTACAATCGCTATGACTCACGCTCAGGTAGCCAATTGCATAGCTATTTAATTTACTAAACTAATTTACATATTTTAATAACCTACCTTATTCTACAGAAACCTGTCGTTCTGAAAGGACTTGGTTACATCGTGCTGTCGTATCAATCTTATCTCACCGTAAGTACTTGCTTTATCAGCTACCACGTCATAATTATAGTTACTATTCTCTTGGTATTCTCTGACCAAGTCGACGAAGCGGTGGACACAGAAACATTTTGTCCTTTTTGGACAATTGCGTTTGGGTATTTGACTACTATCATAATAAATTATTTTATAATAACCATTCAATAATATGTCATAAAGTATTCTGAACAAATATGTTCGTTCATAATTTAGCTTGTCTATTATTTTTTATTCATGAAAACAAAAACAAAATTAAACGATTTGATCCTTAAAAATATGACGTCATACGCTAGTGTTTCATACAAACTTGTACGGAGCGTTTCGTTTGTGATGTTTCTTAAAAATACACTGATTTGACTTTAGTCAAATACCCTATTAATTGGGTAGATGACTACAATAACAATAAATTATTTTACACTATACATGAAATAGCATTTGCAAAAAGATTCTGGAAAACAATCTTACTCTACAATTTTACGTTGTCATGAATTTATAAACTTAGCAAACATTTAAACTACATGTTTGACCATACAAAAGAATGACGTCATTGTTTTGTATTTCTTATAAATTTGTAAGGGACGCACCGTTTTGACGTTTCTTAAAAATACACTGATTTTACTTTAGTCAAAGACCCTATTAATTATCTGATTGGCTTTACTTAAAATTTTCATAACCAATCCAAACTTTTCAAATAACTAGTAGGTAATATAAATGTTTTGTTTTTGTTTCAGATCGTCAAAACCTCGTATTCAGTGTTTTCAGTTCTCTTTTAAATTATTAGTTACCTACTAGCTGCCTGCCCCGGCTTCGCACGGGTGTCTTATCGTTGTTTTTTATACCTCGAGATACATTATTGTAATTTTCATAGGGATCTCTAGTTTTTTTTAGAATAAAGGATTATTGTAGCTTTCTAATGGTGAAAGAATTTTATTAAATCGGTCTAGTACTTTTTAAGTTTATTCGTTACATAAGAAAATTCAAATCTTTATAATATTAATATAGAGTATATATAGAAGTATATATACGGCACTTTAAAGAGTATTTTTCATTAAATAAAGCATTAAAAATTTAAAAATCCTGTGTTTTCTTTTATATCAATAATATATAAATCCTTAGAAATAATTGTCTCAAATTCCTATCAAAATGAGACTAAATTTATTTAAAAAAAAACGGGCAAGTGCATGTCGGACCAAGCTCAATGTAGGGTTCCGGAGCCGTCGCTGTATGAAAAAACCGATTTGAATAATTGCACCAGCAGAAGATCGTATGTTCATGGCACTTGTTCCCTTTTGTTGAAAAACGCAGTTTTTCGGAAATAACTCAATTACGGTATATCCGGTCATTATACATATTCATAATATTCATTGTGTTGTCTGAGTAAAATGCCTGTACCTAATATACGGATGGACAGACAGGCAGACGGAACTTTAAGGGTTTTTGTCAAATTGATTTCGCCATTTTGACTACGAAGCCCTAAAAAGGCTAGGGAGCCTAACAGCTAGCACTGGCTCAGAGATATAGGTGACTAAAACGCCATAATAAGGTTAGTGATTACAACTGTCGTCGTATGCGCTTCCTCTACATCACCGAAGCAGTCAATAATTGCATTGTATAACTTTTTTTCAAAGTTAAAATACTTTTTTCACTTAGGTTACAAAGGAATATTATGTGTCTATATTTATTGCCAAGTTCGCGCAACGTAAAGTAGTGAGAAAAGAACATAATTTTTCTCACTACTTTACGTTGCGCGAACTTGGCGTAGGCCACTATTTTATGGTGGCCTACCGAAGCTTCGGCTGCGGTTTCGGCTTCAGCCACTATGGCCAAAAATACCACCTTCGGCCTGGGCCCCAAAATCCGGGCGAAGCCAAAGGTTCCCAGCAAATGCAAAATGGTAAATAATTGAACGAACTGTTACTTACAAACGAATGAGCGATATAAGGCCGAGAGTCAAGGGAAGTTCGTACTCGCATTAAAACACCTAGGTTCTTCGCTTGGTGTTGTAATTAATGTTGTTATAACTCAATTAAATAGATATACATCGTTTACAACATTTTGTATTTAATTGACCAACATTTAGTAAAGTGAATTTATGTTTATTTAAAAGTCTAGTTTCGCACTAGACAAGAAAAACAAATACTGATTGATCGACAGTGCCGTAACTAAGGCGAGTGGCGCCGTTGCGTACTTACAACGTTATACCTAGATTGTACTTAATAATATCATACTGTACCTTTTGAGAGTAATAAATATATAATAATAATTTTCAATGGAATTTGTACTAAATTTTGTTAGCTGTTTCTCGTAAACTTGTAAAGCCTTCTTTTTTCCTTTTAATTTCACTATATATACTACTACCGTGTAGAGGATTCGATCCCGGGATCCCGAAGACAGGGATTCCGGGATCCCGATCATATTTTAGTCCCGAAATTTTCGGGATTCAATTCAATGAATCCCGGGATTTTCGGGACTTATATATTTTTTATATAAGTCAATAAAAATGTGCGTGAAACTTGTTTACACAGCTGATTGCGTTTGTTTCTACTATCGACCGGTGTCAGATTAAGTACCTATGTATGTAAAATAGTGTAAAAATTACGCTTCAGATCGTGTAAGTATTGATACTTATATTATTAATTGGTGATAAACAATTAATTTATTTAAAAAAACAACAATGCATTAATGTGCATGAGTAAATATAGTTGAAAAACAGTGAATGTTTATATTGTGAAATTCAACACGAGGTTATAATTTGGAGAAGGCTTATAAAAAATTATTGATGATTCCTCCAACTTCCATCGAGCCTGAACGCGCGTTTACCGCTGCTTCATATTTGTGCAACAAATTAAGAAGTATGCTTTCGGATGAGACGTTGGATGCGTTGTTTTTTGAAGTTGATTTTTTTAAGTTTATTATAAAATAAACAAACTATGCAATTATTTCATTAAACTATTTTATAAGGGCCTAGTTTGTTAATTTTATTAGAAGAAATTATAATTTTGTTTTGTTTTTAAAGATTTAAGTAAAGATTTAAAAAAAAAGGTTGATTTTGATATGTTTTACTATCTTTTTGCTACCAATTTCTATTACCAATACAACCCCGGGACTATCCCGGGATCCCGGTATTAAATGTTGATAATCCCGAATCCCGGGACTAGAAAAATCGACCGGGATCGAATCCTCTACTACCGTGACTTTTTTCACATACTCAACATCAGTAGTGTGGGAGTAGTGGGTACCCATCCCGTTCGTCCGTCGTCTCACAGTTAACATAGCGCTATAGTCTTTTTGATTTTTAAAAATAAAATCAGTGCATAATAATAACAAGTTTATTATAAAAAGACAGATTACAATCCATTAAACAAAGTGAAAAGTTATACAGTGACCAAGTGTTTAAATTAAATACAAAATCAAAAATTTGAGACTAATGCACACTAAACTACCCTTATATTAAATTATTTGACCTTAAATAGACAATTAAGTATTTATGTACATTGTGAGATTTATATGTGTGTGCGTGCTTATGTTTAGGTACTATCTCGTGCTGCTGATAACTTATTAGATCCTGCATAAATTGAATATCTTCAGTTTCCTGAGAACAACGCTATCTATCCGAAACGGTTAGAAGTACTGTGATCAATCGATAGCAACACTTTGCAAAAGCAATATGCCTGCAGTGAAATGCAATGCATGCGCGAAATTCCTAATAAATGTAATGCACTGTATCATAAAGTATGTGCCGGATTAACACAAAAAAAAACACTTAGCCATAAAGCGGGGCAAAATGCACAGGGGGGGTCAGATTGTAGCAGCGACGAATTTCAGGACTCGAGCCCACTACACACGACCTTATCTGGAGAAATAATCAAGACCAGCACAGGGGATATGGCAGCAGAATTTAGGAATTTTATAAATGAACTTCGAGCTGAATTTCGTACAATGCGAGAAAGGTTCTCTGTGGTTCGTGTAGATCTTTCGCTAATCAGTAATTCCTTGAAGGAATGTAACGACCGATTGAACACCCTGGAATCGAGAGTTGGTGCACTTGAACAGAAGTCGCCAGAGTCACAGAACTCACCGGAGGTTGAGGGGCTTATTGCTAGACTCAGACAAGACCTAAACGATCGCGACCAAGACCTACTAGGAAACGGTCTCGAAATCTCTAACGTGCCTGAACCCTCCAGAGAAAACATCATACACACAGTTATGTTGATATCGACCAAGCTAGGCGTCCAGCTGGAAGACCGCGATATAGTAAGTGCGGATCGGGTAGGCGGTAGGCACATTAACGCAACGGACGCCGCCGGCGCAGCACAGGTGCGCCCGCGTCATATCGTCGTCCGCTTAGCTCGACGCGATTTACGCGATGCGCTACTACGCAATGCCAGAGTGCGCAGAAGTATAACCTCCTTTGACCTAGGTATTGCTGGTCCGCCTAAACGAGTTTATTTGAAATGGCAATTAATGAGACATGGCTGCGCCCGGGTCAGGAGGGACTAGCTCCAACTGTACCCGGGTTTCGCTTACTTCATGTTCCGAGGCCAGCAAGTGTGCCTAGAAGCCGTGGTGGTGGGGTAGGATTTTACGTCAGGAGTGGTATCAATGTGCGGAACAGACCTCACCCAGTACACCCACAGGTGGAACAAATGTGGCTAAGTGTAAACATTAACTCCAAAATGATTATGATTGGCACAGCTTATCGGCCTCCATGGCTGAGTACTGATCTTTACCTTGATGCCATTACTGATAGTCTTAGTTCTTTTTCACGCTTTGATTACACATTTTTTTTAGGCGATACCAACATTAACCAACTAGATAAAGACAATGTAAAAATGAAGAAATTTTGTGAGTTTCTAGGTCATTTTAATTTGAGACAAATTGTTTTTACAGCTACTCACTTTACTGATACGTCTCAGACCCTAATCAATGTTATCTGCACTGATGCTTTTTTTCGTAATGTAATTGTCGATCATATTAATGATCTTGGTCGTCACGCTATTTTATCATGTGAGATAATGATCAAGAAAGATAAAATTACTCCAAGACGTGTGGTCTATCGGCCCATGAGAGACATACTCCCGGACTTTTTTTTTAATGATTTGAACCTAGTGCCGTGACATGAAATATCTGACTCAGACGACGTAAATGTTATGGTACAAATGTTCAATAATCACTTAATTTACATTTATGATCTCCATGCCCCCTTAAAAACTAGCACGTTTAAAGATCGTCCCACTCCCTGGATTACTGACAATATTCGTTTGATGGTTCGACTTAGAAATGAGGCTCACATTAAATATCAATCTACCAAGCTAGAAGCGCACAAAGTTTATTACAAAGATCTTAAACGTCAAACATCAATGGCTATGTTAAATGAAAAACGCGTGTACTTTGACAATAAAATTAATAGTAACATGAATAATTGTAAAGTCTTGTGGAAAAATCTAAAATCTGATATCTTGCCCAGTAAACAGAACAACCTTCCTAATCACTTCAATAATCCTCATGAAATTAATGATGCTTTTCTTAATGTACCAGGACTCTCTAAAATAACAATTTTAGATTTGACTTACTTTGAATTCCACAGGTTTAGTCAATCCGTGTTCTCATTGAAAACAGTCAGTGAAGAATGTGTTCTAAAAATTATTAATTCCTTAAAATCAAATGCGCAGGGTGTAGACGGTATATCTAGAGACATGATCACTCTTAGTTTTCCTCAGTCTTTGTCTGCCATCACGGCTATTGTCAATAAGTCCATCGTTACTAACACATTTCCTCGCGCTTGGCGTATCGCTGTGGTCAGACCAATACCTAAGAACCCTAACCCATCTCATGTTAGAGAACTACGACCTATTAGTATATTGCCTTTTATGTCGAAGATTTTGGAGAAAGTCGTTTACTTACAATTATCGGACCTTCAATCGGGGTTTAGAAAAGGGCGTGGAACTTCAACTGCTTTGTTAGACGTAGTGAATAATATCCTAGAAGCACGGGACAAGCGTGAGGGTACCATACTTACCCTACTTGATTTCTCACGCGCATTCGATTGTATTAATGTGCCATTAATGCTTTCCAAGCTTTCGTATTATGGCTTTGACTTAGGTGCGGTGAAATGGTTTGAGAGCTATCTAACAGATCGTGCCCAAATGGTTGAGATTGCTAGGGACGATGGGTCCAAGCTTGCATCTTCCTTGAGAACTATTTCCAGAGGAGTACCCCAAGGTTCGATTTTGGGCCCATTCTTATTTATTCTGTACAGTGCTGACATCACCAAATGCATTAAGATAATTTTGTCTATATCATAATTATATATGCGGATGACTTGCAGTTATATATCCCTTTTAAACAGACACCGACTCTTACACGGGCTGCAGTACAAGCAATGAGTGAAGATCTTAATAGGATTTATGAATGGGCGCAGAGAAATGCTTTGGTCTTAAATCCTAGCAAATCCAAAGCAATGATTTTGGGCAATAAAGATCAAGTAAGTGCAATCTCCCACTTAGATACCACGATTATGGTCAATGATGAAAAAATTGAAAGAGTATTTACGACTAAAAACCTGGGCATAATCATGGACCACGACCTGCGATTTGAACAGCACATAAATAGTCTAGTAAGCAATTGTTTTTACAGACTTAAGGTGTTGTACAGAATACGGGAATTTCTAAACGTAGAGTTAAAAAAGCGGTTGGTTGAGGCTCTTATTTTATCTAAACTAAATTACGGTGATGTTGTGTATGGTCCCTGTTTACTAGCAAGAACTGCTAAACTAATTTAGCGCATCCAAAACGCTTGCGCCAAATTTTGTTTTAATATACCTCGCCGGAGTCATGTGACCCCATTTCTTAACAACTCTAACGTGCCTAAAATGGAACACAGAAGACATATTCATTTGGCCACACTCCTCTTTGATGTCATCAACAAACAGGCGCCTAATTACCTGTACAATAAATTATCATGGACTCGTAATTGTTATCCATACCCCATTAGAGCCAATAGTAACGTGCTTAGTATACCGGCTCATAAAACATCTGCCTTCAGAGGAAGTTTTAAATTTGCTGCCACCCGCTGTTGGAACGACCTGCCCCCTAGAAACTGCCCTGCCGGTGTTCTAGTCCTGCCCATTAGGAATTCGAAAACCGCTAGAACATTTAAATGTCGCTTAAAAATATTCTTATTATATTTACAAAAATCCACAATTTAATTTAATCTATTGCAATTACTTTTATTTTATTTCATGATCCCAATTCTGTTTTTTTTTTTTAATTTTTAATTATGTATTTCTAATTTGAATGTAACACGTCTTTCTATTATACCCATTTAGTTTTAATTTTTAATTATTTATTTGAACTATAATTTATTGATATTATAACTACTGATCACATACTCACATCGCATATAGTCTCATCATAGTATCCAACTATCTTGTCCCATTCTTCCCATCTTATGAAATTTCTAATAGTTTAATAATGTATTTTATATTATAAATATTAACCCACGCATGCACACAGGTTTACTGAAATGCTAAATAGCCTATCACATAAGTTATTAATAACATGAATAAAGTGTTGCTGAAAACCAGCGCTGTGTCGCTTTACTGCGATGCAGCAATATGCTGAGCAATATCTTTTTTGTTAGGACCGTGACGCACACTGCATACTGTATCAGCTTAGAATTTTAAATGGTTAGGTACCTATATTGTCTATTTATTCTTAATTTTGATAACTTATATTTGATTGACTAGATGTACATAGCATCAATAAAATAACTCTAAGTGCCTGTCCTTGAATGAAGTCACTTACAATATCACTTTGTGTATAAATGGTCGCAGATATACAATTTTGTCATCTTATAAACGTTTTGGTTCCTTGCGTGAGTGCGACGATGACGCGCTGCATTGGCACTATTGGCAGTTTGCTTCGGTGCGCTTGCGTGGGGAGGTAGCAAGTGCCGAACTTGTGACCTGAAAGAAATGTTCTTATTTAAACTATGCATCTTGTCACCACTCGCTTCATATCCTCGCTACTAGTATACCTATATACAAATATAATATACACTTACCTTTCTGGAGTGGCTAATCAGGTCGAGCGCTGCTGCTTCGCCGAACATACGCATTCTGAATCCGAATCTTTAAATTAATTTAAATGACTGACGTGTTCTCGCCCCATACACGCTAGAAAATCTTTTTTCAATACGTTACGCCGTAATCGTTTTTTTTAAGTGCGCTGCGATACGCGGGCGCCTCCTTCCACCACTACAGTTATTTAATAATAATACTACGGGACAGGAAAGCAGGCCGCCCGCCGCCGCTCGCGGTCCCGCACCCCGATCTCGCTTGTATATGTATGTGTGTTTGTTTTGTTATCTATCTACATGATTATTTTTGTATTTCTGTACTGTACCTAAATGAATAAATAGGTTTTTATTTTATTTCAATGCCAAGGCTCTGGAAAAACCTGGCTCTTCCAAATCACTATGATCTATAAATCCGAAAAATTAGCTCACGAAAAAACATCCTACAGACCCATTAGTTTGCTGCCCGTGATGTCGAAAATATTCTATTAAGCAGGATAATGCCAACACTACAGGCAGTTTGGATTGGAAGACAGCATGCAACCACAGAACAAGTACACAGAGTATGAAATGCTATAAGAAGAACCTTTGAGAATGGGTAATACTGTTCATCGGCATTCCTAGACATCCAGCAGGCCTTTGATGAGTAAGGAAGGTTTGAAGGTGTGGCACAAATGCCTCTTATGTAAAATACCTACCTCACAAGCAGAGCCTACCTCACAGTCACTATTCTAAAGTCCTATATCTCGGCCAGGATGTTCTATGTTAGAGAGGCAGGAGAAATTTCCAGTATATACGACACAAAAGCAGGAGTCCCACAAGGATCAGTGCTTGGACATACAGAAGTTGTTGTAGTTGGGTCAGAAGAGCGTATGTTCATGGCACTTATGCCCTTTTTGTTCCGTTCGCCCTTCCGTTGA
Source organism: Herminia tarsipennalis (assembly GCA_945859575.2). Taxonomy (NCBI): domain Eukaryota; kingdom Metazoa; phylum Arthropoda; class Insecta; order Lepidoptera; family Erebidae; genus Herminia; species Herminia tarsipennalis. Next base: position 27,236,914 of record OX243837.2, read on the forward strand.
GAAATGTAGTTTTCTAGCAATAACTCTTTTCTTGGTCACATGGTTCAAAAGTTAAGGGAGGGGCACAATTTATGCAACTTTCGGAGCGATTATTTCCAAAAATATTCACTAAAAAGTTTCTTAGAAACCTTAAAATGGTTTTAAAAGACTTATCGAATGATGTGCCACCGTCGAGATAGAACAAAAATGTAGTCCTTTTTCGCTAAATTAATACTAAAAGCAGCCGCAGCCCTAAAGCAATAACCTAACAGAGCAAACATGTAGCGCAAGATTTTATTTAAGGGATCGTTTCCTCACGGCCAAAAAGTCCTAAACGCCATAAATACACACATCAAAAGTGTCTAGGGATCAAGCATTTTTATGCGGATTTCTTGAGATTGAGATGTGGCTTTGTAATAAATTTATGATTTTATAAATTTATATGGATCCTTTTTGGTGCATTTCATAATTTGAATCAGGAACTGTGAATCAAATTCGAGTAAAAGATGAAAATCAGCTGTCAATATTTTCCCTATAAAAACATACAACGCATTGAAGACATTATAAGTGCTACTGTTTCCCTACTACTGATTAAAACCAACGTTATTATGGAGCGGCGACGTCCTTTAAGCAGGGAAGAAATGCTCAGAGCCGTGGGAATGATAGAAGCTGGTTCCCGGCAACGTACTGTGGCTTTAGCTCTGAATACAAGTCAGAGTGTTATCAGTCGACTTTGGACACGTTACCGAAGCACTGGTACCGTGGCTGAGCGCCATGGAGGACGGTATCGCTGCACCACACGGAGACAAGACCATTATATGATACATTCAAATCTTAACTCGAAGAGGTCCAACAATAACCGCCATGATGTTAGCCGTGAGGCTTCATCACTCTTCAGGGAACTTAATTAGCGACCAAACAGTCAGAAACCGCTTGCATGAAGTGAACCTTCATTCCCGAAGACCGCTACGGGTACCACCTATAGCAATGCACAATCGTAGGATTCGATATCAATGGGCTCTTGAACACAGAAATTGGGCAGAAGAACAATGGCGTTTCGTGAGCTTTTCTGATGAGTCTCGTTTTGGTATGAGACCGGATACAAGACGTATACGACACTGGAGAACCCCTGGACACCAACAGCGATTAAAATCCTGCCAGGAAGTCCATCCTTATAGTGGTGGAACCATCATGGTATGGGCGGGTATTTGGATCGGCGGAAGAACTGAGTTGATTTGGATCAGAGGCAACCTCAACGCTCAAATTTATGCTGACACGATTGTATCAGACGTCATCGTTCCTCTACAAGTGCAAATCGGTCCCTTATTTCAGTTAATGCATGATAATGCACGACCGCACACCGCAAGAGTTGTAAGACAGACTCTCGCCGCAGCTAACATCAATGTCCTGCCCTGGCCTGCTCAGTCGCCAGACTTGAACCCGATTGAGCATGCATGGGATATGCTACAGAGAAGAGCTCTGCCGAATATGGAGGGTATCCAGTCGCAAGAAGACCTTTTTTTGTTGTTGCAACGAACATGGGCGGCCATTCCACAGCGTGATTTGGATGAACTCATTTTGAGTATGCCAAACCGATGTTCTTGTGTTGTTAGTGTTCGCGGTAGAAACACGGATTATTAATTGTTTAAGTTACCCAATAAAATTTTAAAGAAAACTGTTATTTCAGTCTTTTTTTCGAACTTTAATGTTAGTGGTTCAAATGTCAAAAATCCCTTTATTAGGAAAATGGCAAATTTCTTTATTAATGCAAAGGTGACTTGGTTTATCGTTACTGTGACAAACGAAAACACTTTATTTGATGAATCCTTAAAGAAATAAAAAAAAAAAAAACAATCAGGAGAAAAGTTATTGCAAAAATATATGTTGATCCCTAGACACTTTTGATGTGTGTATTGAGGCACTTACGCGTCTTGTACAAAACACTGACACAAAATGTAAATTTAGAAGATCAACTAAATAGAACCGAAAATGTAACTTTTGTACCTACCAAGCTTTTATGGAACTTATTACGGAGTAGGTATGAAAGTTTATTAATATTTTGAAAATATATCATTTTAAGGTAATAATTGGTACAGAATTATGCCTTTTTAGGATTTCGTACCTCAGTTAGTTAGCAGTCAGATAATTTTGTTTTCCATCTGTCTATCTCAGGAACGCGTGGAGGTAATATCAAATATTCAAGTGTGCTTGCTCGCTGACTCGCTAACAGACTCGGATATCGGTTCCATTATTCTAGTATTACTTTGACAAACCCTCTAAAACAAACAAAACATAATGTTAGTGATGACTGAAATAATATTGTTGTCGTATATCGTTTTTATCTTTCAAGGTGAACGATGTAAATATCAGTATTGTATTATTACTTACATCTATCTACACAAGGTACAGCAGACTTCTTCAGTAAACTTCTTTCCGCTATTGTGATATATTTATCCTCTTCGCGAAAATGCAACGAATATACATAAGTATGATTGGATGGTAAACAGGTCTCTTAAAAGCGGTTGTTTTGGGCAAATTTTATCCATTTTTCCCTATATTTACGGCTCAAAGCCTTAAAAAAGCAGAATGTTACAAATTATCTCTTACCATATTGCAATAATAAATTATTTTACATCTTTAATTTTTAATTATTTTTCATTAAATAACTACAGTTAGCTATTTTTTAAACGTGTTAGATTATTATTTTCCGCTTTAAAAAGAAACGTCAGCTAATTTTACCTACACTACTTGTTACACAAATTGTCACATCTATATTTTTTTGTCTATGACAAATGACGCAATATGGCGTACACCAAAATATTTTGATCGAATAAAATTTTAAAATGATTATCTAGTTATTTACTGATGAAAAGTTATTTTTTACACTTCACCGTATTGGTTGAATTTTTAGTGCAATATCGTAAAATATTTAATGCGTTTAAACTTTTTTCGTTTAAAAAACCAAGAACCTTTGGTCGTTCTTGGTTTTTTAAACGAAAAAAGTTTGCGCTAAGATCTAGCAAGCAACTGAGTAAACTGCGGCCGGATGATCGCACTTGAACGGAACACAGTTGTGATGTGTGGTTACTTCTCTAGTATGTAGTACATTAATACCTCAATGTGCGCCACACGTCAATGTTTGCTGAAAAAAAAATATTTAAGTTTTTGCTTCATATATGGTATTATTTAGCTATCGAACTAAGTAGCGGCTACTACAATACACCTTTTCACCAAATTTCATCAATATTAATTGAGTAGTCTTTGAGTAAAATACATACGGACAGACAGACAGAGAGACAGATGAACATGACGAAACTATAAGGGTTCCGTTTTTGCCATTTTGGCTACGGAACCCTAAAAACGGCTTACAAATCTACCCAATGAACTGGCACGCCAAGTGGCAATACAAAATTACAACAACCGGCTCAAACGACATAACATTCTAAAGCCAGAAAATCGAGAGTAGTACGAACTACAAAGTTACTGAATATGAGTAGATGCCCTCACTGGAGATCACACTCACAATACCGCTGTTCATTTAACACATCTGCTTATAGTCTTAAGACTAATAGTGGACAACAAAAAAAAAAAAGCTAAGGACTAATAAACATCTTTAATTAATCAATGTGGATAAATGCAAATTATTTATTTTGTGCCTTAAACATAAATACTTTTTTTTGCAATTATTCTGAGTGGCCTGGTATTTCCTCGTTAGGCCAGTGGAACATTAGCCAGGGTCTCGAAATCCCGTAGCAATGAATTTACAAAGCAAAACCGGCAAGTGCATGTCGGGCCACGCACAATGTAGGGTTCCGTAGTCCCCCACTCGAATAATGCGGCTTATGAAGTGAGTTTTCTGTTGTTTTTTTTCAATGGAATCTGTACGAAAATTTTGTTACATCTCTATTTAGCTGTGTGTGTACACTTGGCTCTGACAACAAATTGCACTTTAAAGGTTAATATTTCACAAACGGATCCCCAATTCGAAAATTGGTTTAGCAACCTAAAAGACCTATTTAATGATACCCTACACGATGTGGTAGTTGAGTAAAATTACAGCACTTACGGTCCGCAGCTTACTGGGGACAAACGGACGGGCGGACATGGCGAAACTACTACGGCTACCTAGCTAGGCTACGGAACCCTAAAAACGGTGATGGGTGACATAATCGTGCATGTTTGATTTATCAGTTGCTGATGCCCGACATTTATATGCCCTTTGCAGCGACGTACTCGTAACAATACTGCCTCTGTGGCGCGGTGGGAGTGTATCCGACTGCTACGCAAGAGGTCGTGGGTTCGATCCCGACCCAGGATAAAACTTTGTGTGATGAGCACGATGGTTTCATAGTACAAGCTCTGCTTAGTTTGGGATCAAACGACGTTGTGTGACTTGTCCCAAGATATAAAAAAAATGGACCAACTATAGTTTCGCGGAAGTATTACTTGCCGCAGCATATTATCAATATTTTAACGATAGTCACGCCGAGCACGCTCACTAGTGCCAAGTCGTCAATATTTTAACCTCAGTCAAAGCGTGTCTCCAATCAGCGCAACGGCGCCATTTGGTTCGCGCGTGATATTATTCAAAGTTCAATCGCGGCCGCATGACGTCGCGTGTACTGCAACTAGAAACGCCTAATTGTGCAGTTATAAGTTGTAAAAACTCGTCGAAGAATGTAGACCGTATCAAGGGAGGTGTATACTTTCATCACTAAGTAATTTTGTTGCTCCTTAAAATTAATTTTAAAATGATTTATTTACGTTTTTGAGCATATACTACTTCGATAAATTCTCATTGACGTATTTTTACTCTATTCGTTTTACATTGCGGTTTCAATTGATGTCATCAGATGATATGTCATCGTCTCATACGTTGAAAGTACGCAATGAAATTCAAACGAATAAACAACACAATAACAAATAAATGTTGTGGTACAGGGGACTTTGTCGTTTTTCTTTATATCGATTTCTTCAATCGCGGATTGATCGCGCTCTATATATGAAACAGAAAACAGATAGCCGAAGAAAAGAGAATGCATTTTTGTAATAACTACATAGATATCAGTTTGATCAAGCACCTATTGAAAACCATTTAGTTAATCTCATAAAGGCAATAGCTGATAAATACATAGATATACGTTTACATTATTTAACTAAAAATTTAAAAACCAAAACTACGAAAAGACAAATATATAGTAAACTCGTCCTGTTTCAAGGTCAATAATTTAGTAACTATGAGGTATTTAATTCAGTTAAATCTAAACCAACATTTTTTTTACTATTTTATTAAATGGCACAGAAAGGGTTTGGAGCGTATTGAGGGTCTTTAATATTGTGGGCTTACTGTTCGCGCGATTATTTCGTTTCAAACTTTTTTTAGTACATTTTGAAATGAAATGAAATATTTTTATTTGCTTAAAATGTAGGTACATAATAGGTGAAGCATTAAGATTACATTCGTTCCATATACATTTTGTCGCTTACGACGTGCAAATCTTACATAAATGTCAAAAACAAAAGATAAATGAATTAGACATGACTTATTTAACCAGGTCAGACAATGAGTAAAATGACTTTTCTAGTAACCAGGATTTCAATTTCTTATAAAATAAATGAAAGGGCAACAGTTTTATTTCCTCAGGCAAAGCATTAAAGATGCGCCCACACATTGCAGTGCAATTCTTTAAATACATTGTAGTCCTAGGTACTTTAGATAATACAATTCTATCTGGATTCCTTGTATTTCGATTATATAATTCATTGGCTTTTTTAAATAAAGTAGGATGCTTTTTTACAAATTTAGCAGCTTCTAGGATATACATGCATGGTAAGGTTAGAATTCGGTATCTTTTGAATAAAGGTTTGCACGATTCCCATGGAGGTATACCAGCTATGGCCCTGACACATTTTTTTTGAGTTAGAAATACTTTTTGAATGTCTGTCGAATTTCCCCAAATTATAAGACCATAGTTTAACACGGAGGATACGTATCCGTGGTAAGCTATCAATACGGCTTTTTCAGTGGAGATCATGCGCATTTTGTAAAGAACATAAACATATACATTTATTTTATTGCAAATTTTGTCAACGTGTGATTTCCAGTTTAGGTGTCTATCCATGGCAATACCTAAAAATGTTGTCTCTTTGGTTTCTGTTATCTGCTGACATTTATAATTGATTTTAAGATCTTTATGCGGTCCACCATATGTACAGAATTGTATAAAAATTGTTTTATTAATATTGACCAGTAGATTATTATTGGTAAGCCATTTTATTATATTATTAATAGTATTATTTATATCAAGGGAATATTTATTAATGTCAGTTTTTTTATCACATGTCATTATCAAAGATACGTCGTCGGCAAATAAAATGCATGGATTAATGGTTATATCAGGAAGGTCATTAATATATATTAAGAATAATAGCGGTCCGAGGACACTACCTTGAGGAACGCCGTAGTTGTTTGTTAGAAAGGTAGATCGAATTGCCTCTAATTCTTTGTTGCTGTTTATATTTTCAATTTGGACACATTGCTTTCTATTTCTCAGATATGTTCTAAGCCATTCTTGTGGTGGTTCTCTAATACCATTACGATTAAGTTTTTCTAGTAGTGTTTTATGGCATACAAGGTCAAATGCCTTAGACATATCGAAGAAAATGACTGATACTACTTTATTGTTATCGATGCGTTCAATTACTTTAGACACTAAATCAAAACAGGCTGACGTAATAGACTTACCTTTCTGGAAGCCATACTGTTCCTGCCGTATAATATTATGCTTTTGCATGAAACTAGTAAGGCGTTTATGCATAGCTGTTTCAAAAATTTTTGATATTACTGGTATCAGTGATATTGGTCTATAGTTCTCCAAGCTTGTCCTATCTCCCTTCTTATATATCGGTTTTACAACGGAAAGCCTTAGTTGGCTTGGGAAAGAACCATTTTTAAACGATTGGTTAATTAAAAGTGTTAAGATAGGTGTAATTTCCATTGCACAATGTTTTAAGATTTTTGTAGTAATTTCATCAGGACCAGCAGTGTCAGTGTTTCTTAAGGACATTATAATATTGTAAGTTTCCCGATCATTCAGTGGTTTCAAGAAAATGCTGGTGCTTACGGTAGTCTTGCAGGTATTATAGTCAAAGTCAAAGTCAAGTCAAAGTCAAAGTCAAATATCTTTATTTCGTAAAATCAGGTTAATGATTATTTGAAAACGTCAAATTAAAACATACTAAAAATTTTATAAAATTATGATTGTTAGAAAAAAAAAACAAAATGAGGTTAGGTGGCAGTTCCAAGTGTAAAGCTCATGAGAAGAAGCTGCCAAGAAACTCATGTGCCACTCTTTTAAAATCATCAAGTTTTTCTTTACAAAAATAAATTTTACTGAATGAACCATTGTGTTTGGTGAGTGTAATCGTTTATAAAATAAGGATAACTAAATAATAATACTATTTGTAACTCTAAAATGAATATATATAAACGTATTCAGCAAACACAATACTTCACTTCTTACAAAGTAAATATGTATATATACATATAATCTTAAAGTACATTTTAACAGCCTGTGAGAGAAAGCAGTTCAATCCCAAGCGTTTTTGTCTTCCATATAATCAATTATTGAGTAGTAACTTTTCATACACAATTTTTTCTTAATGGTACACTTAAATTTATTACGACTTAACTTTTGAATATCGCTAGGGATTTTATTGTAGAAACGTATACATTGGCCCCGAAATGATTTGTTTACTTTTTGTAACCTTGACGCTGGTACAACAAGTTTATGTTTGTTCCGCGTGTTAATATTATGTATATCACATTTCTTACAGAAACTATCAATATTTTTGTGAACATATATAAGGTTTTCATAGATATACTGACATGCAACAGTCATGATATTGATTTCCTTAAATTTTTCTCTAAGTGAGTGTCTACTACTAAGATCGTAAATTGATCGAATAGCCCTCTTCTGCAGAACAAAAATGGTTTGAATGTCGGCAGCATTCCCCCACAGTAGAATACCGTACGACATTAAACTATGAAAGTAACTAAAATAAACTAATCGCGCTGTTTCAACGTCTGTTAGCTGACGAATTTTTCTAACTGCGTACGCTGCAGAACTGAGTCTATTAGACAATTCACTTATATGTGGGCCCCACTGAAGCTTAGAATCTAGAGTAATTCCTAAAAACTTTGTGGTCTCTACAGGGTTCAACTCATCTTCTTTTATTTTTATAGTGGTTTTTACTGGTTTCACGTTAGGTGTTATAAATCGAATACATTTAGTCTTGCCCTCGTTTAAGAGTAAATTGTTAACATCAAACCAGTTAACCACTTTTGAGATAGCCATATTTACATCTTCAAAGTCTTTTTGCTGGCGTTTACAATGGCGTTTATATGTAGAACAAGTAGCAATGTGGGTCGAGTTTGTGAAATATTCATTGAATGCATCCACTATGTCAAGTGGGTTTCTTAGTATCATATTATTTTTATTAATACTTGTTACCGTTTCAGTTTGTTTTCGAGGTTCTGATATCTGTTTTATAAGGTTCCAAGCACTTTTGCACACATTTTTTGAATTTGAAATCATATTAAGATTGTAGTTTTTTATTGACTGGTTGATGCAGTGTCGCAGAAGTTTAGAGTACGTTTTATATTTAATTACGGTTTTACTGCATTTATCTCTATAATATTTGTAGCGCAATGAGCGTTTAGTTTTACAGCTTATTTTTAAGCCTTTAGTTATCCATTTTAATCTCCGCATTTTATTGGATATTTTTATTCTAGTTTTCGGAAAACACAAGTTGTATAACAATAAAAAAGACTCATAAAATAGTTGAAAACCTTTTTGAAAATTGTCTTCATTATAGACTTCACTAAATGAGAGACTAGATAAACATTCTTTAAATTTGCTTATGTAGTCTATATTATAATCTCTTTTAAAAATAAAGTATTCCAGTAATGGTATTTCTTTTGTTGTTATAGGAATGTTAAATAGTTGCGCTGTGTTGTGATCTGAAATATCCAAATGTAACAATTCACCCGTTGCATATGGTATATTGCTAATTAAATGGTCGATGCATGAGCGTTTACGGGTAGGTTGGTCTATATGAAATTGTAAGTTATAGTTTTGAATCAGATCTTGTAAAAGTTTCATATCAACCCATATGATGGCCCACTGCTGGGAACGGGCCTCCCCAATAGATCCTGGGGGTAATTGCCATAATCGCCACGCTTGGCGAGCGGGTTGGCGATCGCAGTAAGGCTTTAAGTACGCAGAGGACGCTGCTGCCCGTCCTCCGGAGTGAAAGTAAAAGTTTAGTTTCCTTATTCTTTGATTGTATGATGTCGATGTTGAGGTCCCCGACGAGCACTATTTTTTTATTATGTTTGGAAGTAATTTTATACAAGAGTTTTTCAAGTTTGTCAAAGAATAAGTTACTGTTCGAGTCAGGTGTTCTATATACGCAAATAATAAATACGTTTTGTTTGAACAGATCTATTGCACAGCATTCGAAATGTTTATCTATTGCATAGTCATTGAATATGAATTTTGTGACCATTTTAAGCAGCTCCCGTTTTGTGGTCAGTGATTCATTACGGACTCAAAGTAAACATGATTTGCACTTTTAAGTTTTAAAACTGTAACTGTTATGATATTAATTTTTCACTTTGCACTTTATTCACTTATTGTTGTTTGTTAATGGAGTTATAATACGTATTTGTTGCACTAATTGAATGTTGTTATTTAGTTTTTGTAAGTATTCACTAATATTATTGGAAAAGAAAAAAGTAATAGAGTTCGTATAGATTTATCACTAAGTGTCACTTTTCACTCACATACAATGTCACAGTAAATTTATAGTCTTATGAACTTGTTTTTCTTGTTAAAGTGTCAGAAAAGTTATTATTTATATTTTTAAATTGGTTTTGAATACGGACTCGATATGACCGTCGCTACTAGCGCCATCTGTCCTCGAAGTTCTGAAGTCGTATAGCATAGTGATATTATATTTGAACGTATCCGTGCTTCAGAGGTCACGTAAAAACCCGGTACAGGCTGTTATCATCTCGCTAACAGTCGTTAGGTCATGTCATAAAAGGTGATCTGAATAATTCTGACACAGGGTTGGCCATTCAAAAAAATAAGAGTGTAAATTTTATAATGAAGGCCGATTATGTGATACTGATAACTTGGATCTCAATATAACGTTTAGTAGGTCCGTAACTACCACCTATGTTCGTACGTTTATTATTTTCTAGAAAATTGATTGTGCATTATTCCCGTTTTATGGCAATTTTGTGCAATCTATATAATGTTAAATAGTTCAATCCTTTACTTTAATATGTGTAAGACCTATTACTGATTTAATTAGCTCCTATAATGATAAAAAATTAAAAGCTTTTTTGTGATTAAGTAGTTTTAAGTGTTAAAGTACTTACAAAGTACTATACATAAATGCCAATACAGCATTTAAACACAATTTATTATTAGTTTACTCTAAGAAGGCATTCTGTGATATTCATATAATCAAAAGCGTTAAAAATAGGTAATATTTTGGCTGAGTGTAAAAATTATATTAATCCCACCTAATCAGAATAAGTATATTAAATTATTAAAAATAAATGAAATGCTTATGTCGTTTAATTTTACCCGTCCGTGTTTTTATTTTTATTTATAAGAATGATTCTAGTAATCTTAAAAATGCAAAGTTAGTGAGGCTTGATGGATGGATGAGTGGATGTTTATTACTCTTTCACGGGAAAACAGTTGTACCTATTTGGCAGAAGTTTAATGGAGATAACTTGAACTTGTAAGTTCGGTGGAGCTGCGCCAGTTAGTTCGTTAATAAACTTGTGCTAACTTGTTGGAATAAAAAACTGCAGATATTTTTATAATATAGCTTCAAACAAAATTAAAAAAAATGAATACATTATAACGAAAGAATTTTGTTAATTATTTTATGATATTGAAATAAAGCGTAAAAATTGCGTGAGTCAAAAATACAAAGCAATTGTCGCAGTTGACTTTAATCATTTTATTTTTCATAAGAAAACTTCAAATTAAATAATTCAAAACAGCAGTATCGAATCGAATTGGTCGATTAAATCGATACTCTGTTGGATGAATGATGTCTTACTATTGAAACGATTCTGTTTATGGTAGGTTCATCACTAAAACGCTCGCGTGACGTCATGCGCGGTGGGGAAAAAGTGGCACGCTCTGTTTTCATACTTTTACAGGAACATGTGGCATATAGCTAGATCTATTATCTTTGATTTTAACCTCAGATTTTAACTTTGTCACTGTCCACAAAGAGTTGACTAAACATCTGTGATGCACTTTTCAACATTGAAAAATCACGATGGTAAATAAAAAAATGCATAAAATACTTTAAATATAATAATAATTATGCACTGGAATTTTTCACACTGAATGAGCCTAGTGTCCATTTGGGAACAGCAATATAAACAGGTCTTTCACGGCGCTGAAATCCTTATATTTTTATGTTTTTTTTTTTAAATATTTATGACAAAGCTAAGTATATGTGTTATGAAATTATATATACTACGGGTCTTAATCGCGTAATTTAAGGTACTGGTTTGTTGTTATTAGGTCGAGACTTGATTGATGGGGTAATATTTGTAATTTTCGAATGAAAGACACTTCTGTTCGGTAGCTCTGTATTGTGCCAACTGATTGACTCAAACGACCAGACAATAGCTAATAACTTCGTAGATATGCACTTTTTTACTGTCATATCTCCCAATTCACTCATTTTTAATTTCTGACTCTTGTTCTACAAATCTAATATACTGAAGTACTACTAAATAATGGAGAAATTGCGCATTAATTGAACTACTGCTTGTTCTTCAAATGACGAGTTATATATGTATGGTCTGAGGAGCCACATATAATGTATGGTAACATTTTTAATTTTAATACTACCGAGCCACAGATAATATAATACTGTCAAGCTCTGTATTATGGAATAGGGATCCGACATGATTAATAGTGCCGCTTTTCAACTGCACTCGGCCAGAAAAAGTGTTATTTTGTGATAATAAAGACTTATAATAAACTACCTCGAGCATTAAGAGAGTTAGGTACCAAGACAGTTAAAAAAAAGTTACAAAAAAGGCATAATGATAAAAAATGTTTAATAATCTCAAAGAATATTTTTCTTATGACATCAAAAATGACGAATATTTTAAATGGTTACAACAATAATTAAGGATTATAATTAAATTTAATTTCGCTTATTATTTAGGTTAAGATATTGCCGGCGAAATACATGAGACCACTATCTGAATAATACCTTAATTATGTTTCAAGCCCATATCATGTTTCAAGCAATAAAAAAACATTTTTTTTATTTCAACCTCTCCGGAACCGTACACTGAACATGGTCCGACATGCTCTTGCCCGGTTTTGTAGTATGAAGGCACTTTGCATATAATCGCGGCTCGAGCGCCACGTTGAAGTGAAGGGGTCAAAATGGCATGTTGAAGTGGTACAAAATCCAATCTTAAAGTGGGCGCCAACCAAATGACAATACTCGTAAGTAAATTGACATCTGGTGTCTCATCTCCTACATTCCAGTGTGTTACATAAATAAATTGAACCATAACATTTAGAACTAGGTGCGGAAATATTGTTGTAGTGTGTTTTGACATTAACACTTTTTAATAAAAAACTGAAAGTACTGAATATGAAGCTCTTATAATCTGAAACAATAAAAGTTTACGTAAATAAGGACACAATTAATCATCTCATAAAAGTCTTACACAGAATTATTGAGTGGTGAGACGCTGTAATGAAATCAGGGAATACCTAGTTAGGATAGTTCATTTGTTTCACCAAAACGGTTATTTATTTCATAAAATTTGAGCAGTCTCAAACTTACCGCCATATAACTTTCATAAGACATCTCTACGATACCAAATGCTCTTAATACCAGTGGTTTCTGAAATCAAAACAGAAAAATATAATGAACTTTATAGAGGTAAATAAATAGAGCATACCTACTAGTATCGTGTCAACGTAGAGTTGAAGTTAAATTTAAGTACCTAAGTAGTACCTACGCAGGAGTTTAAAAAAGCATCAGTGCTCATTGACAAATCTATTTCACTAATTCTGCACCTAGCTGGAATTGACCAGAAGTTTTTTTTTTATTTACAAAGATATACATTTAAATCATTTTAAATTATATGAGTTATAATTACCACACATATTATCGTAAGTTTTACAGGCAATGAGTGTCTAGCAATAGTACAAAATAACAATTGACGGCAACCACATGGGTATTAGTGCCAGTGTCTCTCAAGGCGTCGTGCTATCCCCAATGTAAAAATTCTACAGTGATTATTCACCTGTGCCACTGCCATTGCGTATACAACCAGCGTCCTCACCTTCACTGAAGACTTTCCGTAACAGTTCTGCCACCCGGAGGCGTACATGGCATTTGCGACACATTCAGCCTAAAATTCATATAGGTATATTCATATAGTTTATAGGAAATTAATGAACACCTAACAAACAAAATTCATGTCGGTCAAAAGGGATAAAAAACACTTGCCTCATATGTGATGTTACCAGCATTAAACATAAATATAGCTAAAATTGTTAGAATCGCTCCCACGAGCGGTGCTTGGGTCAACTTTGTTGAAAGATCCCCTGAAAGCTGCCAAAATTGAATGGTTCAATGGAGTCAGAATTGCTTAATAACCAATTCTAATAAGTATTTATGTATAGTTATGGTTCAGTAGATAAACTTATTGGATTAAGTACACCAATCAAAATAAACTATTACTTCAATAGATACGCTGTGACAATTCAAATTCATAATTTATGGAAACATATCCAATTCCAATCAAGTATTACGAGAATATGGTGTTGTAACGCAATCAGCATACATATCTAGTTGTTGAATTTCGTTGTACAGGGTGGGACATAAACTGTAGCATTTTTTAAAATAGCAGGAAAAAAACTGTGTGTGTTGTATTCAAATAAATTTTCATTAAAATTAAGAACATTATTTGGAAATGGCCATGGCCTATTTGATCGTTATTGATAGTAAAATCGGTTGCCTCGAAGTTTTTATTCCATGATTTAGTTAAATTTAGTAATGCGATCGAAATAGGCGGCGACAGTGACGTAATAATCATCACACTTGTAATATTGCTTTACACAAAACACTTGTTGTTCTTCCGTAAAGCGATGCATTGTAACTTAAATTGAAAGAAAGAAAGAAAATAAATTTTATTTGTCACATTACACAGAACCATACATCATACAGAACAACAATTATACAAAATAGAGGGATTTTGTGCCGGACAAATAGGACCTACGTCAGCTATTGTTGCAGTCCGAAAACTGCAACGCAGGTATTCTCGCAGGCCCTTTTTTTTACATGAAATGACGCACATTTAGCCGCCACCCGGTCAATCGGTTTTCGAAAAATCCATCGTTGCTTTTTGCAAACATTTTGGCCCACTCTGTAGAACGCTAATAATCCATAGGGACATAGGTCTGATACATCTAAATCTCAAGACGCATATAATTTAATACTCACGAATAAAGTCATCGACATACTCAAAGTTGCCAATGTGAGCAGCAAATGGACGTTAAAGATTGACCAGCAGACATGCTGACACTGTCGAACGCACCTGCAAGTATTACACACCCTTGTAGTTTTAAACATACACACACAATTGCAGACTTTGTGCTTAAAACTAAGTAATAAGAAACTTTAATGTTACTACCAACCTCAAGCTAATACGGTGCATATAAATCCCCTTTCTGAATCCATCTTCATATTTCTCCTCTTTTTCTGCCTGACTTAAAGTGCTATCCTTGAAAATGTCATCAAGCTTGTAGAAATAACTCTGTAGATCTTTAAATTGATAGGTATTTGTCATCAAAAGAACCGCTGTCATTGCATACATGGCGTTAGATCGAAAGTTAACACACCAAATGAGTGCATAATTTAAAATCGCACCAATTAGTCCCAATGAAGAGGTGTAATGAACATCAGGCCAAGCACCGACATATGGATAAAATACTTCACCTATGGATCATAAATATAAAAACATGGTATAATATTTAAAAACATGTATTAATGTTTGTAGGTTACTTTTAATGAAATGGCTACCTATCTGCCTCACGCCTCTTTTATAAATATCAATGAAGACTATTATTAGATGTGGGCTGGTGATATTTTCCTTTTCAAGAAATAAATAGGATCTGCCAATCATTAATCATGATGAATGTTATGGTAATAACATTCCTAGTAATATTTGATGCAGACTTACTTAATGCATGAACATTTTTATCGTTAAAAAAAAGGTTTGATTGCAAATAGCTTACCATATAGAACACTTTTCACAATACCAGAAGCAGCCCGTTGTATGAACATGCAATACTCAGAGCCAACAAGCAGTCCTATAAAGAGTTTCATATTCTTAACCATACGCATCTGTTCTTCTTTGTTATAATAAAGTTCCTTCAGGTGAATTACCAGATGGTAATATATATCCCTCACTTCTGCCCTGTAGTACGAGAAGACGTAGTAACAGTAGGTAATAACGGGTAAAGCTACGGCAAATATGAGTAGATCGAATGATTGCTGAGAAGTCATATTACTCTGTGTATAAAAAGCTGTTATGAGCGAAATTATCACGTAAATGGTCAATTTATCAGTGACGAACAAGACTTTGTCGAAAATTCGTACAAACTTTTTAGGTAGCTCAACCTCGTTTACCCAAAATCCTTTCATCCCACTCAAATAAAAGAAAGTATTAAATCCGTCAAAGGCTTTTGTCAATTCTGTTGATGAAAATTGTTGGTAGGTTCGCTTCATCACGATAGTTTACTAGGGCTGATGTAGAATTTCATGTGTCTTGTGCAATAGTGATTTACTGGAATGAATATATTAGTAGCAACGTATTTCCCTTGAAATATATTGTTGCAAATCTGATAGTGATGGGATTAAAAAGTAAGGATTTTAATCGAGTTATACATATTGAATCGAGGACATTTGTTTTATTTAAAAAAAGTGTTTCCTGTCTGAGTCTACATGATCACTGTTATCATATACCTAGATATCGTTAACGTTACAATAAGAAAGTGATTCAAGGGGAAATGAATAAGATGGGAAATGTAAATGTAAATTATGAAAATATATATATTACGGGTCATAATCGCGTGAATAATTTAAGGTAAAATACCTTGTTTATTGCGCAACTGCCGTGGTCACGGGTAGACTGACGGCCGTTGCAATACGGTCGAAACGTCGAATAAAATGTAATATTCGTAGGGATTTAAGGGACTTTTTTTGGGATAACAAAAGCGCTGTAGTCAATTACTTTGTTTGCCCTTTCTCCCTCTATCCCATCCTTCGACTCCCTTCGTCGCGCGAGCGAATTTTAGGAGTTTTTGATTCTAGGCTTCATTCATTCATAATTGATAAAGAAATCATAAGATTGTGTTGTTACACGTGATTCTAAGTTTAGGTACGTGGTCCATTGTGTTATTTTGACCACTAGATAAATAACAGATTGATTTCCGAATCAGTCACCAAACTAAACTGGTGCAATGAATAAATATTGTGTCCCATCCCTTACAAGACAGCTGTTGTACCATGTTAATTTCCCTTGAAAAATATCCACATAATATGATAGTAGGTACCTAAATATTATGAATGTTTTACTGAACATTAACAGGTTCATTTTTAAAACCGGACAAGTGCATGTCGGGCCACGTACGATGTAGGGTTCCATAGTCCCACATCCGAATAATGTGACCTAAGAAGTGGGTTTTCTGTTGTTTTTACCCGACTGTATGGAAGGGTAATGTTTTTCGAGCGTATCTTATTTTTTTATAATAACTAGCAATGTGGGATTGTAGTTTCACATTACTAACAATCCTGTTAATCCCCCCAGCTAAGCTGGGGGCTGGCTTTATGGCTTGTGTTAGGAGTGGGTTCACGTCGGAAGTATAATGGCCAGGATTCGAACCCACGACCTCACGATTGCGAGACCGATGCCTTAGCCATTAGGCTACCGCCGCCGCTTGTATAGGTATGTATGTGTGTAATGTTCTTTATTACCTCATATCTCAGAAACCACTGAACATATTTATACAATTAAGGCGTTATTAGATTCGTCTTGACCGCCTAAGCGTTTTTAGATAGGTGATGTTTCAAAAAACAAACGTAGCGACTGTGAGATGTCAAATTGAAGAGGTGTGAAAAAAAAGTTGTTTTGAATACTGTAATATGGGTATTAAATTAAAGGGCTCATCTTAAGCATTTCATATGTATAACTTACTGACTTGACTGCAATACTAATAAAAAGTTTCATTCATTCTTCTTTCAATTTTCAATACTTGATAAAAGTTAGCAGTGATAAAAGTTAGTTGTTACATTGGTTACGTCCTACAACCACTAAAAAGTATTATTTATATTGCCTGGATGTGATATTTTTAACCTTTTTTAAGGCAAATACGAACTGATTGATTCTTTTTGCAATTATTTTAATGTGATTCTTCCAAGTGAAATGCTCATCAAGAGTTACCCCGAGGAACTTTGTATTACGGACTTGTTTTATAACAACTTTATTATATTTTACATTAACGTGCACAGGCACTTTTGAATGTTTTGAAATGAAGTAAATTATTTGTATTTTACCATTTTATTTCAATTCAAATTTCATAATTTTGTATATTATTGTGCCGTGTGGTACCGGCTTAAGAATAGTATCACTTCGTCTCTTCCCGTGGGTGTCGTCAAGGCGACTAAGGGATTTCACATCGTAGGACGGGCAGCAGCGTCCGCTGCGTACTTACAGCCTTACTGCGATCGCCAACCCGCTCGCCAAGCGTGGCGATTATGGCAATTACCCCCAGGATCTACATACTAGTAGGTTCTAATGGGGAGACCCGTGCCCAGCAGTGGGCCATCAAATGGGTTGATATGCTATATGCTATGCATATTATTGCATTTATTAATAATTGTAGTGTCATCGGCGAACAATACACTTTGATGTTTAATTGACTGTGGCAAGTCATTTATAAAGAGTAGGAACAGTAGGGGCCCCAAAATACTACCCTGGGGTACTCCACAGTGATTCGTTCTAGCTTCGGAATCAAAACTTTCTAGGCTGTTATGCAATTTATTGAACCTTGCCACCCTTGTTATCTGTTTTCTATCAACTAGGTATGAATGAAACCATTCTTTTGCTGGTCCCCTGATGCCGTAAATTTCCATTTTTTCTAAAAGTTTGTTGCAAATCACGTTAGAAGAGTTTGATGCTGGGATATCAGGTCGTAATGTAGAATCTATACCGCTGATGTTTGGTGCTAGTTGAGGTGATGACAAATGTTCTGACCACAAGTAGTCCACAACAGACACCCCGGGGGTGTCTGTTGCGGACTACTTGTGGTCAGAAAATTTGAGCTGCTTATTAAAGTGTCAATCCGCAATTTGTCACAGCGACGCCGCTTTGATTTTGAAGATTCAAGACGCGAGCTATGTCTTGTTATATTTGTCATTGGCATTTTATCATTAATTTTTATCTTGAGAAAATGCAAAAAACGTTTCATTTGGTTTCATCCTTCGTGTTTTAGCATATTCTACATCATAAGTCACATTTGGACGTGTGTTCTAACGAAAAATTGTTTTCTTTTTCACGCGAAGATCCTAAAGCTTTTACGAAGTCATTGCACTTCGAGGAACAATTAGTCCTGCAGCCTTCTTTTTAACATACTCTTTCTTTTCTTAAATACTCCTTTCGAGAGGGTCACTTCTTATTTTTGACGTCGATTTTGTGCGGTCAGTCTTTTCCTTTGTTTTCTCTTCTGTTCAAATAATTTTGGTTTAGGCATCTTGGCGTCCAAAAAAATAAGCAATCCATTATTAAAATCAGACTGCACGCGTGTGTGTGTTTGTGTGTGTGTTTGTGCGTGTGTGATGTAGTATCAAATGTTACATCTTTTTGTAAGGTTAACATTTTTTTTAGTTGACTGTACAGTATAAAACTTATCGAGTCCTGTACTGTCATTATTTGGTACTACTTGTATAACAGTAAAGATGTTTTAATTGCCTAATTACACCATGGCGATGAAAATATAAGTCAAGGAAATGAAACACCTGGCCACAGCAATGAAACTAAATTGTTTCACAAGGCATGGCAGTTTTTTTTTCATTGACGTATCTTTTTTTTACTAACATTTAAAGCCGCTTGTGATCACAGCCGGTGCAACCTGGTCGAAACGTCAAGCAATTTTAAGGTAAACAAAGCGCGTTAATTCCCGTATAATAAATAGTTATCTTATTTTTAATTGCCATAGCAAATTTTGGCCACGGAAACCACTGCAATGAAAGCACGGCGATGAAAATCATGGCAAAAATATAAAATAACAAAAAATCTTTTAATTATTCTTAACAATTAAAAGATTTATAAATACTTAACAATTCAACATAAGAGAAATGGCGTTCTATCGAATGTTTAATCAAGAGGACAAACTTATTAAAATAGAAAGTTATACCCATCCACGGCGATGAAAGAAAAAATGTCCAGTAATATAAAAATGGAATACTTTCATATAAGGCGTAAAAACGCAGGCACGTGTGTATGTCCTTCCACGTCGAACACTTAGGCGGTACTATTATGCAACGTTTAGCGCAGGGGAGAGAGGACGCAAGTCGTTAGATAAAACAATATTCATAATATGTTGGTAACGGTACACGGCAATGAGAGGTAACTCTGAGACAGATGTTTTTTTAATAACCATTTGTTGTAGTGTTTAAATATTTGATTAAAGGTATTCCGTAACAATACTTTACTTAAATAAAGCTAGGTTTTAATACATCTAACCAATAGATTTTTATCAATGAGGTAATGATGTGTGGACAAACACGGAAATGAAAGATTACGAGGTGTAATTATTTTTTTGGAGTACGTATAATTCTATTTAATAAAATATTTAGATTACTATTTCACCTCACCAGAAAAAAATGTTAGAACATTTTAACTATGTTTTTAAGTACCGATTTCATCGATGCTATGCTATTTGAAGGGGCATCTGACAGGGGAAGCGGTACAATTACTAAGACACATTATGGTAACATATGGCAATTATCCAATGGCTTGGTCTAAATTAGACAGTACTTATTAATGGAAGATCCCAAGTGAATTAAATCCATACTAAATTTAATAAAATTATAAATTTCACATGGCCGAACTTAGTGAAAAAAAAATGAAAAAAAATATTAGGAAATTTTCGAAAAGAGTATTTAAACACTTTGCTGCATTTTTAGAAAAGTCTGTCTGTCTGTCTGTCTGTTTGTTTGAACACGCATCACGCAAAATCTACCGGACAGATTCAGTTGAAATTTTGCACGTGCAATCTAAAAGATGCAGATTAACATTTAGATATTATTTATATAAATTATATAAATTATCACGCTTTTTCCCATAGGAGCTAAGCAGTAAGGGATAATGTCTGTAGCTATTTTTCGTTATAAAACAGTAGCTACTTGACGGATCTTTATGAAAATTTGCAGTTTTATAGTAAATACTATAGGACATTATTTATTCAAGAATTTTTTTAAGAATCATTACGCTAACGTCTATGGGGAACGAGTAGCAACGTATTTTTTGTCGCACCATAATGGTTTATCACAAAATTTTCCACAATTAGACATTATCTATAACATCACGCTAAAACTATAAGGAGTTAAACACGACATTTTTAAGTTTCATAAGAACAGTTATTTTCACTTAGTAAACAGCGAACAGTATAGCCTCGAAGCTATGCTAGCGGTCTTTGACGGCGAAGTCCCAGGCTCGAATCTGAAGTCTTATTATGTTCTGTTTGTATTTTTTTTAAATTGTCTTTATCCTCTTTTAATATTTTTCTCAATGTTTTAGTTATTTTTTCGACCGTAGGTAACTTATTTACTTTGGTTATTATTTTTTTATATTAAAAATCAAGTGAAATATGCACCTAGGTAAGATATTTATAGGTATTGCATGCACTGCTGAGAGTAATGAATTAATCGTAGTAGAAATGAAAAACAATATTACATTACAATTTAAGAGTAGGTGACATTTTCTAGAATAAATTAATGTGTTCATTGCTAAAAAAAGACATTACACACGTAAAAAAAAACATGCAGCGCCATCTATATCTAAGAAGAAACTTCACTGGTTTTGAAAGTAGATGGCGTTGTATTCAATAATGTTCTATACTCAGTAAAAGAAGTTTTAAAATTAAAATTGCTATCATTTTTAGAAATGTTTGTCCGTCCGTCCGTTTGTTAGACCACGCATCACACAGGTGCATCGAGGATCATGTTTTGGGGTTATGGTTGGAGATCACGTGTTCATCAATTCAACGATAATGAATGACTCAACATCGGCCAAGTGTGCGTAGTTCGGGCGACGGGAGGAGGGGGGTGGGGGGTCATTGTCTGTCGACGCGGACCAAATGTATGGCGAAGGCTTGAAAATTCATGAGCCTGGCGGTGCATGTCTTTTTTTTCTTACTTGCATCATTGTAACGTAAGAAAACATATGAAAACACTCCACAGAGTATAAATTATTTTTTAAAAGACCATTGACGACATTGCTAATGTTAACTTATTTGAACGCTACCCATAGATTAGTATGTACCTTTAGAGATACCTATCTGACATTTTCGCGGGCATTACACACATAACACGCTCTGTGTTTGTTTACTAAAGTGTTACAGCAGTTTTATATGCATTTCAGTTGTATATTTTTGCAGACAAAGGAAAATCCTGAAAAAAAACATTTTATAAGTATTGCGTTGTAACACTATATGAAATACACCCCATTATAGCCAAAATGGCAAAACGGAACCCTTATAGTTCCCTTATGTCCGTCCGTCCGCAGCTTAGCTCAGAGACTATTAGTGCTAGAAGGTTGCAACTTTTCATGAATAAATTACTTACGCCGATAAAGTGAAAGAATAAAATCTTGAAAATCATTATTTTTTAAGGGTTTACTCTTATATATAAAGTGGGGATGTGATTTTTTTCTCACCTACCCCATCGTGTGGGGTATCATTAGATAGGTCTTTTAAAAAGCGTTAAGGTTTTGTGAAGACTATTTTTAGATTTAAGGATTTCTTTGTGTAATATTAGGCTTTATAGTAAACATTTTTAGAGTCAAGTGTCCCCCTGCCAGCTAATTGGTTGATGTTGGGTAGTTTATATAAATACTAAAATTATAAGGAAAATGATCACAGTTAAGTACTTACTTAGGCTTTACAAGTTTACGATCACATGGGAAGTAACAAAATTTTCGTACAAATTCTATTCTACGTTATATCTACTTATTACCTTAGATAATAAGTAGGTATAACGTTGAAAGAATGAAACAAAAACAACAGAAAACCCACTTCTTAAGCCGCACACCAAACTAACTATCTAAAAGAATAGAACAGAACGATTTTTATTTAGTACACAGAAGACACATGTATAGACATTATTATAATTTAACAGGAAAAGTCATGCAGAAGATAAAAAAAAACAATAAATAAAACAGTAAAATAATAAAAATAACAATAGACCAAAAGAAAACAGACACAAATTAATAACAAAAAACACAATTAACGAATACATAGAGTCTGTATTTGGTACTTAGGTATTTATTTTCACAAAGCTTTTGGATGTTGAAGCTATTAATAGATGAGTTTAAGACGTTTCTCCGCTGCTGAATCACATCGCGGGTCACCCGACAGGACTGTTTCCAACATATTTACACAGAAGTTATTTCGTAACATAAACTACCCTAATTTAAACCCGACTTTCACGCGAACGAAGTCGCAGGCACAGCTAGTACTAAATAAAACCACGGAGTGTTTGGATTCTATAAAAAAATCAGGAATCGATATAACTTCATGGGATGTTCTCATCATTCGTATAATTAGCGAACTTAAACATGGAAATTAGAAAAAAATAGACATGGAAACACGGAAGTTATGGGAATAGGGAATATGCATGTATTTTTTTTTTAAACTATAGCGTATTGCTATATTTATTGTGAGTCAATGAGAAGCGAGATGAAGGGTTGTAGATTATATTGACTTGACTTAATTGACTAGCTTAATAAATCTTAAACCTAAGTATTTATACACGTAAAAATATAGGAAGTAATATTATAATAGGAGGGCGATTTGTTTATTCAGCGCCTCTTAGCAGTACGTGTAGATTGCGTAATTTATAAATAATAAAATAGACAATTAGGAAGTGCAATCTAAACACGTACTGGTGTTTCATTATTTGGTATAGGAATATACTATGGCGACTGCCATAGATATTCCCCCTTTTGTAAAAAAATTATACATTTGTAAAAATTATACATTTAAAAATTGTAAAAATTATAAGTTGAAAATTGTACAAAAAAATTGAAATATCTTATTAATTATATCTATTTCCGACAGTCTTAAGCAGCATTCGAGTCCCTGACGATTCGCAACAGGTTCTTCTCTATTTTTGCTCCGATTGCTCGGTAGATAAAGTATATACTGAGTATTAGTATTATTACAACTGCGGTGAATATGGCCACCATGATCCACGTGCGGAGGTCTTGTAGGTCCCCAGATAGCTTTGAATGGAGTTTTGTAATCTCCTCTGGGATCGCGGCGTTGTTCTGCACCATATTCACCTGCTCTTTCTCGTGACTGCTTGTAGAACCCATTGTAGTTGGAAGTCTTGTAACTCGAATGAATGACTGTGGTTTTGCATGTCTTTATATACTACGATTGGAATCTCACCGTTGGTCGGGAGATTCGTCCGGAACGTGTTTTATTCGGGCAGTTCTTATCTTCTAATTTTTTATCTTCTATGTTATTTCTAATCGTGCAATTTTGATCTCTTATCTCGTTGTCGTTTATCATAAAAGCTGGTTTGAGATGATCGATTGACACGGAGCTCTGTCGTCCGTTTATCCAGATCGTGAAAACCTTATCATTACGACTAATAACGAGATAAGGTCCATCATACGGAGGTGTAAGACTTGGCCGTAAAAGATCGCAACGTAAGAAAACATGTGTGCATACTGATAAGTGTGGATGCACAAATATCTTATCGTTCGTACTCTGCCTATGTGAAACGGAGGTTGCTTTTTTTATGTTTTCTTTAATTTCTTTCACGAAATCGGCGTATGTCGAGTGATCGCTTGTTCCGAAAAATGCTCCAGGTAGTCTTATTGTTGTACCGAGGACTAGTTCAGCTGCAGAGTATCCGGTATCTTGCCGTAGACTGGTACGGATACCGAGTAAAACAGTTGCAAGTTCTTTTGTCCAATTCGTTGTATTTCCTCTTGCTATTAATGCTGTTTTCAAAGTCCTGTGCAGTCGTTCTACCTTTGAGTTTGACTGTGGATGGTATGGTGTGGTTCGAATTTTCGTGATACCCATGAGTTTAGCCAAACTTTTGAATATTTCAGATTCAAACTGGCGTCCCTGGTCTGTGGTAATGTATTCAGGGCATCCAAATCGGGCTATCCATCCTTCATATACCATCCTAGATATAGTTTCTGCAGTTATATCGGCTATGGGAAAAGCCTCTGGCCATGAAGTACAGCGATCTATCATTGTTAATAGATAACGCTTATTTTGCGACGTAGGTAAAGGTCCTACTAAATCGATATGGAGATGAGCAAATCTTCCTGTCGGCATGAATTTACCTAGAGGTGATATTGTATGACGATGTATCTTCGCTCGTTGACATTGTAAACATTTCTCTGTCATCTCATTGATATCTTTGTTCATATTTTCCCATATGTAGTTTGCTGAAATTAGTTTTCTTGTAGTGTTCTTTCCAGGATGGCTTAAGTTGTGAAAACTCTCGAAAATAGTTTTCCTAAATTTGAGGGGTATAAATGGGCGTTGCTTTCCTGTTGATGTATCACAGAAAATCTTGATATTCTTATCTCGGAAATGAATCAATTTGATATTTAACGATTTATTGGCTTGCAAACGTTCCAGCTCGTTATCCTTGCTTTGCCATTGTCCTACCTCGTGCCAATCAATTGCAGAAGGTAGGGATATCGTTTCGATAACTCGGGATAAAGCGTCAGCTACAACATTCATGTGGCCGCTTATGTGTTGAATATCTGTACAAAACTGTGATATATAATCCAAATATCTTATTCGTCTAGGGGTGTCATCCAATGATGGCTTCTTAACGAAAGCATGAATCAATGGCTTATGATCCGTGTAGACAGTAAATTCTCGTCCCTCAATTAATCTTCTGAAATGTTTTATAGCAATGTAGATACCGAGTAACTCTCTATCGTATGTAGAGTATTTCGTTTGGGCTTCACTTAGTGATTTTGAAAAGAACGCTATTGGTTCCCATTTTGCGTTTCTTCGCTGCTGTAGTACAGCGCCTACGCATTTCAGACTAGCATCAGTCATTACAGCGATTTGGGCGTTGCTATCAGGATATGCCAATGTAGTTATTTGACGAATGTCCTGTTTGCAGCATTCAAACGCGTGGTTAGCTTCAGTATTCCATTGTATAACAGTCTTGTCTTTTTTCTTGGAATTATGCAAGTATTTATTTAATGGCGCCTGATGTTTCGCTGCGAGAGGCATACTACTTCGGTAGAAGTTAATCATACCCAAAAAACGTCGTAATTCCATCACCGTTTGTGGTTTAGGGTAATCGTTTATTGCTTGAATTTTGTCCGTAGTAGGCGTCAATCCTTGGCTCGTTACATGATAACCAAGGAAATCAATCTCTGCTTTGGCAAATTCGCATTTATCTGTGTTTATTGTTATGCCGTTTTCGTGTAAGCGCTTGAATACTTCTTCTAAGTGTTCGTAATGTAATTTAATATTATTTTTACAATCTGCCACAAAAATATCGTCCACGTAAATATATATGTAATCTAAGTCGCGAAATATGGAGTCCATAAATTTCTGGAAGGACTGTGCAGCGTTTCGTAGTCCGAATGGCATTCTTGTGAACTCAAAGAGTCCGAACGGGGTTATAATTGCCGTTTTTTCGGGTTCAGCTACGTTCAGCGCGTGAAATGCTTTTTTTATATCAATTTTACTGAATATCGCTTTTCCGCTTGCTATGTATGTAAAGTCGAGTAGTCTGGGTAAAGGGTACCTATCCGGTACTGTTATTTTGTTCAGTGCTCGGTAATCTCCGCACGCTCTCCATTCGCCATTCTTTTTCTTGACCAGATGAAGTGGCGATGCCCATTGGCTGCTTGACGGTCTGCAAATTCCCATATCCATCATGTTTTGGAATTCCTGTTTAGCAATCCTGTATTTGTCAGGAGGTAGCGGACGAGCTCGAGTAGCTACTGGAAAACCCTTTGTAATGATTTGATGCTGCACCTGATGTTTGGGAGGTTGGTTCATCGATCTAGGCTTAGTGATACCTTCATATTTCTCTAACAAGCACTTTATCGGTTCTGGTAGAGAAGAGTTTATCGATCGGATTGTTGCAATATTTGCTTTCAATAATCTTGCGGGCGTCTTAAGGCCTGTGTTTTTATCAATTAATTTTTGTCCGTGTATATCGACTAATAATTGATAATGTTCAAGAAAATCAGCTCCCAAAATTGGCATGTTAACGTCGGCAATGGTAAATGTCCATTTAAAACTTCGACGTAGTCCTAGGTTCAGCATTAAGGTGCGTTCACCATATGTGTTGATAGAGCTCCCATTGACAGCGAACAATTTGTATTCGCAGGCTCCGCTATTCTTGTCTGTGCGGTTTATAACAGATATGTTAGCACCCGTATCGACTAAGAATCTATAACCACTGTTAGCATAGACGTACTTCTATTATATCGCATGTTTTCGTGGATTTTATCGGCGAGGTCGCATAATTTATCTAATCCTAACTCTTCGGATACTGCTATGATTGACGTAATTTCTGCTGGGAGTTGTCGAAACCACAGTAGGCGAATTGTATCTTCATTGATCTTGCCGCAGCCTGCTTCCTTCATTTGTCTTAACAATTGAGACGGTTTCTGATCTCCGAGGTCCATTTCTGAGAGGAGTTTGTGAAATCGTCGATGCTCGCTTTCTTCGTAACAGCTTATCAGTCGGTCCTTGATAGTGGTATATTGTTTTTCCGCTGGAGGGCTTGTCAGTATATCACTAACCTGGTGTATGACTTCTTTTGGTAATTTTGCTATTACCATGTTATATTTGTACTCTTCCCCCTGTTTTTGAGGTGCCATAATTGCCTCGAACTGGGCGAACCATAGTCTTGGTGAGTCGGTCCAAAACTGTGGTAATTTTTCTGAGACGGATATCGCTGCTATCGTCTCAGCGCTAGCGTCGCCCTTGATAGGAGAAGCTGGTGGGACCATGGTAAATTTTTGTTATTCCGCGTAATACTGGCCTCTTGAAATTTTAGCTGGTGAGACCCGCTTGTGGGAAGCCAACAAAAATGTGCCGAAAACGTACTACACTAAATTGACCGATCCTATGCCTATTCTGGTAATCTATTGTTTCGCTAGATTCGCTGCTGAAAACCAAATTGGGTACCGATCGACTCGGAATTATATCAGCACTAGCTAGCAATAGATCACGTCGGGGTCACCAATTATAGCGTATTGCTATATTTATTGTGAGTCAATGAGAAGCGAGATGAAGGGTTGTAGATTATATTGACTTGACTTAATTGACTAGCTTAATAAATCTTAAACCTAAGTATTTATACACGTAAAAATATAGGAAGTAATATTATAATAGGAGGGCGATTTGTTTATTCAGCGCCTCTTAGCAGTACGTGTAGATTGCGTAATTTATAAATAATAAAATAGACAATTAGGAAGTGCAATCTAAACACGTACTGGTGTTTCATTATTTGGTATAGGAATATACTATGGCGACTGCCATATAAACCATCATTAAAACGTAATATAAAATTTAAAAACAGTTTGGAGAATACAAATAAATCTAAAAAAAACATTGTAAACATCTTCATCATTGCCATCATGGCTTGGATGACGTCACATGCCCACGCTCTATGTGTGTTTAATAAATGATGTCACATGCCCACGCTCTATGTGTGTTTAATAAAGTGTTGCAGCAGTTTTATACCGGTTTTCAGTTGTAATATCTTTGTAGACAAAGGAAAAAGCTAAAAAAACATTTTATAAGTATTCATCAACATCATCATCAACCTATCCTATCCTATTCTTCGGCTAATATGGCCAGCCCACTGCCACTTCAGCTTGCTAATCCGGTAAGCTATGTCGATAACTTTGGTTCTCTGCCGAATCACCTCATTTCTCTTTCAACACACCTCACCTCATTCCCTTTCCATAGCGCGCTGAGCGACTTTAAACTTGTGGACCAGCCGTACCGTCTCTGTCCACGTTTCGGCTCCGTATGTTATGACGGGTAGGACGCACTGATTGAAGAACTTAGGCTTAAGGCATTGCGGGATCGACGATAAGAAGACTTGACGTAGCTTCCCAAACGCTGCCCAACCCAACTGAATTCTTTTGTTCACCTCGTCCTCGAAGTTGTTTCTACCTAACTGCAATGCCTGCCCGAGGTACACATATTTTTCAACAACTTTAAGAACGGCACGTGCACCGCTGTCGGTTCCGGTAGTACATGTTCACTGAACATGACCTTGGTTTTATTCAAGTTCATCCAGAAGTCAGTCAGGTCGTTCAGCATCTGTTGTAGGTCCTGCAGCGTTTCTGCCATGATGACAATGTCATCTGCAAATCGCAAATGAGAGATGTATTCACCATTGATGTTGATGCCCCGCCTTTTCCAGTGCAGCGTCTTGAACATATCCTACATTGCATTTGTGAACAGTTTCGGGGAAATAACGTCCCCTTGCCTCACTCCTAGTTGTAACAAAGAGCAAAAACACTACATGGAGTACACCTCATTTTTTTCCTCTACCAAGTTAAGCGAAAATACGAAAGCAATGATGTAAATAAATGAGAAGAGATGAAATAACATAGGTTTTATTTGTATTGCTGTGAAGATCACTTTAATAAAATTATGTTACAATTTGAATTACTAGCATGATGTGAATTAGTCAAAAGTTATAGAAATATGTTTTAAGCGGAGATATGTTTTAAATGTTATGGAGGTGGTTTTATCGGAACCAAATTCGGAGTCGGAGTTTTTAAATTTGGTTTGTCAGAGAAATAAATCAATGAATGCATGAAGTCGGAATCGGAGTCGGAGGTGGTGGGCGAAGACAAGTATGTTGAGATTAGTTTTAAGAAAATAAGGTAGAAAAGAAAATATATTCAGTTATTCATATTAAATGTGTGAAGGAAAAAATCGCTTGGGCGGGACTCGAACCCGCGATCATAAAGAATCCGTGACAGTTTTGCCTTGATAGTTTTATTAAAGGTATATATTAGCATAAAGGAGCGGCCGCCACTAGGTACCTTCGATTAAAACCTTGATTCAAAAGTATCTAAACCGAAGTCGGGCTGTTAAATCAAGCGAAAGTACCTTTCGCAGTCAGAGTCGAAGCTCCGTAACATCAAACCTTGAAAAATCTCATATAAGTGTCTTATTTGTTCTTTTCGTCAAGGTTTCACGTAAGTTCGAACTTATTTCAGGTCGAGTAAGATATAATTATTGAATTCAATACAACATTATAAAAGAACAAGGGGTGTCACTAAGAAATGCATTGAGTCTCTTATCTGAAAATATGAGACTCAATCAAAAACTAAATTAATCTACTACCACTACAATAGAGAAGTAGTGCTATGTAAACCAATGTCAATCATCCTCCTAGATGATTCCTAATACCACTAACAATTCTAACAATAATAATAAAACATAAGAACACAAATAAAAAACGATTCCTTAACGACGCCAAACCTAAACGACAGAATTTGACATGTGACGTCACGTTTCGTTTCGACAAATAGTGATGCGTTTTGCAAATTTGAATTTTCGTCTTTTATTTTGCCCATTTTAATTATTATTTTTTGCAATTAATGAAGAACCAAATAAAAACATATTTTGTTTATGCATATTGTCTAGACAATAAAGATTCAAAGAAAAAATAAGTTTTTCTTTAATTATAAGTTTCCCATATCAACGAAAACATAACATACATATTTCAACACCTACGACGTTAACGACACCTACGACGTTAAAAACTCCTTCTGTAATGCTACATGGTCTTTGCAGTGATGAATGGCTAGGTGTCTTGTTTATCCGATTTTGCTGTAGTCTCCTATCTGATAGTTTCTGAGGGTTTAGTTGGTTAGTCTCGGGAAAACGCAACTCGTTCTCTTTTTGCTACCATATGCCTGAAATTTGTAGTAATTGCAGTGCGTAGACAAATTGACGCTGCTTAAATTAGAAAGCTATGTACGTAGAATATCATACTAACTTAAATAGGACCCTGATTTTTAAAGGTTGTTAAATATCTTTTGGCGAACTGCGTTGTTATTATACTTAATATCCCCTAGTCTTAGTCTAACAAGTTGAGTCTATCTTAAGTAGATAAACATTATAGTTATGTGAACTTACTTAGTGTGAAAACAGAATCAAGGTCAAAATGGGAAAAAAAGGACGACTTATTATAGACTTCTATCCTGGAGCTGAAGGAGGAGCTAAGTGATCCATAAATGAATTCCCTAGTTCAGGTGGTAATTTTAGCACAACATTTCTGCCAACCTTAATTTTTTTTTCTAAGGAGTTTATGAGTGGGTTTAGAGGCTTCCAAGAATTACTGAAAGTTGTCTTTAGTCATGTAGTTAGAGTATCTTTTTTCCATTTCTTTCCTATTCCTGACAGCTTGGCATTCGGCATCCCACCAAGATGGATATGAAATCTTACCAGAAGCTCTATATATTTTTTGACAGGGAAAGTATGTTCAGCAGCTTCTCATAAAATTTTTGTAAATTCATTACAATTAAGTGAAGAATTTGATGCGGCATGAAGTATTGTTCAACATTTTCTCTCTCTATCAGTCAGCGTTCTCCATTCGATATTTGAGACGTGGTTTTGAAATATGTATGTTATGTTTTCGTGGATATTGGAAACTTATAATTAAAGGAAAATGATCACTACCATAGGAAGAAGACAATGGAGCCCAAGATAATATTGAAAGTCTGGTGTGCAAATAGAGAAGTCAAGATAAGATACAATTTTATTTGCATAAACATGTGTGTACATACAATTAAGCATGAAGGATGTTACAATGTTAGTTGTTGTTGTTCTTACATGTTTGTCATATACAATGGCGTGCAAATGTTATTTAGAAATATAATCAAAAACAATAGAATTCAGTAAAATGTCACATTTACCCTCAAAATGGTCAATAATAACTATTCAATAAAAAACACCATAATATATAAAAAAAATCTAGTTCTTGGTATTATATAAGCCATTCGAGGAAACAGATTAGGATTAGATTTAACAAATAATATACTTTCTAGTATGTAGAGAGACGGTAATGTTAGAATTTTATGTATCAGTCCTCTAATATATGGTGTATAATATAATGGTGGCAGCACCTTACCTGCATATACAGTTTATAAACAGAGAAACATTGTAAACATTGGCAATTTGAAAAGAGTGGCCACGAGTTTTTATTGCCTGTTCTTTTCTCGGGCTTTACCTATTGTTTGCGAACAGGCATTACCAGTAAATGTAGAATCGACTTTTCACAAGTGTAGTATTTTGCTTCCTAAGTGAATAAATGATTTTTATTATTATATTTATTATTATACTTTTTAAAATAAGGCTCACAACTATCAGTTGGTTGCAGCTTGAATATACTTCTTAAGCATCGCTTTTGGCCTTTAAATATGCTCTCTTTATTCGTTGAGTTACCCCAAAAAATTACGCCGTACCGAAGGACAGATTCAACTATTCCATATTATGCTGTTATAAGTGCATCTATATTAACGATTCGCTATAGAGTATACAAAGCATTCAACACAAGCGCACTTAACCCCTCATCTGGATCTGTGTGAAGTGTTGGAAGGCAAGTAATATTAAAAAAAATGCTCTCCATAATAATTACTATTGGAGCTTGCCCAAGACTGATGTTGTACATTAAAGTCACCTAGAACTAAGAAAGTTTTTGGTAAAATAGATAGTATTTTATTTATTTACAGTATGACGAGAATAATATATACAAGCTTTAAATATATTATTTACAGTTGCTGCGACCGCCGCAATTTCATCGCAGAGAGAAGGAAGAGGGAAGAATTGAAAAAAAAACGGAATTTCTAGCATGGTGACTCCGCCATATTCATCGCATATATCTGTACGGATACAAGTATAGCCAGGGATTCTAAAAGACATACTGTGACGAATTTTGGGAGTGTGGAGACACTATTTATAACTCTGGCAGCGTTGATCGATTTGATGTTTTTAATTACACATAGCATTTTGATTAAATCTACTATGGAATCCGATTGGTTTTCTTTATTTTCCATAATATGAAGTGCATATATATTTTCCATAATTTATGTGCCTCGCTGTCCTAGCCCTTGATATTTTTTGGGGGATTTCATAGTTTTCTGAACACTGTCTTTGTGTAAGACGTGTTCTCGGATGCAGAGAGGGGTGGATTTTTTTCGTCTGTATATAGTTTGGAGATTGGAGGATACACAATTATGTGCCATATAATGTTTAATAGACCTTTGTCTTTCAAATTCAGGAACACTTTCTATTTATAGCATAATGAAACAACACTTTGAACAATAAATTTGAACAATAAATGCCGTGTCGAAGATGGATGTAATAACATCCATCTTCAACAGATGCCGTGTTGAAGATGGATGTTATTACATCCATCTTCAACACGGCATTTATTAGGAACCTGACAAATTGTTAGATGAGACTGAAATTAGATACCAACAAATTAACCTGGACATTGTTAATTAACAATTTATGCTCTGTTTACTGCATGTGGTTTCTTATTATTCTCGATGTTCCTATCATACAAATTAGTAACCTTTCATCGTTGTAACGTTGAATAGAGCTATAGCGACAAATAATCGATCTTGACTTTGTTATGTGTCCGGTCTATAAATCTGTGTGAACCAACAGCAGCGTGCAATAATTATGAAAATTGTGGCCCTACACTTACAAAGTCACTGTTGTTTGATGTTGAATCCTCATAGTCAAACACCTATATTTATCTAACGATTTAATGGGCTTTATGCTTTCATGTGAAAATATGTAGAATTTGTTTGATTATATGTAGGTATACATTATATGTCTTCGCGTGCTTTAGACTTTCTTTGAAATACTTGTTTATCCTACAACTACTTTTTACAGGCATAGAGGAGATTGTACAACGGAAATACCTAAGGTAATAAGTAAGAGTTTTGAACAAATAACTAGAGTTCAGCAAAAGAGAGCGTAAAATTAACGATCTTTGGAGTAACACCTGCCCTTTCAGAGAGGTTGCTCTCGTTTCCCTGACCGCAACATTTGCGACATTATACGATGATAACACAGTACCTTTCATAACGTTTTGTACAGGTTATGGGCCACTTAAGTAGTTCAGTCACTAACATTAATGGCCGGTCTGTAGACCTACATAACGCCTGTATCAAGTGGGCAATGTAAATGAACCTGCATGACTAATCACTTTTCCCAGTGTGTCATCAATTTAAGCCACCTCAAATCCAGTGCATTATTAAGTATCACTAGCCGGCCAACGCAAAAAATCAGCTTTACCAACGCTCTTGGTCATTATTAATACTGCCCAGTTAATGGAGACTTCCCTAAGTTTAAAGCTACCTCCATGCCATTTTTTTTTTCAAAGTTATAGTTATAGTTTCGGATATTACCTTCAGCTTCTGCATCCTAGTTGCAGTCTTTGTCAGAGACTGATAGTGCTAGAAAGGTGTAATTTTGCATGGCTACACATATTACTTACGCCGACAAAGTAAATGAATAAAATTATGAAATATTTTTTTTCGACTTGTAACTAAAGTGGGGTGTGATTTTTTTCTCACCTACCCCATCGTGTGTAGTATCATTAGATAGGTCTTTTAAAAACGTTTAGGGGTTGGGATGACGATTTTTAGATTCAGTTATGCGTTTGTAAAATATTAAGCTTTATAGTGCAAATTATATAGTGAAATTAAAAGGAAAACTGTCACAGCTGAGAAGGCTTTACAAGTTTACGAGGAACAGCTGATCAAATGAGATGTAACAACATTTTCAATTTGAAAAATATTGTTAAGTAGATATACCTACATTAAACATACTACATACTACTTAAAACATTGTAATTATGAAACAAAAATCAAGCAATCAATCCTTTATAACTGAACACAAAAACAACAGAGAACCCACTTCTTATGCCACATTATTCGAATGTTGGGGGGTGGAACTACGGAACCCTATATTGTGCTTGGCCCAACATACACTTGCCCGTTTTTTTTACTATATTAGAGTAGGTATAGTAAAATTCACTAAATCAAAAAGGTTAACTTGTGGTTACATAAATAAAACAATAATAGTTAATTATATAAAGAATATTTTTTTTATTTTATTTGAATTAGTTTCATAAAACAATAAATCAAAATCAAAATCAAATAACTTATCGCAACGATGTTAATAAAGATAGAGAACAATACATAGTCTTCCAACTATTGAAGAAGCAGTTTTGTTTTAGTCAAGAGTTCAAGACCACCAGAATTCCACACCTGGAGCTTGGCACTCAACAAAGTATACGTGCCGGATTATACATTAACTACATTCATTATATTGTGACTACTAGACTACTATACTTAGATTTAATAAAATACTGAAAAGTACGATGTTTTTATAATCTGAAACAAGAAATCAAATTAAATAACAAACTAGCTGACCCGCGCAACTTCGTTTGCGTCAATTTGCCCCGTTTCTGCAATATTTTTCACTAATGCTCCGTTCCTATTGGTTGTAGCTCAATTTAAAGATCTCACACTCGAGATGATCACACGAGAGGAAGGAAAAAATTACAAAGTCGATTGTTTTTATGAACCAAATAAAATCGTGACCAAGGGAAAATAGGAATAAATTTTTGTATATATAGATAAATCAATACTAATATTATAAAGCTGAAGAGTTTGCTTGTTTGAACGCGATAAGCTAAGGAACTACTGGTCCGAAATTTAAAAAAAATAGATATTATTACTGTTCGATAGCCCATTTGTCGAGGAAGGCTATAGAATAAACAACATCACGCTACGACCAATAGGAGCGGGGCAGCAATGAATAATGTTGCAAAAACGGGGAAAATTTACGCAGACGAAGTTGTGCGGGACAGCTAGTTATTAATATATCGCAACTTGCTTTGTTATAAATAACGCTTACCGACATATAATTTTTATAAGATATCTCTACAACACCAAAAGCTCTCAATACCATCGGTTTCTGGAACCAAAAAATTAGGGTTATTATATAGGCGGTAGTCATATCAAGTAGGTACTTTCATGGAATCCTGATTCCTGACACATGACAGATATGAGGTAAGCAGATACATAAGCCGGGAAGTGATCGTGCCCTTCTGAGCTGTGATAAAATGATGCTTAAACGGCCTCATAACATTCCCGGTTCCCTTCTTCTTAGCGTTTCGACGGTAAACATTGTAGAGGCATTAAATTTTATATTGGTGTGGCTCTAAACGCGGCCACTTTGACTGCATTATCCGAGGCAGCGATTAAGCCCTCTTGTGACTGCGTTACGGTCGCGCACACAGAACATGATGTGAGTATTGCACCGCACAAACAACTCAGGTTCGTACTCGCCGAGAATCCCCACCTAAGCATTTATCTTTGCTTCATCCAATCTGAGTCCGAAGTTCATTTGGAGATTACCTGGTCCCGCTCCGGTTAAATGGATAAACTGGTGTGGTTGTGGCTCTAAAACTGACAATCAGGATGGAATCTTAGTTCAGATATAGCTAAAGGTTTTGATATGGTGGTATACTTAGTACAGTAATGCTCAAAATTAAGTTAAAAGTTCGCCAGCTTCTACGTAGCAGAAAAAAATAAACCTTCATTAACGTAGTTGCCATTTATTGGCCTGTTGGTCTAGTGGTTAATAACCCTGAGTAGTATGCCGGAGGTCGTTCTCCAGTCAGGATAAAACTTTGTGTGGTGAGCACGATGGTTTTGTGTCTGGTGTATTTATCCTCCGACTTTTCATTATGTTAAAAAAATTTACAGATTGAATGTTGTCAGTATACTAATAAAATAAAATAGTGATGTCGCAAAAAGTTTGATGCAATGTTAAGTCAATCTTATCAATAATGACTGATGACGGATAAAGCTTCCAACTACAATTAAAGGTATAAATCTGAGACGGGTTCAAAATCCAGTGCTAATTTAGGGCCTGTATATGACTGACTGACAATGCGGCCGAAAGGTACTGCGCTGTTAGGCGCGAGGCGATTCAATTCCAAGGTAAACTGTGTTAAAATTAGTAGACCTCTTAGTATAAAGTTTTGACAACCCATAACTTTTTATAAACTGTAGTGTTGCTTGGTAACAGACTTTGTTGATTGACCGATATAAAATCTATTTATATAAATAGATTTTATATCGGTCAATAAAAATGAATGTCTTGTCTGTCTGTATGTCTTCTATGCGTTTCGAAACCATTGATCAGATTGTGATAAAACTTAGGCAGGATGTTGTGGGGACGCCCGTGATAGATAAGGGATATATTAATGGCTATTTACATAGATAAATATCAATCGTAATAAATAAATTCAGGTAAATATTATACCTGTGTACTAAGGGATGAATATGTTATAGAGGTAGGTGGTAGTTGTTAGAACGCGAACTTAGTCTCCGTGATTTAAAAGTTATTTTATTAGAAAAATGGCTAAAGTTAACGTGGAAACATTGATAAGTGCATTGTCAAAGCAAATAACTACTTTGACAATAAAAGTCACTGCTCAAACAGAGCTGATTGAAGAGCAAAATAAGAAAATTGAATTGCAAAAATTGACGATCGAACAAAATTTTGCCGCCATTACTACCCTGCTAAATAAAGTTGGTGAGTTAACGGCAAAAGTAGACACGCTCAGAGCATCGGCCCGCGAGAAGGAGATGGAAATACCCGCCAAGTTGAGTGGTACGCAAAGTGCGAGCGAGACAACGGCGAGCGTCCCTTCAACGTCGCAAAATCCGAACGTAACTATACGCCCGCGCCGGACTGCGCGAGCAACCAATCACGAACAAGCGGAATATAAGGGCGAATCTACACAAGCCGATATTAATAGTAAAATTAAGCAGAGTGATTTAGAAAATGATTGGAAGGTGGTTAACCGGAAGAAATTAATGCCGAAAAATGTCCTAAAAGGAGGTAACTCGGAGATTTCTTCATTTCAAGCCATAGAAACAAAGAAATATATCCATGTATGGTCGCTACATCCTGACACTTCGATGGAAAAAATCATGGAACATGTTAAAGCCATATTATGCTCTAAGGACGACCATAATATTACAGTCGAAAAAGTTGTACCAAGGTCAAAAAGGGATTATGCATCGTTTAGGATCGGAGTACCTGAATCTGAGTTTGGAAAAATTAATTGTGTTAATAGTTGGCCGATTAATACTAAGTTCAACGAATGGGTGTGGTTTCGAAACACACAAAGGAACCCCAAAGCGGTGGCAGAGCTCAAATAAAATTCTACAAATGTATTACCAGAATGTACGCGGACTACGAACGAAAACAGATGTTTTTTATTCTAATTTATTACCATCCAGTTACGATTTAATTGCAATTACCGAATCTGGTTTAAATACCTCCATAAAGGATGGTGAACTTATCCCACCGGGTTACAACGTTGTACGATGTGATCGGATGGACGGAAGGAAGTTAGGAGGTGTATTCGTAGCTGTGACTTCGCGGTACAATTTAAATAGGGTGCGTGTTGACAATGTGGACGTGGCCTTATTCGAGCTTGTGTGTGCGACAGTTACTTTTAGCAATAAGTTTTTGTTTTTATGTTGTGTAGTTTATATTCCGCCAAAGTCTAGTTATAGTGAATATATGCAGTTATTTAAAATTTTAGAAAATGTATGTGTTAAATATGAATCTGTTATTGTGTTGGGAGATTTTAACATGACGTTTGCGCCAGTAGATGTACACAATTACTACGAATACTTTGTGGCATTCTGTGGATTTCGGCAGGTAAATAACATTGTTAATGTTAATAATCGTAATCTAGATTTAGTCTTAACTACATTCACGGCGAGTGAGATACAAATTAAAACATCAGATGAGCCGTTGGTTAGCATTGACAGCCATCATCCACCGCTAGATATAAATGTAGTATTAGGATCAAATTGCTGTAGACCAGTAAATACACACATCAAAAGTGTCTAGGGATCAACATATATTTTTGCAATAACTTTTCTCCTGATTGATTTCTTTTTTTTTATTTCTTTAAGGATTCATCAAATAAAGTGTTTTCGTTTGTCACAGTAACGATAAACCAAGTCACCTTTGCATTAATAAAGAAATTTGCCATTTTCCTAATAAAGGGATTTTTGACATTTGAACCACTAACATTAAAGTTCGAAAAAAAGACTGAAATAACAGTTTTCTTTAAAATTTTATTGGGTAACTTAAACAATTAATAATCCGTGTTTCTACCGCGAACACTAACAACACAAGAACATCGGTTTGGCATACTCAAAATGAGTTCATCCAAATCACGCTGTGGAATGGCCGCCCATGTTCGTTGCAACAACAAAAAAAGGTCTTCTTGCGACTGGATACCCTCCATATTCGGCAGAGCTCTTCTCTGTAGCATATCCCATGCATGCTCAATCGGGTTCAAGTCTGGCGACTGAGCAGGCCAGGGCAGGACATTGATGTTAGCTGCGGCGAGAGTCTGTCTTACAACTCTTGCGGTGTGCGGTCGTGCATTATCATGCATTAACTGAAATAAGGGACCGATTTGCACTTGTAGAGGAACGATGACGTCTGATACAATCGTCTCAGCATAAATTTGAGCGTTGAGGTTGCCTATGATCCAAATCAACTCAGTTCTTCCGCCGATCCAAATACCCGCCCATACCATGATGGTTCCACCACTATAAGGATGGACTTCCTGGCAGGATTTTAATCGCTGTTGGCGTCCAGGGGTTCTCCAGTGTCGTATACGTCTTGTATCCGGTCTCATACCAAAACGAGACTCATCAGAAAAGCACACGAAACGCCATTGTTCTTCTGCCCAATTTCTGTGTTCAAGAGCCCATTGATATCGAATCCTACGATTGTGCATTGCTATAGGTGGTACCCGTAGCGGTCTTCGGGAATGAAGGTTCACTTCATGCAAGCGGTTTCTGACTGTTTGGTCGCTAATTAAGTTCCCTGAAGAGTGATGAAGCCTCACGGCTAACATCATGGCGGTTATTGTTGGACCTCTTCGAGTTAAGATTTGAATGTATCGGTCTTGTCTCCGTGTGGTGCAGCGATACCGTCCTCCATGGCGCTCAGCCACGGTACCAGTGCTTCGGTAACGTGTCCAAAGTCGACTGATAACACTCTGACTTGTATTCAGAGCTAAAGCCACAGTACGTTGCCGGGAACCAGCTTCTATCATTCCCACGGCTCTGAGCATTTCTTCCCTGCTTAAATGACGTCGCCGCTCCATAATAACGTTGGTTTTAATCAGTAGTAGGGAAACAGTAGCACTAATAATGTCTTCAATGCGTTGTATGTTTTTATAGGGAAAATATTGACAGCTGATTTTCATCTTTTACTCGAATTTGATTCACAGTTCCTGATTCAAATTATGAAATGCACCAAAAAGGATCCATATAAATTTATAAAATCATAAATTTATTACAAAGCCACATCTCAATCTCAAGAAATCCGCATAAAAATGCTTGATCCCTAGACACTTTTGATGTGTGTAGCAACAATTTAATTAGTGACATTAAGGTGTCTCATGCATCCTGGAACTTCACTAAATGTAATTTTCCTATGTTATATGACAGTTTTAGTTTATTAAATTGGGACGCGTTGTATGACCTTGAGAACTCAGAGGAGGCACTAAATTATTTCTACACAACAATTAATGAAATTGTTAGTGAACATACACCGATAAAAAGTAGACACAAATCACACGATAAGTACATTTATCCTGATTGGTACACAAAAGAACTTATTATGGACATTAGATTAAAAGCCAAGTATCACAAAATTTACAAGGTCACAGGATTGCAGTGTGATTACGAAACGTTCTCCCGGTATAGGTCATTAGTTAAACGTAAAATTGTTACTACGTACGAAGCATATCAGCGTTAATTGCAATATAATATTACAAATGACCCGAAATCTTTTTGGAACTTTATTAGAAGTAAGCAATGTAAGCGCAATAACACGGTAATAAAAAAGGACGGCAAAGTGTTGAGTAACGCCGAGAGTGCAGAGTGTTTTGCTGAGTATTTTCAATCGGTGTATAGCAAAGAACCTCCACGATTAGATCCTGTGGAGGCTGAGCGATCAGCGGCGGTGGCGGGCGCAGGCGCGGCTCGGGTGCACGGAGGCCAGCTGAGTGAGCGTGACCTGCGCTCGGCGCTCGCCCGCCTCAAGCCCAAACACTCCGTAGGACCTGATGGTATACCACCATTCATAGTAAAGGATTGTCGCCAGGTCTTTGAAAAACCATTGTTATTTTTATTTAATTTATGTTTAAGTGAGGGGCTTTATCCGGACAGATGGAAGATGACCAGAGTAATACCAATACCAAAAGGTAGTGGGAGGGATGATGTCACCGAATATAGACCAATAGCAGTGCTGTCGGCTTTCGCAAAGGTATTTGAATCAGCATTACACGCGTGTATTTATAACCAAGTTAGCCCTCAACTTACCAATGCTCAACATGGCTTTCGGCCGGGCCGAGGTACGTGCAGTAACTTGCTATCGTTTATGACGGATATAACGCCCGTTGTTGATGCTGGAGGACAAGTAGACTGCGCGTACTTCGACTTCCGGAAGGCATTTGACACCGTAAATAATGACGTTCTACTGTCGAAATTAGCCACACTGGGTTTTACGTCGCACTTGTTAAAAATTTTTACGAGTTACCTGTGCGAGCGCCGGCAGTATGTGGAGTATGCTGGTCATCAATCTGCTCCGTACTTCACACTATCCGGTATAAGTCAAGGCTCAAATCTGGGTCCGTTAGAGTTCCTCTTAATGATTAATGACCTTCCAGTAGTCGTTCGGCATACCAGGTGTTTGCTGTTCGCAGATGACCTGAAGGTCTATTTGCCAATAGCG
The DNA here is from genome assembly GCA_945859575.2 of Herminia tarsipennalis. Taxonomy (NCBI): domain Eukaryota; kingdom Metazoa; phylum Arthropoda; class Insecta; order Lepidoptera; family Erebidae; genus Herminia; species Herminia tarsipennalis. The sequence goes on from OX243837.2 coordinate 27,278,169, forward strand.
GGCATTTCGGGTGCGGGGCTATTGCAGGAAGACATTAATAGAGTAGTCCAGTGGAGCCATAATAACAAATTATTTTTTAACGTTAATAAGTGTGGAGTGATTACCTATGGCCGGGTCAGGAAACCATTACAATATCCGTACCAGATGGAAGCAAACATAATTCCGAGACTTAGTTCTACACGGGACTTAGGTGTTGAAATGGTTCCTGAATTAACGTTTCGTAAACACATTGTTGGCATATGTAACAAATCATTTAGAAATTTAGGCTTCATACTACGAAATAGCAGTAATTTTGATGGCATGTCATCTGTAAAAATTTTGTATAACGCATTGGTTCGAAGCCATTTAGAGTCAACGGCTATTATTTGGAATCCCCATGAGGATAAATATAACCTCATGGTGGAAAGAATACAAAATAAATTCACTCGATTTTTATACTTAAAGGAATACGGAGTATATCCCCTATACCCGTTAATGTACCCCAGCCTGTTCGTTCTCGGCATGGTGGGGTACGTGCGGCTGAGCGTTCGGCGTGACGTGGCCTTGGCAGTGTATGTATGGCGTGTACTGCGCGGTTACGTGCACCACCCCGACGTGCTGAAAGAAAGAAGAAAAGAAAGAAAAAGTGTTTATTCACATAAAAAAATAAAGTTTAGCAAAACTCATACTTCTGCCAAACTGCAACACAGTTTGTTGGCAGACGTAGCTCCCATATTACATTATATTCTTAATACTACACTTAATACTACACTTTTTCATTATTATATTTATTCTATACTAATCCTAATACATGCATAACAAATTATATATATATTTTTTACACGGTACATACCTACTTCATAATTATAATTCAGACGTTGATACTTTCACTGATAGTATTTAAAAGAAACTTAATAACCTTATTTTTAAATGTTGTTTTTGAAAAAGAGCTCTCAATTTCAAATGGCAAGCTATTGAAAATTGTTGGTACTAAATATTTTGAACACCTTTGTCCATAATAATTGTTATAGGAGGGCACTTCAAATTTTTTGCAACATTTTGCGACCCGTGGCCTGAGTTGAGAATTAATAATTTTATACTTGTCAGGGCCATAATGTTCCAGTGCTACCAACAGTATTACTCTTTCATGGACTGGCAGCATTTTACATTCGCAGAATAATTCTTCGTAGTTAGTATCCTTACATCTTACTCTAGTTTTATTATCTACTAATAGTTTCATGATCCTAATTTGCAAAGATTTTATCCTATCAAGATAGCTTTTAAATGTGCGTCCATAGCATGCCAGCCCATAAGAGAGCAAGGAGTCCACCAACGCATAGTATACAACAAACAAAGTGGCTCGATCCAGTACAGCACTGAGATGGTGGAATTTCACAATTACCGATCGTAATCTGTCACATAATTGTATTATATGAGGCTTCCAAGAAAAATTGCTGTCAATTACTAGACCTAGGTACTTGTACTCTTCCACCACCCCAATAGCTGCACATCCACAGTCCACCATACCAGCGTGTAGACATTCATAACTATGTGCGACTATGTGTGGTAATAATCTCACATCGCTTTTATGATATGGTGAGCGTATTTGCATACATTTTGTTTTGTTAATGTTTAACATTATTCCATTATCGTGAGCCCATTTTATTATGTTTGAGATGTCTGCCTGAATTTTATTCTCTATAACACTCAAATATTTGTCAGCGTACACCAAACAAGTATCATCTGCGTACATATATATACGACTGTTGTGTACCACGTTGCACATACTGTTGACATGCATAATGTATCCAACGGGGCCGAAGACCGACCCGGTAGGCACTCCACAAGTGACATTACTATGTTCACTAACGACGCCATCAACTACAGTTCGCAGCGTTCTTCCAATGAGGTATGCGCGAAACCAGTTTTTAAGTGGCCCCGCGACCCCGCATTCCTCCATAGCTTGAAGCAGCTGGTGGTGTTCCAGAGTGTCAAATGCTTTTTTGAAATTAATGTAGACCACCACCACCTGCTTCCGCTGGTCTAAACACTGATTAATATCGTCAGAAAATTGTGCCAATGCCGTTGCCGTGCTCCTGCCCCGTCGAAAACCGTGCTGTGCATTTGTTAGTACGCTGTGTGTTTCTAGAAAGGTATTTATTTGACTAACTATAAATTTTTCGACAATTTTATTTATTACAGATAGTATTGCGATCGGTCTATAGTTTGAGTAATTAGTGTGCGAACCTTGCTTATATAGGGGTCTTATCAGTGCTGTTTTTAGTAGCTCCGGGTATTTTCCTTGCTCAACACACAAATTAATAAACAAAGCTATTACACCACTCAACTCAGATTTTAACAACTTTATTTCTTTTACCCGTATATTGTCAATTCCTTCAGACTTGTCGCAGCTCAACATGTTAATGATTTTATTGATATCACCTGGACATGCTTTTTGAAATCTCATAGATACTTGACTACATTTTACATAACTAGTTCTATCGATAAACTTATGACTGCATACATGCTTTATTTCTAATATTTCTTTAGTAAATGTAGCAGAAAATCTGTTACATATGTTAATTGTACTGTCTGTCTTACCCAAATATTTTAATATAATAGCATCTAAGCTCTTATTTTCCCTTCCCAACCATGAGTTAATAGTACCCCATATTTTTCTAATATTTTTATTACACTTCTTTATCTCCTGCTGACGATATTTATTTCTAGCCTTATATATATATTTGTTTGTCCTATTCCTATATTTATTATATTGCAATCTTAAATTCATATCCTTTGGATTTTTTTTCCAAATTTGAAAAAGTTTATCCCTCATATCAATCATATTTCTAATTGTATCTGTAATCCATGGTTTATTTATTCTTTTCTTGCGTATTGTTATTTGTATTTTGCATTCTTATAAATATTACAGAAAATTGTATACATTCTACTATAAAGATCAATTGGGCACTTACAGTTCAATAGGTCAGTCCAAGAAATGTTTTCCAGTAGTTTATTTACCTTTTTATCACTTATTACACTCAATTGGGATTGTTTAGCAATATGAGTGTTTTTAGAGTCGTTCCCGAGACACACACCGATAATGTAATGGTCCGAAATTTTACAGTTAATCACATACGCATATGCACTACACTGGACTCGAACCCACGCATGGTCAATGCACGACCGCGCCACTGCGCCACTATACACATCCTCTCGCGTCACGTCGCAAATGGCGCACTCCAACCCGATTTCGCTCATATTATTTGTGTACTGACTGGTTACATTGCCGCCGGTAGTTCTATTCAACAAATCAATATTCATATCGCCTATTAACACTACCTCACAATGTCGGGGAATGTCGGATAGCAATGTATTTAACTCCTCAACGAATCCTTGTTTGTTTGTTGCTGGCGCAGCTGCGGCTGTGCGCTCCGGACAGGTACTTGGAGAAGCGTAGGCAGCCGCTGACGCTTTGTCCCCCCGTGCCGAGAACGAACTTGCTTAAATTCGCTCCTATAACACGAGCCATACGGCTAATAAATGAGATTGCGGTACATATTGATATTTATCAGTGTAGCCTGCCGAAATTCAAGGAGGTGGCACAAAGGTGCATTGAATTGGGGTAGGTACATAGATTATTTTAATTGTTATTGTTGTTTGTGTCTGTTGTTTTTATTGTAAATTTTTTAGGTTAGGATAAGTTGCCAAATTATTTTTTAAGTTTTATTACCCGCTTACAGTGTCGACTTGGGAATCCTGTAATGAAACTGTAATGTTTTTAAAATAAATAATAATAATAATAAATGTTTGATGAATTTGTTTAGCCTGTCAATAAATCGTAGACATAATGACCACTTTAATAAGGAATCCTAAATACCACTGTAATGTTGTTAACTGTAGAATATGTGACAGTATTTGTACATTAGAATAAAGGAATACGTTATGGCAGAGTAAATTGACATTATAGAAGTAGCTACATGTTGTTTATATTATAACAATAGCCATGGATATGCAAGTAGCCATATCTTTATGTCAATTGTATTTTTAGTAACCTGAACAATAATTTGTATCACGGAATAGGTTATGACAAAGTACAAGTACTTACAGTTTATGTTGTAATTAACATGTAAATTACTTAAGATGATTATAACACATTATAAAAGCACCACACAGTATTATAAATGAATTAAAACAATAAATATCCACTGGTCACAAATGTAGGTACTGCTTGAAACGTCAAATATTGTTGTTGTGATATTTCACTTCTTTTATTGAAAATTAAAAAGTAGTGTGTTTTATCTGTGTAATAGTTTTATTATTATTCCTTTATTTAAATAACATAATTCTGTGTATTAAATTATTTTATGGGTTAAAGTATAATAATTAGGAATATTTGCGAAGTACCCACATGTTCTTTAATATTCAGTGTATTTGTTCTATAAAAGGACTGACAGATTGTGATCGAGGCTCAGTCTGATTGCAACATTTGTGGATACAGGTACGATCCGATTCAGATTATACTTATTGCTGGTTCTTTTGTGCTGATATCCTATTGTGTATTATGTATAGATATTGACTAATAACAATATATTGCAATGTGATATGATTTGATGAATATTGCCTGGTGTGATACTTATCAGCTGTTCTACAGCGATATGGTCGTACATTGCAATAATGTTGTGAATTGGTTATGTTAGAAAGTATCTGTGGTATATTGTATTTAGGATGTATGAAATGTAGTACATCATCATCATCATCAGCCTATCGCAGTCCACTGCTGGACATAGGTCTCTCCAATTGCACGCCACTTTGTTCTATCTTCGGCTTCTCGCATCCAGCTCCTGCCAGCCGTTTTGCGTATATCATCACTCCACCTGGCTTGAGGGCGTCCTACACTACGTTTGCCAAGCCGCGGTCTCCACTCAAGAACTCGTTTACCCCAACGGTTGTCGGTTCTTCGGCTAATATGGCCAGCCCACTGCCACTTCAACTTGCTAATCCGGTGGGCTATGTCGATAACTTTGGTTCTCTGCCGGATCACCTCATTTCTGATTTTGTCCCTAAGAGAAACTCCGAGCATAGCCCGTTCCATAGCCCGCTGAGCGACTTTGAACTTGTGGACCAGCCGTACCGTCAGTGTCCACGTTTCGGCTCCGTATGTCATGACGGGTAGGACGCACTGATTAAAGACTTTAGTCTTTAGACATTGTGGGATCGACGATGAGAAGACTTGACGTAGCTTACCAAACGCTGCCCAACCCAACCGAATTCTCCTGTTCACCTCGTCCTCGAAGTTGTTTCTACCTAACTGCAATGACTGCCCGAGGTACATATATTTTTGAACAACTTCGAGAACGGCGCCGTGCACCGCTATCGGTTCCGGTAGTACATGTTCATTGAACATGACCTTGGTTTTGTCCAAGTTCATCCGTAGGCCGATGCGTACAGAGGAGTCAGCCAGGTCATTCAGCATCCGTTGTAGGTCCTGCAGCGTTTCCGCCATGATGACAATGTCATCCGCAAATCGCAAGTGAGAAATGTATTCACCATTGACGTTGATGCCCCGCCCTTTCCAGGGCAGCGTCTGGAACATATCCTCCATTGCATTTGTGAACAGTTTCGGGGAAATAACGTCACCTTGCCTCACTCCTCGATGCAATGGTATAGGTTTTGTTTGCTGATTCTGTACTTGGACGGACATGGTGGCGGCTTCATAGAGACATCTCATCACTTCGATATATCGCCAATCTACTTGGCATCGCTGCAGAGACTCCAGAACGGACCAGATTTCAATCGAGTCAAAGGCTTTCTCATAGTCCACGAATGCTAGACACAGGGGCTGATTATACTCCTGGGTCTTTTGTATAATCTGCCGCACTGTGTGGATGTGGTCTATGGTGCCATATCCGCTCCGAAATCCAGCCTATTCCGGTGGTTGGAATTCGTCAAGTCTTCGCGCAAGGCGGTTCGTGATGACTCTTGAGAACAGCTTATAGACGTGGCTTAGAAGAGAAATAGGTCGGTAGTTCTTCAGCCGGGTCTTATCTCCTTTTTTGAAGAACAAGACGACTACACTTCTACTCCACGCCTCCGGAGTTCTCCCTTCAAACAGGACAGCATTAAAAAGCTTTTGGAGCTCCCTCAGTACGGGTTTACCTCCAGCTTTTAACAGCTCTGTTGTAACGCCATCCTCTCCAGGGTCTTTTCCATTTTTCAGCTGTTTAAGAGCCAGCACGATTTCGTCAATGTTGACTTCTGGCAGGTCTTCGGTGTAGTGGCGTGTTAGAGTGGCTCTAGGACCCTCATTTTCAGGATCAGGTCGAGATGCATGCGAAGCGTATAACCGGCCATAGAAGCCTTCCACTTCGGAGAGGACTGCCGGCTTCGAAGAAACGACTTCTCCACTTGCTGTGGTCAACTTCGTCTGGTGGCTTCTTCCAAGAGATTGTACGAACACTTTAGACCCCCGGTTCTGCTCGATCGCTCTTTTAATCAAAAGAGTGTTGGAGCACCGAAGGTCGTGTCGTATAAGCCTGTTGATCTCTTGGTTTAGAGCGCGCTTTTCCGACGAAGTGACGGGTGGGTTTTCACGTCGTTCCTTCATTAGCCCTAAAGTCTTTTCCGAAAGCTTTGACATCTTGCCCTTACGCTGCATTTCACAAAATCTCGTACCTTCTTCCCTGAGTATCCGAACCACATTTACAAGCTTCTGGTTTACGTCTGTTGTGGTTTCCATGGCAGCAAATCGGTTATCCAGGTTTGACTGGAACGCTTCGGATCCTATCATGGTTTGGAGCAAAGTAGGTCGGAGCCTGGACCTCATCAGACGGGCACGTTCCGCCTTGAAGTCAATATTCAGAGAGCCTCGGACAAGTCGGTGATCACTACCGGTATTAAACCTGTTGATCACGGTGACGTCTCTGAATATATGCTTTTTGTCCGTCATGATGAAGTCGATCTCGTTTTTCGTCATAGTGTCGGGGCTTTGCCACGTCCACTTCCTTTGGGGCCGTTTCTTGAAAAAGGAGTTCATCAAGAAGAGCCCCTCCCGTTCGAGGAAGTTGACTAGCATTTGCCCCCTATGATTTCTGCTTCCAAATCCATGGGATCCTACTACCAATTCGCTGCAATTTTGTACTCCCACTTTAGCGTTGAAGTCCCCCATAACAACGTTGTAGTGGGTCTTAGTGGTGGAGTGGAGGGCCCTCGATATGTCATCGAACATATCCTCCACTTCGTCGTCTGGATGTGCCGAGGTCGGTGCGTACACTTGCACTACCTTGAGGCTATACCTCTCGGTGAGCTTGATAATGAGGTACGCTACCCTGTTCGACACGCTAGACATTTCCACAACGTTGTCAGAAAGGGACTTATTTACCAGAAACCCAACACCACCTTGGGATTTTTGGTCTCCCTCGCGGAAGTACATAAGGTGGCCTGACTCGAGGGTTATGGTGTCCTCTCCCTCTCTTCGGACTTCACTTAACCCGAGGATATGCCACCTAATCTTCCCAAGTTCCACCTCAAGTTGTGCCAGATGCGAGTCTAGCCGTAGCGTGCGTCCGTTATACGTCGCCAGGGTCAGTCGGTTGTGGTGGCCTTCCGTAGCCCGGAGATTCTTAGCACCCCCCGCCACGCCGTTACCGTGGACGCCACCATGTCCAGGAATAGCGTGACTGCCGGGAACTGGGGGCCGTGGCCTTAGTGCTTTGTGCATTGGGGGGTAATGCCCATAATCGCCACGCTGGGCAGGCGGGTTGGCGATCGCAGGGCGTAGCTCTTGCATCAGTGACGCTGCTGCCCGTCACTGACCTATTACTTCAGCTACGCCTTAAATTGGGATGGTTATACCGCCACCAGCCGGTCGCCAGAGCCTCGTTCGTTGTACAGCAGGATGTACCGCGTGCAGGTGAGGTTGGCTTGGAGCGAAAGATGGTGATGCGCCCCCTTACATCCTAGTACCTAGACCCCTTACATCCTTAAATGTAGTACGGCAAATGTTTATTAGGAGACTGGCTATTATGAAACCTTTGATACAACTAGACCAAACCAGGTTGAAAATATATGATGCTTGTCATTTATTCCTTTGTATTATTTACCTCCCTAATTTATTCTATTCCCTATTGATACTATACTGATTGATAAGGTTAGATTGCAACTGATTGGGTATATAATCCAAATATCCTGACACAGTAGTAAGTGTAGTTCTACGATGAGTCGTAGTGGTCTACAATGAGTCGTAGTCCTACTACGATGAGTCGTAGGACTTCTACAAGAAGGAGTCGTAGGACTTCTACGTAGTTCAACAATAAAAGCTTTAGTATTTTATTACAAATCGCTACGACCCCTATCTAAAATCTAACATCAGAAGTGGGATAAGTTCTCATTGGCCACATAACTAATACAACTGTTGTAAGTTTCAGAATGGTTACTGCTGCTTGGGATTGCTTCTTCCGAGTCGATCTGCAATATTGCTGGTGTTGCTGCTTTTACTACTTCGGCAACTACCAGAGCTGATCTACAACGCTGGCTGTTTTTTTGTCCCCGTGGTTCGCTCCCGATATTCCTCCAGTGAAATTCTCCAGTCAAGTAAAAAGCGGAGCAGAAAACATGGATTAAGTTTGAGTATGAAATACTCAATCAATTAATCAATCAAATCAGTTTATTTTGCTTTCCACAACTATACTCGGAGAGGTATTTACTATTATGTTTGCTTTGTTGAGGTAAATGTGTGAATAGTTGAGAAAGTGAGAATAGAATAAAAATTGATTTTGTACTATGAGTTAGGCTATATTAACATAGATTGAAGTTGAATTGCATATAGGGTTATCATAAATGTTTTACCGTTGAAATGAAATTGAAATTACTGTGACAATGTAATGACCTTTTACCCAAAAGTAAAAATAGACTGAGTATGAGACCATGACTATAAATAACTATATAATGTCAGATTGACCGAGCGGATTGATGACAATCGTGAGTCACTAAACATTTCTATTAAATTTCCGTATAAAGCTAATAGGCCAGTAGTACAAATTGACATTCATATCGACTCGAGAAAAAAATTGCATTTGACAAAGACGTTAGTTTTACGTTTACCTACGAGTGTACTGGTGGATTTTAATTATTATAGTTAAATAATAAAACTAGCTTTGACAGATCGAATATTATGATATGGTTTGTTATGCAGTAACAGAATTCTTATTCAAAAATTGTGTAATCTTAAATTTGTTGGCTTCTTTTTAGTTACTGCAAACAAATTGTTTATGAATAAGTACTCAAAACGTTTAACAAATGCGGGATAAATCCCATCGCATATTGAGTTTATATGATAAAATAGATGCCTCTAGATAATTTGATATCTAAAAATATATTTTGACATTTTAAGACTTTAGCTGACGAAATACAATGAAATGCCTAACTAATTGTTTTGTTAACAGTATAGGCCGATGACATAAACAATATACCTGACAATTAAATTTCTGTCACTCGATAGATATACTCAATTGATGTTAAGGCAAATAAACCACGATCATATACTTTTGTTTGAAAAAAAAAAAGATTTTTTTTTTACACAAATAGTCTTTGACAATGACTTTATTTCTATACACCCGGCGAATTTCATTTTTGTTTCTTTTATTGTGAACTAAATATTAATACATTTCTTTTAATTGTATTTATTTCAATCTAAACAGTTTAATGGCAATATTTAAATACTAAAAATCAATGGGATTTTTAGTTTGTTTGTGTACAAAAACAAACATTACTATAGGCCGACCGCTTAACTCGTATATCGCCTGCGCGGTGAGAAGGGAGCGCGGGGTGATGTTAACGGGTGGGTGAGCGGTGTGCGCGGGACGTTCTCTGTCCCGCGCACACCGCTCACCCACCCGTTAACATCACCCCGCGCTCCCTTCTCACCGCGCAGGCGATATACGAGTTAAGCGGTCGGCCTATAATTCATTTTCATTTTACGTCCGTTTTTCGATTTCCTGTTATGCTCTGAACTTAGTTACATGCTCTGAACTTATGTACATGTAAGATAACCTATAGAGTACGTTTTGATAAAAGGACGTTTTGATAAAAGGACGTTTTGATAAAATGACGTTTTGATAAAAGGACGTTTTGATAAAAGGACGGTTTGATAAAAGGACGGTTTGATAAAAGGACGGTTTGATAAAAGGACGGTTTGACAAAAGGACGGTTTGATAAAAGGACGGTTTGATAAAAGGACGGTTTGATAAAAGGACGGTTTGATAAAAGGACGGTTTGATAAAAGGACGGTTTGATAAAAGGACGGTTTGATAAAATGACGTTTTGATAAAAGGCCTTTTGATAAAGAGGACAGTTTGATAAAGAGGACAGTTTGTTAAAAGGACAGTTTGTTAAAAGGACAGTTTGATAAAAGGACAGTTTGATAAAAGGACAGTTTGATAAAAGGACATTTGGATAAAAAGGACATTATGCGCTGAGATGCAATAGCAAACTGATTTTGATATTGACAGCTCCGAATGCTCTAATAATGAAATGGTTTTTAAAACATTCGAGTATTTCCATGCAATGATTGTAACTTCATTCAGTGCTTTAATATTATTTTTCGTTTCTTATTTTTTTTAAATAGTAAAAGAAATATCAAGATTTTTGTGTAAAGAACGGTTCAGAGTATCAAATAACTACCGAGTACATAGATTGATATAAATACTATATTGAGTACTCATAGAAAAAACACTTATATTTATAAAAAAAAACATTTTGAGGGTTTAAACCCTTAGTCCAAAATTGCCTTTAGAAATATTTTGTATTTCCCAATTTTTTTTCTTTTTGCCAAGTATTACGGTACCGTACAAGAAAAAAAAAAAACAACACAGGTGTCCATTGTAAATGTTTGTGTACCAAATATGTTGAACTAGTAAACTTGACATTTAAAATGCATAGTAGCAAATATGTTGGACTGGTAAACAAGTTTAAAAAGCATAGTGGCTAATAAGTTGTATAATATACAAAACCGTTTTTAAGTGCAATGCTTGACTGTTCATACATTTCGATGATAGTTTTGCTTTTATATTTGAATCAATTTTCGTTTATTTTGTGATAATTAGTTTCTTGGGCTCGACACTAGGACTGTTTCAAGTCATCCCGTACACATGACTAGTTGCGTATTTGTGCAAGGTTATAGTAATAGTCCGCTGTGTTGCTTATTTGCAGGGTGATTTGATTTACTTTGCTTAAAAATGATCTCATTTAAAAATGATTAAGTTTGATTACTCATTGTCACCGAGAAACTGGAAAAAAAAAACAAAATGATTCCTACTATTTTATTTCTAGATCTAGACGCGTTTTAATTATCATTTGTTAAACCTTAACAGTTGTGAAAGTTATTATACGAGTATATGCAAAAATTACGAATTTATAAACGACTTTGACTGAATATTCATTTGAGACTCGATCCTTGACTTAATGACAAAAAAGGAGTCCGCTGGTCGGTCACTGCCCTGATGTTAGTCTGTAATATCACTGGCAGCGGGTGGTAGGACTAACATGTCAAGGCCAGAGGCTAATTAAACAATGTATACGCTGGTCGGTCCCTGCCCTGATGTTAGTCTGTAATATTACTGGCAGCGGGTGGTAGGACTAACATGTCAAGGCCAGAGGCTAATTAGACAATATATCTGCCGGTCGGTCATTGACCTGATGCTATACTGGAAGTCATGTGCGGCAGATGATAGGTATGGCATGTCAGGGTCAGAGGCTAGTATTTATATATTTACAAATATGTGTGTATGTGTGTGTCTGTTTATACTTCGAGAGCGAAGTATAAGTCAGTATGGCCGTGATAGATAAGGGATATATTAATGGCTATTTACATAGATAAATATCAATCGTAATAAATAAATTCAGGTAAATATTATACCTGTGTACTAAGGGATGAATATGTTTGATGAATTTGTTTAGCCTGTCAATAAATCGTAGACATAATGACCACTTTAATAAGGAATCCTAAATACCACTGTAATGTTGTTAACTGTAGAATATGTGACAGTATTTGTACATTAGAATAAAGGAATACGTTATGGCAGAGTAAATTGACATTATAGAAGTAGCTACAGGTTGTTTATATTATAACAATAGCCATGGATATGCAAGTAGCCATATCTTTATGTCAATTGTATTTTTAGTAACCTGAACAATAATTTGTATCACGGAATAGGTTATGACAAAGTACAAGTACTTACAGTTTATGTTGTAATTAACATGTAAATTACTTAAGATGATTATAACACATTATAAAAGCACCACACAGTATTATAAATGAATTAAAACAATAAATATCCACTGGTCACAAATGTAGGTACTGCTTGAAACGTCTAATATTGTTGTTGTGATATTTCACTTCTTTTATTGAAAATTAAAAAGTAGTGTGTTTTATCTGTGTAATAGTTTTATTATTATTCCTTTATTTAAATAACATAATTCTGTGTATTAAATTATTTCATGGGTTAAAGTATAATAATTAGGAATATTTGCGAAGTACCCACATGTTCTTTAATATTCAGTGTATTTGTTCTATAAAAGGACTGACAGATTGTGATCGAGGCTCAGTCTGATTGCAACATTTGTGGATACAGGTACGATCCGATTCAGATTATACTTATTGCTGGTTCTTTTGTGCTGATATCCTATTATTGTGTATTATGTATAGATATTGACTAATAACAATATATTGCAATGTGATATGATTTGATAAATATTGCCTGGTGTGATACTTATCAGCTGTTCTACAGCGATATGGTCGTACATTGCAATAATGTTGTGAATTGGTTATGTTAGAAAGTATCTGTGGTATATTGTATTTAGGATGTATGAAATGTAGTACGGCAAATGTTTATTAGGAGACTGGCTATTATGAAACCTTTGATACAACTAGACCAAACCAGGTTGAAAATATATGATGCTTGTCATTTATTCCTTTGTATTATTTACCTCCCTAATTTATTCTATTCCCTATTGATACTATACTGATTGATAAGGTTAGATTGCAACTGATTGGTTATATAATCCAAATATCCTGACACAGTAGTAAGTGTAGTTCTACGATGAGTCGTAGTGGTCTACAATGAGTCGTAGTACTACTACGATGAGTCGTAGGACTTCTACAAGAAGGAGTCGTAGGACTTCTACGTAGTTCAACAATAAAAGCTTTAGTATTTTATTACAAATCGCTACGACCCCTATGTAAAATCTAACACCCGCGAATGTCTCTGGCCAAAAAAAATGCACAGCGAAGTGTGGCCGAAGTCGCTAGTACATAATTATTTTAGAATGTGGTTGAGTAAAAACCAAAATATCGAAGTACTTAAACCAAGAATCTTAAGCATTCCGGCCAGATTATTTTGCAAAATTTAACATCGAGATAATATGTAACGTACGTAGTACATTAATATCTCAATGAAATTCAATTATGTTTTAAGTAAAAAGCTATAAGTATGTTCAACACAGTCAAAATGTCAACGAATCCAGGTAAACATTTACCTAGTATGATAATATAATTATTTACCTTTATGTTTAGAGGATTGTAAACAATCTTAAATTCGAATGTACTTTATCGATTTTTATAAAATTCGGTTTTTTGCTTCTTGATCTACTTAGTTACATCCTTAACAGCACTGATAGTAAAGAAATTCAATCAAGATGTGGTATCATTATTTTTCAGAGTGACAGATGGAATTGTCTCTTTTTTAATAAAAAGTCGGAGGTGTGTATTCAGAAATGTTTAAGTTTAAATAACAGTTGTCTGGTTGCCATACTACAAGCTCTGCTTAGTTTGAGATCTGATGACGTTTTGTGAATTGTCCCATATTATATTGTAAGGAGACACACTGCTGTGAAGGCACTGACAGCTGGGGCAGCTGTCAGTGCCTAGCTTCACAGCAGTACTTCACATCGAACAACGCCTGCTGACATACGTCAAATAAAACTTCATCATAGCGCGTGGGTCGGCACGATCACTTTTGCTCGGGATATTGGCACGTGCGGACGCGTCATCTGGTATTGTTCCCTTAGCGTTAAAATTCGAATTGTGATTTACGGACACCAATAAATGTGTAGATAATAAGATACATCAGTTGATTAAAGTTGTTTTTCTTAAATTAAAGTGTTGTTACTTGCTTGTAATATTATTATATAGTAGGACACTAATAATCAATCCTGGTGTCCCTCAACACAGCAGCGCTTGGTGCCCTAGGTGAAAAATAGTCATCTTTAAATATTTTAGTTTGTTATTTTACCTGTGCTACCACCACTGCGTTCACGATTATCTTCTTTACCCTCGCTAAAGACTTTCCGTAACAATTATGCCACCCGGAAGCATAGATAGCATATGCTACGAGTTCAGCCTAAAATAAACAAATTGATTAATTGTAAGAACGAAGTTTTCCCCCAAAAAGTTTGCATGACGAAGTATTCACAAATCAATTACATGCCCTACATTCTTCCAAGAGCATGTCATGTCCTGCCTTGCTGTGATCTCTCTCTCTCAAACTATAAGAGTGACGATAGTAAAGACGCCGCCTGTAATTGCCCAAACTTGTATATACATTTAATGAAAATATATATATATAAAATATTTATGTAAATATTTATATATATATATATATATATATATATATATATATATATTACGGATCTTAATCGCGCGAATTAATTAAGGTAAATTACCTTGTTTATTGCCCGACGTTCCGACCGTATTGCAACGACCGTGGTCACGGGTAGACTGTCACGTCTACCCGTGACCACGGCCGTTGCAATACCTAATATAACTATATATTTTCATAATGTGTACAAATCGCGAAAGTTTATCAACATTTATACAGGGTGTAACAGAAAGGTGTGGTCAAATTTCAATAGTGAAAGGCGTATGGCATAAGAATTATACCTCCCCTGGTACAAAATTCGATTGGATTATTATGGCACAGAACTTTTTAAGTCATACTTTCGTTAATAAATAAACGAATGAAGAAATTATAAGTATTTATTAGGATACTCCGATTTTGATAAAATTAGGTATATGCACTCCTCAGAACACACACTCAGTATCATGGGCACATCAACCCTTGAATATGACCACACCTTTCTGTTACATCCTGTATAATAATATACATTTTGTTTCCTACTTGAGTTTTGTTAAATAAAACAACAAATTTATACTTGCCTCGAACGTGATGTTACCAGCATTCCACATAAATATAGCTAAAATTGTTAGATAAGCTCCCACAAGCGGTGCTTGTGTCAACTTTGCGGAAAGATCTCCCGAAACCTGTAAAAATAAAAACTGATCAAACGGTATCACGGATCCTCAGTAATCGAATTATATATTAAGGTAGATGTCATTATGCCATGTTGACTGCCTCTGTGGCGCGGTGGGAGTGTATCCGACTGCTATAGGATAGAACGTTGTGTGATGAGCACGATGGTTTATTCTGTGTCTGGGGTTTATTTATCTATAATATGTATGTATTTAGAAATATATAAGTATGTATAACATATAGTTGTCTGGTTTCCAATGTACAAGCTCTGCTTAGTTTGGGATCAGATAGCGTTGTGTGAGTTGTCCCAAGATATTATTATATTATTATTATTATTGTAACATTATTGTGTTTGTGTATATTGACTGATGATGAGTTATTGCAATGTGCTCTGATGGATATCTCTTTATCTTTATCTTTGTCTTTATAAAAGACGACTCCCTCAGTAGGGTACAAGCCCTGTGTCGCGGGGGACTTTACAAACATACAAGTCACGGACACAAAGTACACCCAGACTCGGATCAACAATTTGTGGATCACACAAAGTGGCGTCCCGTGTGGGAATCGAACCCACGACCTCTTGCGTAGCAGTCGGACACACTCCCACCGCGCCACAGAGGCAGTCAAGTCAATATATATAGGCAGTCAATAGATATAGTCTTGTGTGATACGTATCAACTGTTCTACAGTGATATAGATGTAATAATGTAACATATGAGTTGTTGTACGGCAAATGTTATTATGATACGGTCTAATTTTCTTGTTGGCTCTTTTCCTAGCCAAAAGGGCCTCTTGGAACCAACATTAGTATAAATGTTGATAAACTTTCGCGATTTGTACACATTATGAAAATATATATAACTAGCTGTGCCCGCGACTTCGTTCGCGTGGAAGTTGGGTTTATATTAAGGTAGTTTATGTTACAATTTAACTTCTGTGTAAAACATATTGGAAACATGCTCCACAATGCTCTGTGGCATCTATGGATATTAGGGCCTAGCTCTAATCAGGGCCCGACCTATGGCAAGGCAAGCCAAGCAAATGCCCAGTGCAGCAAAATGAAGGGCGACAAAGTTTATGGCGCCAGACGGTTAGAAGACAAATTATAATAGTATTTTACCAAAATGATTTGCATCACATCAAATACTATTATCGGTTTCCGGTTAAATGAAGCCCGAAACCGCCCAAATACTCGCGCGAAATAGGGCTAGTGTGAGATAAGTTTTTAAAAAAATATCCTGGTTTTAAAACATTGCATTCCCGCGGTACTGTGATACGTGTTCAAACAAACAGACAACATTCAAACGTTTCTAAAATATATACTGAATTAGTATATCTTTTAGAAACGTTTAGTTTAAATACTAAACTACTGTCGTAGCCGAGGATAGAACAAAGTGGCGTGCAATTAGAGAGGCCTATGTCCAGCAGTGGACTGCGATAGGCTGATGATGATGATGATGAACCTGTCGTTAATTAAGATCATCATAAACTCATATCCGTAAATAATATATATATAATACATAATCGTAAGAATTTCAGATTTATTTTTTAAATCAATTTACCTGATTCTGTTTCATTTGTATTTAAACGCCATCTATTTTCAAAACTGGATAAGTTTATTTTAATACTTGATGACTTTAAATTAAATTATACTTAAACTATCATGCATATTAAACGTAGGTAAGCAAGGTATTTAATCTAAAATTATTCACGCGATTAAGACCCGTAATATATATATATATAAGTATATATTCATAATAGCTGTGCCCGCGACTTCGTTCGCGTGAAAGTCGGGTTTAAATTAAGGTAGTTTAGGTAACGAAATAACTTCTGTGTAAATATGTTGGAAACAGTCCTGTTGACTAAATACTTACTAAATAAAAATCGATCTGTTCTATTCTTTTAGATAGTTAGTTTGGTGTGCGGCTTAAGAAGTGGGTTTTCTGTTGTTTTTGTTTCATTCTTTCAACGTTGTACCTACATAATACCTAATAATTTTTAATAGAATTTGTACGAAAATGTTGTTACTTCTCATGTGATCGTACACTTGTAAATCCTAAGTACTTAACTGTGATAGTTTTCCTTATAATTTTAGTATTTATACTACTACCCTGAATTTTTTCACATACCCAGCATCAACCATTTAGCTGGCAGGGGGACACTTGACTCTAACAAAAATGTTCACTATAAAGCCTAATATTATACACAAAGGAATCCTTAAATCTAAAAATAGTTTTCACAAACCCTAAACGCTTTTTAAAAGACCTATCTAACGATACCGATACCACACACGATGGGGTAGGTAGGTGAGAAAAAAATCACATCCCCACTTTACATATAAGAGAGGTACCCTTAAAAAAATTATGATTTTCAAGATTTTGTTCTTTCACTTTATCGGCGTTAGTAATTTATTCATGCAAAAGTTGCAACCTTCTAGCACTAACAGTCTCTGAGCTAAGCTGCGGACGGACGGCCATAAGGGAACTATAAGGCTGCTTGTAGACGTCCGTTTTTTTCACCGGATAACGGACCGTCAATAAACGGCTATCCTTGTATACATATTTTTTTTTACCGGATGGATGGACTGCCGTCTATATGCGTAGATTGAACTGGGTAGTCAGAGATTACACACGTGTGAAATGTCGAATAATAAGAAAAAAAAACTCGTATTGGCCTACTATTTATACAAGAAGAAACAAAAAGAAATAGAAAAACGTAAAAGGTCATCGTGGGTGCATCCTATATTATTGGAAAGGGAAAAATATGGTGCATTTCAAACTCTTTTTACGCAGTTGGAAGAAGATGAAACTAAATTTTACAATTATTTTCGGATGAAGAAAGAAACCTTTCAACTATTATTAACAGCCATATATGATAAAATAAGACACGAGGATACTGACATGCGCAAATCTATTTCCGCGGCAGAGAGATTAGCCGTTACGCTGAGGTATGTTAAAGAGATGTTCAATTTCAAATTATAGAAAAGTAGATTACCTGTATTAATTAAAACAAAATTTAGTAGGTAGTAGTAGTTTTATTATACTCAAAAAAGAAATTAAGGAGTTTTAGAAAAATCGAAATCGTAATCAGGCGATGTGATTGAACTTAATTCAGTAATAATTGAAGATTGGGAATCATCTTGCTGTATGAGTTCTTGAGGCATCCTGGATGTGGATGGAATGAGTTGTGTTGGCTGATATTCATAGTGCATCCTGGATGCCGATGGAATGGGTTGTGTTGGTTGATATTCTTGTATCCTGTAGTCGGGTGTAGCCGTAGTGTAGCCTCGATTGATATTGTAATTGTAATTTTGCTGCTGCATGGACGCTTGATTTCTCCGACTTAAATTTCTCATAACTTTAATGACTTCATATTGAAATTCTACATAATCGTCGTCACTATACTTGTCTACAATCGGAGCAATACCTTTGAAAAAACACATACTCTTACTCTTGTCTTCATCTTCAACTGATTTAATTAAAGTAAGCATTTGTCGATCAACTTCGCTACAGTCTGTCTTTCTCTTCTTGCTTGTTTTTGTTCTATCGGTAGTATTGGCTGGTGCGGTAGGGTCATTATTGGTTTGTGAGTCAGTTTCTTTGTTGTGAGATTGTGTGATGTCTTTTTCTGATGTAATACTTGCTTCCGTTGTTCGGCGAGTCACAATTTTACACAAAAAGAGCATTTGATCGTAGAATTTATATTTTCGTAGACTTTTTGCACCAGAGCCGGATTTACATTCCTTAACTTTTTTGTGATATTTCATCCAGTTATCTCTTGCATTGTTCCATTTTTTTATGATATCTTTGCCTAAAAAAGAAAAAATTGTTACAGATATTTAGCTGCAGGGAACACATTTAGTGATCTACATTACAGTTTCAGAATGGGTGTAAAAACTATCAGCTGTATTGTACAAGAAGTATTTGAAGCATTGTGGGAAACCCTTTCTCCAATTTATATGAAACTACCATCGGAAGACGAATGGTTAACAATAGCAAAAAATTTCGAGACGAATGCAAATTTTCCTCATTGCTTGGGAGCCATTGACGGCAAACATATTCGAATCATCAAGCCAGAAGAAAGTGGGTCAATGTTTTTCAACTACAAGCACTATTTCTCATTAGTATTAATGGCTGTGGTAGACACCAACTATAATTTTGTTTTTATTGATGTTGGAGCCTACGGCAAAGAATGCGATTCAGCAGTATTTAAAGAAACAGAATTTTGGAAAAGAATAGTAGGCGACAAATTAAATATTCCTCGACCTAAGCAGTTGCCAGGTGCAGGCAGTGAGTTACCTTATGTATTTGTTGCTGATGAAGCTTTCGCTTTACATCAACACGTACTTCGTCCTTACGGTGGACATCAACTTGACTCAATAAAAAAAATTTTCAATTATCGTCTCACAAGAGCGCGACGCTACGTCGAATGCGCATTTGGTATTTTATCCAATAAATGGAGGATTTTGCATAGACCATTAAATGTTTCAACAGATACTGCTGTTAACATTGTAAAAACATGCTGCTTATTACAAAACATAATTCATAAATTAGAGGGTATTGCTAATAATGCTACTGACAATGCTAGTTCACACATGATGTCTACTCTATGCCATTTGCCTCGTTCCCATTCAACACGAGGTAATGTAACAGCAAATATGATTCGTAACAAATATGCAGAGTATTTCATGTCACCAGTAGGGCGTGTACCATGGCAAAATCAATATGCATAAAAATAATGAAAATAAAATGTTACTTACCAAAATCATTTTTTTCTTTCTCGGACATCGTTTCAAAACCTTCATTTAACGCAAGACAAATTTCTCTCCAAGCGGCAAAACTCGACTGTCTATTTTTATAGCACTCTTGGGTTTTGTCCCACAGTACAGGCCTATTTTCAACCAAACTTATTAACAATTCCATGTCAATATCACCCATTTTTAAAAGAACGCAGGTAGACGGCGCTCAATTAAAAGAAAACAGGCAATACGTCCGGCAGCGTCAACACGCACCAATACACTGGCGTGGATGACCGCCCTTTCTTACACCGGACCGGTGTCCGTCGCGCCGAGGGGAAGCGGTGGTGCATCCGGCGTAAATTGTTCGCCGGACCGATGTCCGGTGCATGTACACACATTCATTATAATTCATACACCACCGCGAATCCGGCAAAAAACACGGTCCGTTATCCGGTGAAAAAAACGGACGTCTACAAGCAGCCTAAGGGTTCTGTTTTGTCTTTTTGGCTAAAAATGGGGTGTATTTCATATAGTGTTACAACGCAATACTACTTAATAATAAAACTGCTGTAACACTTTAGTAAGCAAACACAGAGCGTGTCATGTGTGTCATGCCCGCGAAAATGTCAGATATCCCTAAAGGTACGGTTGACAAACAACGACCCCCCTCCTCCCGTCACCCGAACTACTCACACTTGAACGATGTTGAGCCATTAATTATCGTTGAATTGATGAACACGTAATCTCCAACCATAACCCCAAAACATGATCCTCGATGCACCTGTGTGATGCGTGGTCAAACAAACGGACAGACAGACAAACATTTCTAAAAATCATAGCAATGTGTTTCTTTTTAAAACTTCTTTTACTAAGTATAGAACATTATTGAATACAACGTCATCTACTTTCAAGAATGTTGCCGTTGTTTTGTTGTTTACAATTTGATTTCATAGATGGCGCTACATGTATTTTTTTACGTGTGTAATGTCTTTTTTTTTTAGACGAACACATCATTTCTGGAAAATGTCGAATACTTTTTAATTATAATGTAATATTGTTTTTCATTTCTACTACGATTAATTCATTACTCTCAGCAGTGCATGCAATACCTATAATTAATTGCATAATTTACTTGATTTTTAATATAAAAAGTAATAACCAAAGTAAATAAGTTACCTACGGTCGAAAAAATAACTAAAACATTCAGAAAAATATTAAAAAAGGATAAAGACAATTTAAATAAATACAAAAAGAACATATTCAGACATCAGATTCGAGCCTGGGACTTCGTCGTCAAAGTCCGCTAGCATAGCTTCGAGGCTATACTGTTCGCTACTTAACACGTCAAAATAACTGTTCTTATGAAACTGTTGTGTTTAGCTCCTTTTAGTTTTAGCGTGAAGTTATGCATTCCACGGGTTACAATTATAGATAATGTCTAATTGTGGAAATTTTTGTGATAAACCATTATGGTGCGACAAAAAATACGTTGCTACTCGTTCCCCATAGACGATAGACGTTAGCGTAATGATTCATAGTGTGAATAATGTCCTATAGTATTTACTATAAAACTGCAAACTTTCATAAAGATCCGTCAAGTAGTTACTGTTTTATAACGAAAAATAGCTACAGACATTATCCCTTACTGCTTAGCTCCTATGGGAAAAAGCGTGATAATTTATAGCCTAAATGTTAATCTGCATCTATTAGATTGCACGTGCAAAATTTCAACCGAATCTGTACGGTAGTTTTTACAAACAGACAGACAGACAGACAGACAGACAGACAGACATTTCTAAAAATGCAGCAAAGTGTTTAAATACTCTTTTCGAACATTTCCTAATATTTTTTTTCACTAAGTTCGGCCATGTACAGACACGTGAAATTTACAGTTTTATTATATGTATAGATCATAATATATAATCATAATAGAGTCTACCCCTGACCACGGTCGGTGCAATACGGTCGAAACGTCGGGCAATAAACAAGGTATTTTACCTTAAATTGTTAATGCTATTAAGATCCGTATTATATATTTTTTCATAACATTAGTATACCTACCCACTCCTAAATCCTTGATACAACCAGACCAAACAAGTATGAGAATATAATTATGATACTTGCCATTTATTTCTTTGTATTATTTACCTCCCTGATGTATATTAGATTACCTACAGTAGTAAATGTAGTTTTATAATGAGTCGTAGTACTTGTACGATGAGTCGTAGGACATCTACGACAAGGAGTTGTAGGACTTCCATGTAGTTCTACAATAAAAGCTTTTATATTTTGCTATAACTCGATACGACGTAAAATCTAACAAGTGCATACTTTTCCCGCATAAAGGGTTCCGTACCATTATCTATACAACGTTAAACCCTATATTATAATATCAAGCAAAACGCAAAAAATAACGTTTGTTGCATGGGAGCCCCACCTAAGTATTTAATTTATTCAGTTTTTAGTATTTGTTGTTATAGTGGCAACTGAAATACATCATAAGTGAAAGTTTCAATTGTAACTATCATGTTTAAACTTTCGAGTTGCACGATTAAAACTATTTAACCTGTTTGAAACGTCAAGCAATTTTAAGGTAAATAATGAGCGTTAATTCCCGTATGCGTATGCGGTTATTGTAACTATCATGTTTCATGAGATACAGCCTATATTACAACATGGAGCATGAATGGGAGCCTTCTTAAATATTTATTTTATTCTGTTTTGACGCGACAACGTCTTATAATTCGATGGAGCCGGCTGAACGAACGAAAAAACATGAGTCATGAGGCGTTACCTCGCTCTGAGGCGTTCCATTTAAGTGCAAGCGAGAGCACGGAAAGAGCGACAAAGAGGCACAATCGGCCTCCGCTTTCGGCAGCATTCGACATCTGTCTCTCTCCTACTTGAGTGAGCGATGCGTCCGCGTGGACAGCTGCTATACAATAATACATTTACATGTTTTCGTCAAGTATGAAGTGCAGTGAAAAGTGAATGTGGTGTCAATTGTTTATGGAGCACTACTTCATAGCTATACATTTACGTTAGAGAGTTACTATGTACATTCCATCAGTATTTTCTTATGACGTTGTCACGTTCAACTATCGTCAGTACACCGACTTTACAGACAACCGATTTTTTTACTATTTGTTATAGTGGTAACAGAAATACTTTACCTATTAAAATTTCAACTGTATTATCACGGTTCATGAGATACAGCCTGGTGACAGAAGGACGGAGAACGAAGTTTTAGTAATAGGGTTAGGTTCCCTTTTTACTCTTTGGGTACGGAACCCTAAAAATGTTAAATCTCATGAGCAATGTATTTTTATACTCACTAACGCAGTCATCGACATAAACAAATTGGTCAATGTAAGCAACAATTGGACGCTGAATATAGTCCAGCAAACATGCTGACATTTGCGCACACACCTGCAACCATTTAACTATTTTTAATGAAGTAATTAATAGGTAGGGGCAAAAGTATTTTCGTATTTTGAATGTATTGTTAGTAATAAGCACAAGAAGTTCAAACCCATGGACAATTTTCAGGAACGAGTGGATTAAATAGATGTTCCTGGTGCTGTATATTACCACCTCATTTTTGATCGAAACTTCGTTTTCATTGAATAAGAGTAGGTCTCCTAGATGTTGATCATAAAACAGTTTTACGTCATGTACAAAGGTTGGGTACAAGAAAAAACTTGATATTTGGGTACCACATGATGTCATTGAGAGAAACTTTTAATGCGAAGTGTTTCCTTTTGCGATTCTTTATTGAAACGTAACAATTCCGACCCATTTCAGAGCCGGTTGATTACGGTGTGTATGGTGGAAATAGAAAGGAGGCGTCCACTATGAGCTTTTGCTGCCGGATAAAACTATTTGAAGTACTCACTTTTTTTTCTTTGTGTGAAAAATACGAAAATACTTTTGCCCCGACCTTATATGTAGTGTACTTACTGTGTTATACAATAGTGAATATAACAACATCATAAGTACATACTAGTAATTTTAATACCTACTTACCACAGACTTAGAGAATGCATATATATTCCTTTTTTTAATTCTTTTTCATATTTTTCTTCTTTTTGTGTCTGATTTAAAGTGTCATCTTTAAAAATATATTCAAGGTTGTAGAAATAATTCTGCATATCTTTGAATTGATAGGTGTTTGTCATAAGAAGAACCGTTTTCATTGCATAAACTGCGTTAGTTCGTAAGGTAGCCCACAAAACGAGTGCATAGTTGAAAATCGCACCAATAAGTCCTATTGAGGAGGTGTAATTAACATCAGGCCAAGCACCGATGTATGGATAGAATACTTCACCTGAGGATCATAAACATAAAATAATTATTGTTATTTTCAAACCTCCCGCTTTCATTTTGATATCATATCAACAAAGAATAGTTGATGTTGAAGACCGCCATCTCTGTCTTCAACATCATCGACTCCTTGTTGGCTTTAAAAGATGACGAATGGAAACCACTTTTTAGGGTTATATAAATATGGCAAAACGTAACCCTTATAGTTTCGCCACGTCCGCACATTTGTGCTAGGAAGCTATATTTTTTATTACTTAAGCCGACAAAGTGAAAGAATAAATTAAAAAATAAAAATTTTAGGGTACCTCCCCTATATGTAAAGTGAGGGTGTGATTTTTTTTTCTTACCTACCCTATCGTGTGGGGTATTATTAGATGGGTCTTTTAAAACATTTAGGGGTAGGAAAGACGATTTTTAGATTTAGGGATCCGTTTGTAAAATATTAAGCTTTAAAGTGCAAATTTTTGTTAGAGTCAAATTCAATTGAAAAGTAAATATAACGTTGTAAGTATAAAACAAAAACAACAGAAAACCCAAATCTTAAGCCACATCAAGGGGGGGGGGACTACGGAACCCTACATTGTGCGTGGCCCGACATTCACTAATAATAATAATAATTTTTATTTGTACAGACAAGCTTACAGTGTCTCAGTAGATTTTAATTAGGTACTCTGGAAATTAGTTTGTGAGGTCATACTACCGACTTCTAAACTAGGTGGGAACCTGTATCTTTGGATTCGTTGTAATGCACTTGCTCGGTTTTATTAATGAAATGGGTTTAAATTATATTATTTGATGCAAAACCTGAAGCTTGTACATTATATAGGTTTCAGTAGTTTCCTAAATGGTAGATTACAAATTACTCACCATACAGAATAGTTTTCAAAATACCGAAGATAGCTTGGCCAAATAGCATACAATACAGTGAACCAGCGAGCACTGTTATAAATCGTTTCATGTTCCTTATCATCTGCAACTGCTCTTCTCGTTTATAGTAATGTTCTTTAAGTAATACCACCAAATGGTACAATATGTCCTTCACTTCTGCCCTGTAGTATATATAGATGTAATAGTAATAGTTTATAACTGGCAATGACGCACTAAACAAGATCAGATTATACGATTGCTCTGGCGTCATGCTATCCTGCGTATAAAAAGCCATGAAACAGGAAATCATCAGAAATATATTAAATTTGTCAGTCACTATCAATACTTTGTCGAAAATTTTCACAAATTTCTTAGGCAACCTAACCTCATTGACCCAAAACCCCTTAAAACCGCTTAAATAAAAGAATGTGTTAAATTGATCGAAGGCTTTTGTTAATTCTGTTGACGAATACTGTTTGTAAGCTTGCTTCATCCTGAAAACTTTCCGTTGATCTGTTATTAGAATGTCATACAATCGGTTCTGCGATTTGGTTTACAAAGTATTTTAAGGATATTGTAAAATTGTTAGAGATGGGACTTGATAGGTATTATAAAATTAATATTGTGGAATATATTTTAAATTGGAATAAGTAGTAAAAATATTATTGTGGAATATATTTTCAATTAGAATAAGTAGTAAAAATGTTGTTGTGGAATATATTTTAAATTAGAATAAGTAGTAAAAATAATATTGTGGAATATATTTTAAATTGGAATAATTAGTAAAAATAATATTGTGGAATATTTTTTTTAAATTGGAATAAGTACATGGTTTATTATTGAAATATAAAGATTCATAATCATAGGTAACTAAATATGAAGCGTTAAATCGTAAACGCAGGTTCTTCACAAATACCAGCTTCTTTGGAACTTGATAAATAGTTAGACATCACAAAAATAATGAAGCTGAAATTAGATACCTAATGTAGGTACCTGAAAATTGTTAATTAATCATTTTTGCTCAGTTTACTGCATGTGGTTTCTTTATATCCTCGATGTTTCTATCACACAAATTAATTTTGTTTTATTGTTTTTTTTTTTTAAGGAAAGCGACTCTCGCGGCCTTGGGCTTGTACCCTACGGTACGAGCCTAGTGTCGCGGGTAACTTTATAAACATACAAGACACGGACACAAAGTACACCCAGACTCGGAACAACAGTTTGTAGATCACACAAAGTGGTGTCCAGTGTAGGAATCGAACCCGCGACCTATTGCGTAGCAGTCGGACACACTCCCGCGCCACATATCACGTACTAGCTGTCCCGCGCAACTTCGTCTGCGTAAATTTTCCCCGTTTTTGCAACATTTCTTGTCGCTGCTCCGCTCCTATTAGTCGTAGCGCGATGTTATATAGCCTTCCTCGATAAATGGGCTATCCAACAAAACAATATTTTTTCAAATCAGAACAGTAGTTCTTGAGATTAGCGCGTTTAAACAAACAAACTCTTCCGCTTTATAATATTAGTGGGTATAGATATATCGATATGATCACTGTAACCATATACCTTACCCCCATAACGTTATTATTAGATCTAACAGTTTGATCTGCGAATTGTGCAGTGAACAAATATTGTGTCCCATCCCTTATAAGACAGCTGTTGTATCATGTTAATTTCCCTTGAAAAATATCCACATGTCATAGTAAATATGATGAATATTTTATTGAACATTAAATGATTCAATTCTAAAAATTCTATTATTTTATTTTTTTTATTTCGAGACATTCGACATAGCTATTATTATCATATTGTCACTAAGAAGATTATAACTTTTCTTAGACCTTAACAAAACGTACCTACTGTGATTGTTTTCCGAATATAGTAGATATGTAGGTAGACAATTTAACGTTGCTTAAATCCATACTAATATTATAAATGTGAAAGTAACTCTGTCTGTCTGTCTGTCTGTCTGTTACGCTTTCGCGCTCAAATTACTGAACCGATTTAGATTAAATTTGGCATGGAGATGGTTTGAGTCCCGGGGAAGGACATAGGATAGTTTTTATCGCGATAACCGACATCCACGCGGGCGGAGCCGCGGGCGAAAGCTAGTTAGAAATAAAAATAAAAATTTAAAAAAAACTTTATGTACACCTGCTTAGAATACATTATCTAGGGTCCATTTCTTTCAATTCAATCAAGTTATATTTTCAAATAGGATAGTCTGCAAATTAAAACTGAAGTAGGGATCTTCCTCACATTGATTGGTAAAGTTGTTGCCGTCAACTGGCGTCAAAATAAGCTTTATAGCGCACGAGCATTTCAGCGTTTCTTGGTTCGGAAAAGAAAGAATCTTTTAATCGTGGGTCCAGTAACGTATTGCGAAGTCAGTGCGCAAGTGTGACATAAATTCGTCTGATTTTTCATTCATAGATACGACCAGATACGACGCAGTCTTGAAGTAACTCAGTATTTACTTGATTCAAAATTTTACTTTTATAATGTCCATTATAGGTATAACGTATAATAAGCTAGAATATTTTGACTTAGAAAGCAACAAAGTGGCGTCGTACAAGGGTCGCAAAAATATAATCAAATCATGTTTATCATCCTAAGTAATTTTCTATCTAAAATTCTTTTTTTTTTTACAATTTCGCCCAATACCTACGGTCTTCATAGTATAAAGGCACCTTCCAGGATCAAATATACTGTGTTCCAACGTATGGACATTTCTTGTAAAAGACTCAATTGTGGAGCATTAAAAAATTGGAAGGTTTCAAAGTACAATTGCTTCTTTTTTGACGAAAAGTTTATTTCACAACATTTGTTATAGGTTGTTCAATATTTTTTAATCCTCAAGCAAAATTTCAATTTTTAACTCTCTTGTAAGGTCCGGATTAGAATATTGTAGCATAGTTTAGACTCCCTACTACGATATAATATAAACATCGGCTGGAATTGATACAAAAAAGATTTTTGTGGCATTTGTCATATCATTGCAATATAGCCAAACAGTTGCCTAGCTACAACTCCCGTTTAAAATACTTCAAACTAATCAGCTTAGAAAATCTACGACTACGGAACCCTACATTGTGCGTGGCCCGACATGCACTTGCCGGTTTTGCTTTGTAAATTAATTGCTGCGGGATTTCGAGACCCTGGCTAATGTTCCACTGGCCTAACGAGGAAATACCAGGCCACTCAGTAAAGTTATGCGAAAAAAGATTATATGTATTAGACACATTTTTTGTTTTAATTAAAATAAATAGTTTGCTTTTATCCAAATTGAGTAATTTCAAAGATGTTTATTAGTCCTTAGCCTGTTAATTGGCATTGCAATATTAGTAATATTGCTTGTATGTAGTTTTTAATCCGTAAAGTTTGTTGAAAATTCGTAAAAAAAAAACAAAACCTGTGTGGGGCAAGTTCTTCCTTGCCGACTTACTACAGAAAATTTAAAAAATATGTCGAATCATTATTAAATTGCTCATTGATTTCCATTGATTATCATCTGTTTTGATTAAATAGCAAGTCTATTGAATAATTTGTATATTGCCGCCGCAAGATGGCGTGACTTTAGTTTGACGTTTACATTTGAAGTGCCGGTAGTAGTGTTGCCCAAATGCAAGAACAAGACGAGACTTAGCCAGTCTTGGTCTTGCGCCAATACACCTGGTCTTGGTCTTAGTCTTGCAGCAAGAGTCTAGCAAGTCTCGCAATAACCTATCAGCTCATTGCTATTTATTAAACGTTACTTTACATCTTTGAACAATGTAACCGAGTAGGTACATTTTTAACTTGAATTAACATAGCCATAGTAAAGACCAACAAAATTAATAAATGTGTGCGGGACAGATAATACCCATTAGTTTTTATTTGTGTTTAGTATAATCGATACGAAAGTAATAGTTTTAATTTAGTTCTTTAACTTGCAACATTGATTCCTTAACTTGTAACATTGTCTGTCTCATGTCACTAGATAGAACGAACAAAGAACGAAATGATATCCAAAGAGAATTTATATCTTCGTAATAGAATTGTCCTTGACCATAGAGATTACAACGGAAATTGTATCTTTAACTTTTAATTAGTGAAATTGATTTATATAGTTTATTAATAGTTATGAATAGTGAAATGTAAAATAACAAAGTGATTTATGATACATTTTCACTTATCTTTCGTGCCTTAGATACTAAGTTTGTATAATTCTAAATTCATTGTCGTAATTAGTTCAGCGACAAGACACTAAAAGCTTGTCTCTGAGGTCGCGATGTTTTTTGATTATATTTCCAATAATTGTTAAAAGTACGTGTAAATAGTATTGTTAATACACTTCTATATGGTTAAACAATATCTCTAGCACAATAGCTCTTAGTAATATTGCGTTGTTTAGCCGTAATTTGTAATTGAAATTTGATAGGCACGGTATGTACGCACCTTAGAACATTCCTATTGGTCAGAATTGTATATAATGTAATAGCACTGTTGCCAATTTAGTGGATTTACCTCAAAATTTAGGGAGAAATAAGTGGGGTAACGGTATTTACCCGACTTCGCAAGAAGGAGGGTTATGTGTTTTAAAGACTTTTTTTGGGGAAAACCAGAGTAGTCTATATCAGTAAAAGTCCATAGCAACGGCACGCGAGCGAATCAATGTTGACCGCTCGCGCATGATTGGTTTTCATTCAGGAATGTTAAAATTAGTGATAATCATTTTATGGGTTTTTTATAATAATTTAGGGAATTTATAAATATAGGGTTGACAACATTGCTAAAATAAAATTGACCAATAGCGACAGGTTATTTCGATTTAGATGGTGTATCCGGACTATGCTCTAGGAATTAACGGTTTTTCGACGGGTATAAATACAGCTGTAACCGAGTACTGAGCGGATTCGATCAAGATACTTGAGCCTAGCTCGTACTGATGGATCTCTCTCAGTAATTGAATGTACCCATGTTCTTACTGAAATATATACACTAGTCAGTCACTGATATAGTTTTATTACTATTCCTCAAACTGCGTTACCCTCCGACCTACCTCAGGCAGGTACCAGGCTTCAGGGCAAGCCGGCGCACGAATGTGCAGAGTATCTCTGTACAAAATGTCTAAACATTTAATGAGAAATTCGAAAAATCTACAAGCTCAAACCTAAGCGATCCATGCCGATGCTCTAACCAACTGAGCTCCGTGCCCCACGAATGTCAGTCTGCCTCTTTAATAAACGTTTTCATTTAAAAACTTAGATGTGCTAAAACATGGTTAAAACATATAAAAAACAAATGAATAACATTAATTTGACTGTATTTTAAAGAACATTATCTGCCCGCTCTCTTTTAATCCATTTCACTATCTTTAAATGAAATAGACTATAAGAGTTATACAATTTAAACAATTTACTATTTACTCTCAAACGGCGCAAATAAAGTAATCTAGTCGGAGATTACATATTTGATTTGGGGTTGCGACGCTAGAACCATGGGGTCCAAGTGCTCGCCTTTTATTCAAAGATATTTCCCAGCATCTTGTCAGTGCATCTCGTGACCAGAAGGCTGGCCTTTTCTTTGCACAAACAACAAGCATTTAAGCCATACAACGTAGCAATGCTGCCAGCCTTCTGAGCACTATACCGGTTGACATCGACATTTTTGACTCCCTTTTTATTGTTATTCTTTTCTTAATTTCAACTCGGGTCTAAAATTAAAGAGGTACAAATACATCCAGTTGATCTTCGTATAATGTATAAGTATTTTGTGTCGAGCTGCTTGGAAGCCCAGGATTTCCCACCCATTCATCTTATTGTTTTACCATAGATTCAATTAGAGATGCAGAGCTTGTACTATGGAAACCAGACAACTGATAAACATACTTATATATTTCTAAATACATACATAATAAAGATAAATAACACCCAGACACAGAATAAACCATCGAACCCACGACCTCTTGCGTAGCAGTCGGATACACTCCCACCGCGCCACAGAGGCAGTCATCGTTGATATAAATTTATTAGAAACTTATGTATTTTTTCGAGTATTTGCCTTTCACTATCTGTGATTTGAAAATTGTTTAATTCGATGACAGACACACAATATGTTGAAGTAATTTTGATAGGCATTTCTTACCAATATGTTTATGCCAGTTCATTACTTACCAAATTCAATCATATCATGTGTGGAAAGAAATTTTGTAGCTATTCGGAATAGCTACAAAATTTCTTTAACATTCGACCTTTGATGATGCCGACAACAAGGCGCCGTGCACTATCAAAGTGCCGGTGATCTAAAGTAGGGATGCACATGATGTAATGCGCATAAGTCTAATATCACATTTTTTTTAAAATATTTATTATAGTGTCCCTCAATACTCCCGTGTCCCCGAACTCATATACTCCCTGAAACGACACTCAGTCCTAACTGCAAGACGCAAGAGTCTCGCAGGTTTAGTCTTGTTCTTGTTCAAATCTTGCACGGTCAGTCTTGGTCGTGGTCTTGCAAAAAATCAAGAACAAGACCAAGACCGATTTTGGGCAACACTAGCCGGTAGTGACTAGTGGGACAATTGGTCTTGTTCGTCAGTCTTAATCGAGCGGTCGTAACGTCAACAAGACTTCCGATAGATGTCGCTATTTTTATAGTCGCGGTGCAAAGTGTTAGTGTGGTTACAGCGTCAGTGATACAGTGGCATTGTGTAATCGAAATGATTAGATCTGTTGGCGGACTTCACATTGCTCGAGGCATTCATAATTATGGTCGATAACCATAATGTTAATTCGAATAATGAGCCGCTAATAGCTCATCAGACCACCCTGGCGCTTCGACAAATATTTTAGTGAATGAATTCGACTATAAAATTTGAAACTAGAATAAATTCTACATCTATTCATATAAGAATCATGGATTACAGATCTTTCTATTACCTTCATATGACGTCCTATTCCAAAATCGGAACTTCGAACCCCGGCCTCACCTTTACGAGAACTTGAAAAAAACTCTGAGGGCAAGACAAGTACGTAAAGTAATATAAAATACAAATACGTCAAAATATATGTATTTTGCCCTTCTTTCCCGTGGTTCACCTATTTTGTCCACCTGGTGGACCACGGGTAAACATATTCTTCCGTGGTCCACCTGATAATCGCGTAAATTATTTTTATTGAAATATATTGCCTATTGTCCACCTCTTTTCATTGGCTAGATTAAATCTATGCAACATTGATCCCGACAAAATTAAAAAGTACACCGAATGACATTTTTTTTTTAAATTCATTTATTGAAATAATTTACTTCAATTAAAATGATGATTACTTAAAACTAAAATTGCTCTCTCAACGTAGTTTCTCCAATGCGAAATTGATTGGAATTTCACCATTTAGTAACTGTAATTGTATCCCCATAATATCATCGTCGTTATCTATGTATATATATTTTTCTTCTCTTCGATGTTGTCTTGAAACTTGATGTTAATTACGTTAACTGGAGCCGGAGGTTGCAGAGAAAGTCTATACATCTTAAATAAATTTAATTATAAATTACATTAAACTAAAATCTAAAACTAGTGATAAATGGTCGATGTATGTACCAAGAATGAATCGTTCTTTATTAAAATCTAAAACTACAACTATGGAAAGACGGTTGCGAAATCGAAGTGGCGAGATGTGGAAATCACGTAGCGCTGACTCGACGCCTCGTGCCGGTCCGCAACTGCACTGCTTCGATAAATGGTGTCAACGGTCCGCCTCTTACACCAAAGCGTAGATAAATGGTGTCGACGGTCCGTCTATAACACCGACGCGTAACACCTCCCCCCGAAGAACAGCAACTATTTGTCAAGCGGAGTGGCAAATATTGCTGCCAGACCACTGGTGTTCATCTTACTTCTTCTGGTCGGATGTTCCGTCTGGGTTCAATAAGTGTATAGTTGGCCCCTCTGCAGTATCGATGTCTGGATACGCCTCTGGCTTCAGCTTCCGAAGATCCGGATATTCGTTGAAGGTGCTTGGAAACCACCCGGGTGACTCGCGAACGCGGATATCGATTTGAGATATTCCTAATTATCGCGAACCGGCCCGCGAATATCCTACCGACTGCGCCAATTACGTTAACTGGAGCCGGAGGTTGCAGAGAAAGTCTATACATCTTAAGTAAATTTAATTATAAATTACATTAAACTAAAATCTAAAACTAGTGATAAATGGTCGATGTATGTACCAAGAATGAATCGTTCTTTATTAAAATCTAAAACTACAACTATGGAAAGACGGTTGCGAAATCGAAGTGGCGAGATGTGGAAATCACGTAGCGCTGACTCGACGCCTCGTGCCGGTCCGCAACTGCACTGCTTCGATAAATGGTGTCAACGGTCCGCCTCTTACACCAAAGCGTAGATAAATGGTGTCGACGGTCCGTCTATAACACCGACGCGTAACATGTTTCTAGTTTTGTTAAACCTTTTAATAGATTTATTACCGTTGCATTTCTTTTATTTACTTCTTTATTCAATTTCGAATGATAAGACTCTGCAGTATTATTGGTGCGGTGTCTTTCACCAAATACGCACAAAATTTCACTGAATTTATCAGTCAGCCAAAAACTTTCAACGTACTTTAAGAAGAGTAACATTTTTTTGCTATCACTGCTTTCAGATTTAACATACTCCAATCCTTCTTTGATGCTTTCATGGGGTATCAAAGGTAGAGCAGCAATTAATGCAGCGATCCGCTTTTCTCCTTTCGATTTTAAGCCTAACTTTTTGGCCTTCTTCCAAATCGCCCTCTTCCAATGATAAAAACAACCGCGCAATGTTACATGTGGAAAAGCGCATAAAATAGCATTTATTGCGGCTTTCTCGAAATCAAGATGCATTGTTTTAGGATTGAAATTTGGTAACTGTGATTTAATTAAATCGAACACATTCGAATATGATTCCTGTTTTTTGTTCGGCATCAATACGTATATCAGCGGTACAACTTTTGTAGTCGTTATAGTACTCCCGATATCTCCATGTAATATGTACAATTGTTGGAATGGTTTCGGACAACAAGAAAAAGTGGCATCACCGAAATATTCAGTAACATCAGCAATGATCTCTCTAGCTCTTTTTGAACAAAAGACAATGATTCGCGATCCTTCATAAAAATAGTTTGCCAAAACCAAGTGTGCAAATTTGATGGGAACTTCCACTTCTTCAAAATCGCTATAAATAGTTTTTTTAACTCCTAAAGATTTATTTCTTATTGTATATAAGTTGTGTTGTATGCTCGAAAACGACGGTATTTGCGTAACCATGTTCAATCCTTTACTTTCTAAAATATCAACACTATCCTTATAAAGTTGTGTTAAAGGCAAATCAGTGTTTTTGACTTTGTTTTTCAAAGATTCAATTTCATTTGCAACCACAATTTTGGAAAAATCAGATGCACATGAATGATTTTTTTTTCTTGTCACCTTTCCATCCTGAAAGATTTTAAAAATGTTAATTAGTATTTGAAAAGTTCTAGGAGCGTGGTAATATAGTGCAAATCGCTTTCTTCGTCTTGCGTATCTCCCATTTTAATAAGATTTAATTTTACTCACAAGCGATCAGGGACGGAGCACTATTTCATTAAACAGAACACATCTAATTCTGTTAGATGGTCAGGAAATACTCAAAGATTAATTGTCAAACGATAAAGAAACAATACGTTGTAAGTTCTTGAAAAAGAGGTGCACTTGAAAAGATTCAATTACAGTGAAGCACGTCAACGAAAGACCAAAAAGATTGTGTGCTCAAAGGTGGACCACGGTTAAATAATAATTTCCTATGGTTCACCTTAGTTCACCTGGTGGACCACGGAAGAATATGTTTACCCGTGGTCCACCAGGTGGACAAAATAGGTGAACCACGGGAAAGGCTGACTTCTAACAACGGGATAAAATAAAATTAAAGTAGGTATGTATATTATATTTCGGGATGTAAATTCATATCGCTTACCATTCTTTTGAATGGAACTGTTTTGTTTACATTGAAATATAATTTCTATTATTTACATAGCTATAAATATTTTTCCGACCGATACAGCTATATGTCAACAAATATAATATATTTTACCACTAGTCTCTATGGTGACCACAACTGAACTGGGAAAAAAGATATATTTCACAGTTAATTCTTGAATTTACTTTTGGAGCCACTTGCCATAGACGACCAGCAATTCTGATTCTGACGTCTATACGCTTCTTAAACTTCTTGAGAACACGTTTTTCGCTCACTTCGCTGGAAGCTCGAAATAAGTTTGGGCACCCATCTGGCAATAACTTTATTTATGTGAAAATCTTCATGAAGAATCCTAAGAACTGAAGTTTTCGAAAGCCCTGTTCTTGCCTTTATTCCCTTAGTTTTAAGTAATCGAATACTCAGAACTTCCTCTTCCACAAATTTGATGCAGTCAACGGTGAGTGCCACGACAGGTTGGCTGGTGCGAGGATCGTCCTCAATGGCCCTAAACGGAACTGCTTACTCCATTATTTACCAATTCCCGCACGCAGCATTTAACCTTGTTATTATATCGGTCGGGCTGACCCCTTCCTTTGTCGGGAACTTGATCACGGAACGATATTCCAACTTAAACATTTCGAAAACTTTTAGATTTCCTATTGTTCTAAACGCCGTTAAATCAAAACTACATTCCGCCGTCAAATCACTCTCACTTGATCAGCTGTTACTCGTAAACTTGTAAAGCCTACTTAGCTGTGATAGTTTTCCTTTTAATCAATATATATTTCAATATATATTGAACCGTGATTTTTATTTACTTACACAACAACAATTATTTAGCTGACACTTGATTCTAACAAAAAATTGCACTTTAAAGCTCAATATTTCCCAAACGGGTCCCTAAATCTAAAAATGAGATAATTTTTCGCAACTCCTAAACGATTTTAAAAGAACTATCTAATGACACGATGTAGGTGAGAAAAAAAATCACATCCCTAAAACATCGTGTCATCACCCTCAAAAAAATGTTTTTCATGATTTTATTCCTTCACTTCGTCGGCGTAAGTAATATGTGTATCCATGCAAAATTCCAGCCTTTTAGCACTAACAGTCTCTTAGCTAAGCTGCGGACGGATATGGCGAAACTATAAGAGTTCTGTTTTCCTATTATGGCTACGGAACCCTAAAAAACAGAATAAATGTCAATTTTTTTTTTTAACCGCCAAATTTCTCCTGCCAGAAACTTTTGGACCGCTCTGGTAACATAACCTACTAATAAGCATTTTTTAAGTATTAAGTTTATAAAAAGTATTGTAAGTGTGTAATTCCCTGGGAGAGGTAGATAGTATTAAGCAGGCTGATAGTGGCAAACTCGTGCCACTTTTCGGCTAATAGTTAATTACTACAGGTTATAAATGTTGATAAACTTTCGCGACAAACATTATGACGATTTGAAAAGAAGCGGCGGTAGCCTAATGGCTAAGGCATCGGTCTCGCAATCGTGAGGTCGCGGTTTCGAATCCTACCCTTTATACTACCGACGTGAACCCACTCCTAACACAAGCCTTTGAGCTTAGCTGGAGGGATTAACAAGATTGCTAGTAATGTGGGACTCAATCCCACATTGCTAGTTATCTTTTAAATAAATATATATATATATATATGTATATTACGGGTCTTAATCGCGTGAATAATTTAAGGTAAAATACCTTGTTTATTGCTCGACGCGACGTTTCGACCGTATTGCAACGGCCGGCCGTGGTCACGAGTAGACTGTCGAAACGGAAAAGACGGCCGTTGCAATACAGTCGAAACCCGTAATATATATACTTTCATAATGTACTAAAGGTTAATTTACAAATAAAACAAAATGTAGAAAGTATATAATTTACTTCAATCGATTAACATTAACAGACAACAAACACATTTCATATACATTTATACACAAATATATTTAACGTCGTAGGCACAATAGTTTTGTAAATGTTTTATAAACATATAAAAATAAATGCAAATATTAACTTTACATATTTTTTAGCTGAGAATTAATGACTTCATGAGGCACATCACGACAAAAAAATGTACGAAACGTCATAAATAATAATTTGACACTACTAATTGCCACCTAGATCGAGTTGTGCAGAAATTAAACAAGCTAAAATATCAATGTGGATAAACGCTTTAAAATACAAATAATAACAAAAATAAATATTATTATGCAGCTTTTTCTACGTCGAGTTTTACAAAAAGTTTTATTTTCGAATTTTTGACCACAACTCGAACCAAAATAACAATATTCTACAAATTCATTAAAAAATATTAAATGCCACGTAAATCGGTTGCGTTTAACCCTGATTAATTTTATCAAAGCCCTCATAACTATAGTATGCTTCTATCCATTGGGAGCTTACAGAGTATTTTTCTAGCATTACGTAATGATTCCTACAAATGCCAAAATGACTTATAAATTATTGAAAATGTATATAAAATAAGAAAACTTTTGACGTAGTTATCATAAAATAGTTTCATAAAGAATATAGTGATACTATATTGGACCACTGGACTTCATTGAAAAAATGACTGGGAAATTATTACCAGTATCATAATCGCATAGATAATTTATTCCCAAGCGTTTCGTCCGTTTTGCGCCGTGGTCACTTGTATAATGTGTACAAATCGTGAGAGTTCAAAAATATATTCTACCAGCTGTTAAATCGAAAATATTACATACTTACAAGTTAATAAAAACGTACTATACTATAAATGTATGAAGAATATCACATAAACAAATTAGTAATTTAATTTCTAGTAATTTAACAACAGAATTGGCCCCATTTACAATAAACTCTTAATGGATATTTTCCTTTAATATGTATAAGACACATTTACTAAGTAACTCTTACATGGAAGACTTAAAATAAGGTTTTTTTTTTAAGTAATTCGGTTAGCCAAACTACTGGGAATATGATATTTTTTTTTTTTTTTTTTTTTTTTTTAAAAAGACAACTCCCGCAGTAGGGTCCAAGCCCTGTGTCGCGGGGGACTTTACAAACATACAAGTCACGGACACAAATTACACCCAGACCCGGAACAACAATTTGTGGATCACACAAAGTGGTGTCCCGTGTGGGGATCGAACCCACGACCTCTTGCGTAGCAGTCGGACACACTCCCACCGCGCCACAGAGGCAGTCAAGTGATATCCCATGACTAAAGCAAGATAAGTAGTTCTTAATATTAAAAAATGGCTATAATTGTATTATTTCTTGCACCATGGTTGTTCTCAGTCAAAAACGTTGGGTACTGGTATGAGGATAGGTTTTACAAAACTAATTTGTAAAATAACACTTATTTTCAGAGCATTTTAAGATCTACTTTTACATGATTAATATAAAATAATTTACTTATAATGTAGTCAAGTACCCAATTCGCCTATCTAAGAAATAGCATTATTATTGAACGTCAACAATAGCTACATATTTGTATATGCGTATCGATTCTAACAATAGGTCCTGCAATGCGTCACAACACTCAATAAACATAACATCGATGTAACGTGTCCTGCCAAATATAACCTATATGCTAATTAATATAAACACGCCCAATGTTGATATGTTTCATTTAAATTTTCAAATCGTTTCTTACTGCGACTTAGACAGGAATGAATTGATCATTGGCTTGCAACAATCATGTATGTTTATTGTCTTACATACTGTTTTGAACTCTAATCCCATGGGAATAAAGTTGAATTTTCTTTTTAACATATTTCTGTTTAAAGGTAATTTACAAATGAAATATATTGTATTTTATACACATAGATAAGGTTCAATATATGCACTTTAGAAAACGCCACGAATAAATGAAATATTGAACTAATGCCTCAAGAGTTTAAATTACAGGGTTTCCCAAACTGGGTACCTCGGAACCCAAGTTACCAGGATTCCGCGAATCTGTTTTTGATAATATAAAAAAAGTGACTGCCTGTATACAAATAACAACTACAAAACACGTTGGTTAGTGTGTCTACTTATGACAGATGTAATTTTACTTAATTTTACCTACCAAGAAATGACATTTGGTAAACCTACAACCTTCTACCCCCGTCATGAACTCCGTTATGTTAAAATTTTGGGAACCAATGGTTTAAAAAAGATTATAATACCTATTTCATTCGGTTCGGTGAAATCCAACTGTCTTCAAACTTCCCTACATGCCAGTACCC
Organism: Herminia tarsipennalis; assembly: GCA_945859575.2. NCBI lineage: Eukaryota > Metazoa > Arthropoda > Insecta > Lepidoptera > Erebidae > Herminia > Herminia tarsipennalis. Next base: position 27,317,579 of record OX243837.2, read on the forward strand.
AAACATACATTTACGACCGAATACTCAAACTCAACTCAATTACAAGGGGTCATCCATTAATCACGCGATTTTTAGCCACTTTATGACCCCCCCCCTCCCTCCTGGTGATAAGTGGTGAGGTGAGACTAAACTACTACCCCTACCCTACCAAACTTTTTTAGATACAAAAAAACCTTACAATTTCAGTCTCGTGAATCTCGAACGACGACGACGGATAAATTGCACCCACTCGGCTAAGTGTGAGTCACTCGCATGACGAGGGGGGGTGCATTTGATTCAACGCCAGTCAAGCGCGTTTGAGAAAAAAATACACGTTATATCTCATTACACCCACCACCCACCGTGATATTTGACTAATGGACAACCTCTAACACATCGTTCACGCTCATGTTATCCCTGTCACTCTAAAGTAAATAGTAGCAACAGAAATACATTCTAGAACCTTTTAAAGTCGAGTATCGTTTAAGTAATCGGTGTATAACTACATACATACTAGCAAGCAGACATCTCACAGCTTGGCATCGAAGTACTGCAGCTCTTTCTCCTGTGGAAGTTTGACAAAGAAGCTCTCTACATAATCGTCGTCAACCTCGGCCAACGTCGCTGGCTTCCATTTGGGGTTGTTGTCCTTGTCTATCAGAAGGGCTCGTACTCCTACAAGAAAGAGAAAGTTCAGAAAAGTCAAATCAGCATTTTAAGAAACGTCTGGTCCACTTCATAAATGTACAAGAATGACTGCAGTAAAAGAGGAATTGAATTGAATTGAATGGCGACAACTTGTTAAGCGTGTCACCAACGCCGCCGCCGCCGCCCCGAAGCAAATACTATAGTCAGGGGGGTGTCACTCCGCAATTTAGGTATATTCGGACAGCGCGCCCTTCGAAGGGGCGTATGGCAGTGGGCTGTCTCTCGGCTCGCACGACAGTCGCGGTCACGTCGCGCTTGCGCATACTTGAAAATATTTTTTTTCTTTTCGACACCCGCAATGTCTTCTAAGCCTAAAGGTAAATTTAATCCGTATAAACGATATTGCTGTGTTTACGGATATCTGAATAAAACGAATATTGAATCAGAACTAACATTTATTACAATTCCACTGCGTCATCGAAGTACGTGTAAAAGCAGCGGCTGCCGGCGGCAGCCGGTCGTTCTTTTTTAATTCCTTAGGCCCTTATGTACTTAGTAATAGTTAAAATATATCCTTTTTAGGAACAGGATAGGATAATGTTTACAAAGGAATATCTACACCCGTGAGAATCGAACACACGACAATTGGAGTTTTTATGTTTATAATGCTAAATGTACGTTTGTAATGCTTATTCTACTTATTTATCTTAAACTAATAAATTAACTTGGTACAAAAACTTATCAAGTGACAACCCCGTGTGGACTTCGCAGCTCGTTCATAAAACTGGAGCGCGCAAAGAAAATTGAAGGTTCGTACGCGGTTATAAGTTTCAATTTATCTTGGAGGCGGGTAGCTCTGGCGAGTCTATGTATATTTTTATACCTAAACCTGACTTTTGTTAGGGAGTGAACCTTCTGTAGTATTATTACTTATTCTGTGCTATAGGTACATGTTCGGCTTCATTAACAACATTCGATTCGACAGCATTTGTTAAATGACAAAGGCGACCCGAAGCAATTACCTACTGTGTATGTGTGTGGTACATATACTTTAACACATTTTTATCCCAAATATTCATCTACACATATTCGATTACGGCTGTGCCGATTAATGCCGGCCCGAATACTAACCCTAATAGGTCATGAAAACGTAATAAAAAATTGTAACGCTATTCACTTAGGCACAATTGGCTTTGTGTGCTGTGTTCTTAGGTGTTATCTGATAATTATTTCTATTTTTAAACGACGCACCTTTTTGAAAATGTTAAGTAAGTTCTGTCACTAATTGTACCATCTCATTGCACACAATCTTTTAGTCTGACAACAGAGTCACGAAGAAATAGATTGCATTATATAAGCTGGATGACCGAGTTCTGCTCGGTATTTTTTTAAACAACGTTTTTTAAAAATGAAACATAGCTCGATCAATTTATCGCCCCCGAAACCCCCTGCATACAAAATTTCATAAAAATCGTTGGAGCCAGATTTAGGTTATCAGACTAAGATTATAAAAGCGAAAGTTTGTGAGTGTGTATGTATGTTACTTCTTCACGTCTAAACGGCTGGAGCGATTTTAATAAAATTTGGTATGAAGTATGGAGTTAGCCGACAGGGTGTCGGCTAACTCCATACATTATTACCTAACACATGGCTAGACTACACCGCGGGTAACATCGCGGGGCACAGCTAATATATTATATACCAAGAATTGCTCGTTTAAAGGTATTAAGATGTAGATTTATAAATCTTGTAATGGTCTCCTAACCGATGTTGATTACCGCGGTCAATCTCATTAGACACTAGCCAACTACGCAGGACATATTATAGTGCACAAACACAGAAAAATTTGGACGGACGGATTTACAATAAAATCCCTAATGAGATAAAAGAAGCAATGGCTATTAATGAAATCATTCTTCATTAAATTATTCTCTGAATGATATGTAATGTAACAATATTATAACTCTTTGACATGTTTTTTATTAACTTTTCATAAATGTGATAAATGGACCTACCAATTTGTAATTTTATTATATAATTCTATAATCTAGAACAATTATTCATATTGTGTAATTAGTTTAAAAAAATAATGTATTTTTTTCGTATTATGCATTTGGTATTATGAAACAAATTCAGCAGGTATCTTATTTAAACGAATTACATTTGCATGTCACTATTGACTGAAGTTGTAAGAACTAAATAGTAAAAAAGACCACAGTTGTACCAACTTTTGTGCAAATAAAGAATTACACTAACACTCAGACGAGACAGAAATTAGATACAAACGTAGTGAGATTAGGTGCAGAACTAACGGCTTTATGTGGTCTCCGGCAGGGAAGGGTGTGAAAATGGTCAAAAACGGTCACCCATCTATGAACATACAGTGGTAACGTTACTTAAACGGTCGCCATTGAGTCAGGGACCCCGCTATTACTAAATTGTAAAAAAATAACAGGCCATACCTTCAGGGAAGTCATGATTCAGAGTGGAGCGGCAAGCGACGCGGTACTCCATCTTGAGGCACTGCCCCAGGTCCAGCTGGGCGCCCCGCTGCAGCGCGCGCAGGGTTATCTTCAGAGAGCCCGGACACATCTGGCTAAGCGTCTGGGGAAACACGACATGTTGTTTCATATTTACAAGATAAACCTTACGTAACAAAGTAACTTTATATCAAGACTAGCTGTGCCCGCGACTTCATCCGCGTGATGTTGCAGTGCTGCTCTCTCCCTATAAACGTTAGGGTGATGACGTGAGTTAATACTTATATTCCTAAGTTAGTCCTTATATTCTCAGCTGTCTGACAGTGAAAGTTCCGACAAATAAGTCCAGCCATTTCGGAGTTTAGCCGAAACAAACAGACAGACAAAAAAAACAACAAATGGGAATTTGTTAAAAGTAATAAGTATTTGTAAAAACCATAATAATATATACTTTTATATGCTTTCACTTAGTAAAAAAAACTGTGATTTTGACATTACAAACGGACACATACGGCCTTATTCCAAAAGATGGACTAAACCTGGTTTGACGAAAATCCTAGTTTAAACCATGGATCTACGAAAATCTTTATTACAAAACGAGGTTCATCGCTTAATCGATGATCTTCTTTGGTCTATAGATTAGTCTTTCGATCACCCTAGTTTAACTATGGTAATAACCTTAAAATGTCAAAAACTTGACAATTTGAACGTTAGACCATTTACTATTTTGCGTATTTTAGTTTCAATTATTAATGACGAATAATGCGTGTTTAGTGACTTTAAATTATTAACTAACTAAATATGGTGTGGCAACAAAATAAACGCAAAAATCGAGTGAAATGCGATGTGTGACCAAAGATTTATTATTGTTTTTCAAAACATTTATCACAGCTTGGAATTGAGAGAGAAGATTTAATATACAGAACTCAGAGATGGCTTAAAATTAAAGTGGTCTGTGCAATGTTTGGGTCAACCAGACTCGACGTGAAGTGTACCTACGCATTGTGGAAAGTTGAAGATCAACACAGATTATTTTTGTTCGACAATAGTACTCTACATATGTGTGTGCTCTATGTAAAACAATCTGATGCATTCCACTTATAATATGTCACATTATTTATATTGAAGTTAGAAAATCACATTTGGAATGTCTGATAGGTGGTCTGGAGTAGTGCGGAAAAAAACAATGTTGAATTTACTCAAAATGCACAAAACAAAGTAATAGAAACATCATTATGACAAAATTTCTTACCTAAAACTTACTACTGAACTATACATATAGTGGAACTAAATAAACATTGATCAATTTAAAATTTAGTTGGTAAAGTGTAACCATGGGTATACCTATCACTAGAAACAGATGTAAACTTAGGTTATAGGTAGGTACCAAGAACTGAATATTATGTTTATAAGAGCTCAGCTAGTTAATACATTGCTACAATGTTCCTTTAAACATAGTTTAAACACTAAACAGAGAGTATAGATTAGTTACAGGTTATTGAAATTGTGATGTAATAACTATTATGCACTACTTAACAGTTTAGATAATTATATTTAAGATTCTCTGATAGATGAACTGTGTTCTTAGGGAGAATAAATGGTATCTAATAAATAATGATTCTATGTATAATGTACCTAAAACTTACTAGTGAACTATATAGTGGATCTAAATAAACATTGATCAATTATTGATTGATTACTGTTTATATATTTATACATAAAATGCCTAAATACACATACCCTATTACTAGTGAACTATAAGGTGAATCTAAATATAGAATTATTAATTTTATTATATAAATATATTATTGATCACTGTTTATATATTATACAAAAAATGCATACAATTTAAAATTTATTGTAAAATAAATATCTATACTAATATTATAAAGCTGAAAAGTTTGTTTGAACGCGGTAATTCTTTTGAACTTTTTACTGTTGGATAGCCCATTTGTCGGGGAAAGCTATAGGCTATAATAATATCACACTACAACCAATAGGAATGGAGCAGCATTGAGAAATGTTGCGTAAACAGGGAAGATTTATGCAGACTAAGTTGTGCGGGAAAGCTAGTCATCTAAATAGAAATAAGGGATATCAACTCAATATTCCTTTTCAAACATAGTTTGAACAGGGAGGACAGAATGGTTACAGGTTATTGAAATTGTTAACATCCATTGTGTTGTCAAATGGAATAACTATTAAGTGCTACCTAACAGTTTAGATAATTATATTTATGATTCTCATGAAAATGAACTCTGTTCTTAGGGAGAATAAATGGTATCTAATAAATAATGATTCTATGTAGTTATTTGAGAATTTCATTTCATAGCAAGCTCACTGATATTAAATAATAAATATATTCATAAAATTTGTTTCAATTGTTTGTTGTGCTTCAGCCGAAGCTTCAGTACCTATGTTGAATCTAGGCATACTTTCCCCCAATACATTCAGAACAACGAGTGCAACAAAGAAAACAGTAAGTATATCAAAAATGGATTATCTTATTCAGTAAGTATCCTTCCATGCTAAGACCTGTTCCAATGAAACTAGCTTTGTAATAAAAACTCGCATCCAAGTTCCTCTAAGTGTTTGGGCGCTATAGTTACTCAGATTAAACTTATAACATCCCTAATAATGTCTGAGTTAATTAAATTTAGGTTATCATCATTTGTTTAGGTACATTTTTAGTACTAATGACAACTACTTATGTAACGTTCCGATCCTGACAGAATTTATTTGATTTTTCGTAAATTGCAGGCCGAGGGCTTTTATGTCAGGTTAATATTTTGAAAATTACGTAGTGCTGGCGAATAATTTAGCTACATAGAACGTCTAAATATTTTATTCTCAATGAAAACTATACTTTCAAATTATATTGGTATAAAACGGAACGTTATTTTTGAATGATAAGAACAATGAATGAACTAAATTGTTTATAATCTGTGGCTGATTGCTAGATCCTTTGGTATCAGCTGGTCCACGGATTATCTAAGCTTTGTAATAAGACCAATAGTACTGTACTATATCCTGGACTTGAAAGTCTTCGTTTAAACCTTGATTTGATCTTTTCTTTGGAATAAGGCGGTTTAAGTTTATTTATTTGTGCAAATTACGCTGTCTGTGGTCTGTGGCGTCAAAATCGTAATCCCAGTCATTACACAGCCGACGTGAACCCAGTCCTAACAAGCGTCACATGGCGTAAATCCATCATAAGTAGATTATTAAGGAACTGATGAGGTCACCACTCACCCTCATATGTGAATCAAAAATGCTCATAATACAAAAATCGAAATAAATTGATGACCGAACACAAAAAGAAAATACAATAAGTAATTGCATTTTTGAAATACAGAAAATTTTACAGGAGGTGTAGGGAAATATACTACATCCATCGTGGTGATCCACAGATCGAGGAAGGGTGTGGTGGGTTCCCTCCTTAATAATCTACTTTTCTGGAGGGGTTACTAAGATTGCTAGTTATGTGGGACCTTAGTTATCTTTTAAAAAAAAACGATGTAGGTCTACATATATTTGAAAGAGGAAAAACTGCAATCACTGCCGTCCTATAGGCATCTGTCCGACCAACGGCGAGAAAAAGAGTAGCGAGTAGCGATTTTATCGCTCAAGACGTACATACTTATGTAGATCCCGTGTAAACAAAAGAGATTCAGATATTAATAGTTGATCGCTGAGTGTTCACACTGCCGGCGAGAACTCGCTCTATACTGCATCTCTTTTGTTTACACGGACGGGATCTACAAAATACATCTGTTGTACGTTTCTTGAGCGATAAATCGCTACTCGCTTCTCGCTCATCGTCGTTGGTGGGACAGGTGTCATATGCGAACACCTCAATTTAAATACACAAGCCACAACGTTTTAAACGACAATATAATCTGTCGTCACGACTTAGTGGAAACGCGCCCTCAATTATAACTAGTCCGCCATAAATACTGTTATAATGGAACTATAACAGTTAATATTTTATCGTGTTCATTATCAAATTACAATATGGATTGGGGTGTTAATGAAAATAGGATTGCGGTGATCGCCTTGCACAGCCGTCCGTCATATTACAGACACTTCAAAAGCTTGGTATCAGCCGTACGTTTGTATATCGTATTATCAGCAAATACAACAATACTTCCTCTGTCGAAGACCATAAAAGATCGGGGCAGTCGCGTGCTGTTAGAACTACAAAGGCTGTTAATGCTGTTAAAGCCAGAATTCGTCGAAATCCCATTAGGAAGCAAAAACATCTTATCACGAGAAATGAAGATTCCCGCTAGGACTCTGTCGAGTATTATAAAATCAGACCTGAAGCTCGGTACTTATCGTCGATATTACAGGACATGCCCTAAATCAATTTTAACAAGTAAAGAGAGTGGATCGATCAAAACGCTTTCTGTCGCGATACCCAGATGAAGGGCACGAAAACATCCTCATAACCGATAAAAAAAATCACGATTGAAGAGTACTACAATAAGCAAAATGATAAAGTGTACGCTCACAGTTCATCATTCTGCGTCAGTGATGGTTTGGTGGGAAGAGTCTTGGATCGTGTTGTGAAACCTCTCAGCAATACACTTTTTAAAATTGTACCGTGGACTTTCCAGCAGGACTCTGAACCTGGTCACAAGGCACGAACTACCCAAGCCTGGCTTGAAACCAACGTTACGGACTTTATAAGAGCTGAAGACTGGCCCTCATCTAGCCCAGACCTCAACCCAACAAATTATGATCAGTTTTAGAGACATGGCGTGCTCCAAACGACACGGCGACATGTGACGGAGACACGGAGTCTCTTATTAAATCTCTGGAGCAAGCAGTGGCAAAATTTCCCATGGAAACAGTGCGTAAATCCATAGATTCGTGGCCAGACAGATTACAGGCCTGTATAAAAACCAAAGGTGGCCATTTTGAATAGAATATTGTTTTTTTTTTGCAGAGATTTTAATACATATAAGTTTTAGTAATATTACATTACTTAATTTTTTTTTAAATGCATTTTCATTTGTAACAGAACTTATGGGCGGACAAGGTCCATCTGAGGTAACGTTAAGACAGGAAAATATATGCAATAAAAGTTGGATGCAACACTACTAACTATAAATTCAAATTATAATTAAACTCACCTTCAAAGTTTTTTCCGACCATTCATTCTTAACTTTCTCAAGCCTTTCGATAATTTCCTCAATGGATGACGCAGCGAAGCAATAGTTAATGTGTTTGATGTTATCAGCCAGAGAGAACTCGTCCGATGGTTCGTGGAACTTGCTCAGTAAGGAGTTGACTTCCACGTCGCTGGTGCAACGAGAGAGCAGCACTTCGAGTTCGTAAAGCCTCTTACTCTGAACGTAGTGGGTAGCTATGCCTGACTTAACCACATCTCTGCCTTTTAACCTGTCACCTGGAATTTGAGTGACAAAGTTATCTTTCCTTTTTAAGTGTCAGAAACCGCTATATGTATATAATAAATTACGTTGGGTAAACAGCGGGCGGGATTGTGCGAGTAGACAGTGTTCAATACAGCTCTCAATACTGCCACATAAAGCCGCGGCTTTCAGAGGTAGTTTCCGCTATGCCGCTTCTGCTTCGTGTGTGTGTGTGTGTGTGTGTGTGTGCTTTGTGTTATGTTACCTCCTGCTTTATTTCTTTAGTGGGCGTAGGTACGTTGTGCACGCGCGGTACGAAGACGGGTGTATAATAATAGTATGGTCCTGTTAAAGTAGTAGTTTAAAAGGTATTATTTATGTATTATTATATTAATATGGTATTTATTATTTTTATTTATTTTTACTATAAATTATTATTTTATTTATATTTTTTTTATTTATTATATTATTTATCTATTTATACTATTAGTATATTTATAAAAAGGGGCTAGTTGAAAACCTCAGGCATCTTGCCTGGCATATGCTGAACTAGCTCCTATTTTTCGGCTTAAACTTTACATAATGTTGTCAAATTGTATTTAATTTTGTAGCTATTTGTTTTTACACGTACATGTACTCATTTTATTTTTTCTGTTTTGTCGAAAATAAATTATTTTTTCTTTCTTTCTTTCTCCTCCTTTTTGCGGGTTTACCATGTCCAATGGTAAAATGGGTAAAAGAAATTGTAGCCTGTGATTGTGAGAAAATCGGTAGAAATAATAATAGTATCTTGGGACAGTCACACAACGCTATCTGATCCCAAACTAAGCAGAGCTTGTACTTTGGCAACCAGACAACTGATAAACATACTTATATATTTATAGATAAATAATACCCAGACACATACATATTATAGATAAATAATACCCAGACACAGAATAAACCATTGTGTTCATCACACAAAGTTTTATCCTGGGTGGGGATTGAACCCACCTCTTGCGTAGCAGTCGGATACACTCCCACCACGCCACAGAGGCAGTAAAAAAATCGCCAAATTTATTATGCAAGTGTAACCGTATAATACGAGTAGGTAGGTAATTGATTTCTTTGGTAAAATAGTGGGTGATATCGTCAAAAAACTAGATAAGTGCGAGTTGGACACGCCCACCGAGGGTACATATTATGAATAGTTCAGGAATCAAGTGTCGCAGTTTTAAAATGAACGGCCGTATCTTTTTAGGGTTCCGTACTTCAAAAGCAAAAAACGGAACCTTTATACTTTGTTGTCCGTCCGTCAGTCTGTCGTAGACTCTTTTTCAGGAACGCATGGAGTTGTAATTAATAAAACCATATACCTACTCAGGTCTACAGTTTTTGAAGCTGGAAAAAAAATCTGACTTCTACGTTCTCTGAGCCTCGATTTCTGAACTATTCATAATATGTACCTACAAATTTATACGGAACCCTCGGTGGGCGAGTCTGACTAAACACAACTAATTAACTTAGAAGTTTGGGACTGTAGACCTGAGCATATGGTTTTAATTTCAACTCGATACCTGCATGCGTTCCCGAAATAAAGGACGGACGGACGGACGGACGGACAACAAAGTGATCTTTTACGGGCCATTTTCCCTTTTGAGGTACGGAATCATACATAAAATTCTTATAAAATCTCTTATCGCGAATGTTTTTACCCGAAAACACATTTCCTTTGATGAAAGGAATTTGGGGAATCACTCTATTTGTCTACTTAATCAAATGTTGAGTTATATTCGTAATACTTTTGACTATGTGTACAAATACATGTTATAAAAGCGTAAAACTATTTTGAATACATTTAATGAAGCGAGACCAATTGATGCATTTAATGTAGCGACTCAAATGGCGACCTTAGTTACCGTTATAGCAAACAGTATACCGATAACTATACTAAGTTGCCAAGATTATTAATGGTTAAAATAGGATAGGTACACATTCCACGATGCAACTTTTCGTCGATTAAGTAGATAAGACCACACCGCGAGCATGGAGTGCCCTCCTAAAAATATTTATTTTTATTATTTTGCTATCAAACTAAGTAGCGGCTACTACAAGACATTTTTTTTACCAAATTTAATCAATATTCATTGTGTAGTCTTTGAGTAAAATGCCTGTGTCATACCGACATGACGAAACTATACGGGTTCCGTTTATGCAACTTTGACTACAAATACCTCAAAATGGCCGTTTTAATCGAAATTTAACTGCAACTGCACTGCTTTAAATACGTGAATTGGCCTCCAGAGTGACTTTCGAATATCAACAATTTTCAGTATTTTGCGGTAAATTTGTGATTATTTTCTAGCGACACTGGGTCGTATAATAAAACACGCTTTATTTTTGAGCCTTGAAAATATACAATTTGTTATTTTTTAATCAGATTCGATTTGAGGCTATATTTTTTTTATAATCTAATGATGCAGTTTTAAAATATTTACCTTAAGACATTTTTGCATTCACTATAGCATTTAGTTTCAGATTTAACCATCCCTACCAATTTAAAGAGCCACCCCCTATATACAGCGATCTAAGCATAGCAATTAGTAATACATAAAAGTATACACTCACCAGTCAATCCCAAATATAAACCTAAATTAACTTGCAGTCTTGGCAGGAAGTATGATCCACCAACATCAGGGAACAGTCCAATCTTCGTCTCAGGCATAGCAATCACAGTCTTCTCTGTAGCTACCCTATACCTTCCATGAACAGACACACCGAGGCCTCCTCCCATAGTGATACCATTAATGAGAGCTACATATGGAATCTTGTATTTTCCAATAAGATAGTTCACATTATACTCCGCGTGGAAGAACCTTGGTCCTTCAACTTTGTCTATGGCCATTTTGACGTCACCACCAGCACAGAATGCTTTCTCCCCAGCTCCTTTGATGATTACTAAAGATTTCTGACTCTCCCATTCTCGAAGTTGCGGTAGTAGCTTCGTTACCATCGATGTGTTGAGGGAGTTCAGGGCTTTTGGCCGGTTTAAAGTGATTATGCCTGCGTTATTGAGTGATTCAAAAAGGACATCTTGTTCTTGACTAGACATTGTGCGCTTTAGAGCGAGTGGCGCCGGTCTTGTTAATTTGATGCTTAGTTTGAACATCTGTAAATATGATTGGATGTTTTAAAGTCCAATTGTGTTTAATTTACAGGTTTTTTAAATTTGAAAATGCAGTGTAGTCTGTTTAGCAGCTTCACATTTAACGACCAACTACTTTTAGCGACCACATATTAAAACCAAACTTTTGGCGATATTTATATATAGCCAAAAGTTTGGTTTTAATATAAGCCACTTTAGAAGTACATCCGTTTGGTCTTTATTCTTAGTTTATGAGAAAAAAATCAAAGTTAAGTATTTTTTAGACCATCAAATTAATACGAAAATAAATTCCAATTTTTTCTTAAGTGGTGTTAACATCAGATATTGCTAATTTAATAGCCCTTTAAAAAAATGTGTGTATTTTACACACATTTTTTTTATTTTTATGTGTTATTTTATTTTTAATAGTTTCGGATAAAAACGCGATTTTATATCCAAAGGCGTATTCGATAAATTAACGAAATGATTTTAGAAGTACCAAAAGATCCCGTACAGATTATAAGCTGTAATGTGTGTAAAGAGAAAAATTATTAATACACAAGTGTATTAATAATTTTTCTCTTAATAATTTTTAGGCACTTTCGAGTAGGCGTGGCTTGGGTATATTTTGTGAGAAGTAAACTTAAATTAGGATATGAATTGCTGATTATATTAAATTCTAATACATAATATTAGGCTGCAAGTTGGGCTCCATTCCTATATTTATTCCTACAATCATTTAACCTAAAGAAAAATTATAAAATATGTGTATTTAATTAACATCACTTCGACTGCCTCTGTGGCGCGGTGGGAGTGTACGCAAGAGGTCGTGGGTTCGATTCCCACACGGGACACTACTTTGTGTGATCCACAAATTGTTGTTCCGAGTCTGGGTGTACTTTGTGTCCGTGACTTGTATGTTTGTAAAGTCCCCCGCGACACAGGGCTTTTATCCTAATGCGGGAGTCGTCTTTCAAAAAAAAAAAAAAAAATCACTTCGATAAAAAAATAGTTATTTATTTTCGTTTTTGATGACCTGAAAAATACTCAACTTTGTAATTTTTTTCTCATTAACTAAAAATAATAGGAGATCCCATAGGTCCGTGGAATAAAAAGGGCATGTCCGATACTGGGACTTAAAAAACAGTGTGCTTTCGCTTATAACGATCGACCGCTTTTAACGACGGAGTTTCACACAAGTTTCTCCACATAGACTAGTATGTAATCCGGTTACAACGACGACGAGTATTGACGTGTGTTCAAATTAATCGTAGGTAAGAATTATCAAAATATTTAATCATGTCTAGTAAGTTAAGATGTTCTAATAATTACCCTGATAGGTTTTACTACATTTGTGGTGACTACCTACATTTTGTAATCAAATCAGCTAAAAACTATTACAAAGACTGTGATCTGCGTGTATTTTCATACTTCGGTATTAAAATTCGCCTGAATACCAAAATAGAGTGCAGGTCCCTCATACAGTATTTAAATGTGCATTGAACATTTGAAGCAAAACAGCAAAGCAATTCGTCAATTTCGACGTCAAAAAGCAAACATTATAATTGTCAATACGCCGTAATATTATCACCGGTCCCATGGGCGTCGTTATAACCGGATTCTACTATACTTTATTAACTTATTAATTCCTGTAATTCTATTTTATTATTAATTTATATATAATTTAGGAGGGAAAAAAATATGTAATAGTTTTTACAAACATACATATATAATATATAATAAAGTAGCTTAAAAGCCTTGAATTTAACCACACCTTTCTATGGCATATTGTTTAATTAAAAGACTTCAGATTTAAGTTCAAAACTAGTTTAGTAAAATTCTCTCTTTTCATCCTTATCATGTACACAAAATAATGTGGACATTTAAAAAACCTCCAACACTTGAGACAGACTTATCACTTGCAAAACATCAAACAAAGCTTTCTTAGCTCACTACAAAAAAATGCATCCAAATATGGATGGCTGATTGTGTGCCACAATGCCACAGACAGGCATACTGAAACACACATTAAACTTAACACACCCCTGCTCGTAGGCGGATCCAGGGGGAGAGAGCATGGGGCACATGCCCCGTCCTACCCCAAGGGTTGTTTTGTTCAGTTATTTGCACATTTGCCTCTTGTGCCCCACCTCTCCCCACAGATCATTTTTTTTACCCATTTGTCACTTGTGCCTACCAGAATGACATTCTGAATGTGCCCATACCCGTGCTTTCAGATGAGGGGTTAAAAATGGCCATATCCAATGCATTTCCACCACCAATTTATGTTACCATCACCTATGTTTTGTAACAACAAAACCTGTGTTTTTACATTTATATATCTTGTATTATTCTACAGATTTATGACATGCATGTTATACCGCAAAGTGTTTTAAAATTAATAACTTCACAACATAATACAATAAATATATTAATAAAATTAATTCTTACAATACTAGGATAAATTATTAATGTTTATGCATAGGTTTAACAAATTATCTGTAAAAGGAAAAAGTAAGTAGGTATAATTATATTATATTTTGTAGTCTTGTTAATTAAATTTCATCACATAAATTATCTTTTAGTACTTCATACACATGTGTTACAATAATTAAATTTCATTTGCACTATTAGATAAATGCCAGGGAGCACAAAGTCCAAAAAAAAACATTGCTCCTAAACTGCATTATATTTTAACTTTAACATTTCAATTATGTTATTAATAAAAGGGAAATATTCAAAAGCAATATGAGACTGTAACTGTCCCAATAAAGAAACTAACAAAGAGACCTGTTTTATCTATAATAATAACATTATGGAAACTCAAAGTTTTTTTAGATATTTATTGTATTAATTAGAACCAAATTGGAGTACTTCATAACAATAATTAAGAAACTAGTAACCAATGTAAGGCTAAAACTGTGAGAAAAATATCAATACAGCATTATTATCCATTTTTTTTTAGTATTGAAGTTTTAAAATTGAATATTTTTTAAATAATTTAGCACTATGAAGTAATAACATTAAATTACAGTTAAAAATATGGGACGGCACATGTGCGGTAAATACTATACAGATAACATAAATAATTACATAATTACTTACTTTGAACCTAGAAAACCGCCTTATCGATAAATAACTTGCCAAAATCACTACGTATCCTTATCAAATGATAAAAAAATACCGCACCATTTATAAATTCACGAATACTCGTAAAATGTATCGTGAACCGTGTGCTATTGCGAATGAAATGTTAATGATAGAAATAATAAATCTACCCAAAAACCGGTCCACGCCGTCTTCAAAAATGCGTTTCGCATATTATTTGCCTGAGCAAAACGTCATTTTTGTCACAAAATATCAGCTGGGGGCTAGGGGACGCTGCTTGTAATATAGTGACGTATGTTGACGTGAGGTTGACGTACATGACAGCATGACAGAACCAACAGTGTGCATGGAGTATTTACAACCAGGAGGATGCCGTTACGACCAAATCTTCGAACAACTGGAGTTACCTGTCAGTGCCGCTTTCAAGACTACGAACCGGATCCGCTGAAGGCAAACCATTGATCGACTGTTAACGAGTCACAATTCCCAGCAATGGAGGAACGATTAAGAAGAAGAAAAAGAAGTGTGTATTTCGTACGTTATACGTTAAGATTGCCTTTTTTGCTACAATTATCATTATATCTAGGTGATCTAAGATGTGCACATTTTTGAACGATTTTACACATACGTATTTGTATTATAAATAATTATTATTAAATTAATTTATTTTATCATACAGTTTAAAAAATAAAGACACAATTTATTCTACTTTCGGCGCGATTATTTCCCAAAATAATCACATAATCGAAAAAGTTTCTTCGAATCCAATGATGTTATATATAAAAAGGTGTAGATAGGTGACAAGCGCTCATCAAGCGGGCACCATAAAACTTAGACAATCGACCAAATTTTTATATGTCGGTGTTGCATCGCCGGAGTCAACAGATGAAACAAAAAAAATTAAGTACTCTCTACCGAGAGGGATGAAAGCGGTGGATTATATTTTCTCGTTTACGCTCATTTTAAATCTTGCTTTCCTATTTTTTTAACATTGCAATATATAAAAACATGTGCGCCTAATGCGCCGTTTAAATATTGTACCGTTTTTAAAGATCGAATGTTGTTTAAGTAACCTATCTACACCTTTATAAATAAAATATAATTGTTAGAAACCTGTTGTTTTAAAATACCTGTCAAATGATGTGCCACACGTTGAAGTTTGCAAAAAGAAATCAACTTGTGTTACAGGTGTGGCGTACCTCCTCGGGAAAAAAAAATAGTGTAACATCTTTGTTAAAAAATGTTTTTTAATCATTAATTTTGAATCCCAGATTACAAATTCATTCACAATTAATTCTAAGCAGCATGATTCAAATAAATAAATGATTTCAATTACATACTACAAGAAGGTGTAACCATTTCCTGTTACCTGCCACACATCCTCTTGTTAAAAATTGTTAGATCTTGTTATTATTTGTATTACACTGAATTACTGGAACCATAAAGAAATCCCTCCCATCATAGAAGCTTTACCTTAAACCTTGAAGAATCCATTATTAAATTTCCTAAGATCCCTATATAAAGTTATGAATATGAAGTGCTCTGTTTTATACTGCTTGATACCGGAATCTCCAAAGGACCCAATGGTGCTAGCATAGCTTTTGGTGCATTGGTGGAGGAGTATAGGAGGGAGACGGAGAGTTTTTTTCAGATGCATCTAAACTGAGTCATGGTGGTTACACTGGGGTAGCTATTTATTACCAAAATTCAAAAAATATTTTAACATTCAAGCGCCAAAGAGTCCTCAGTGTTTACGGGGGAATGTATTAGAATCCTGGAAGTTTGTCTTTTTATTCAAGCACCCAATATTTAAAAAGCAGTTATGTTCACAGACTCACATAACTGTCTCAAGGCCCTAATTCAAAATTCTTTTAGAAACAAATTATGTTCAGGGTGAGGGTAAGATTGAGATAAACTAAGATAAAAGATTAAAATGATATCTATATTTCAGTACAAAGTAAATTAAAAATAAAGGGATGAGATGAGTATGAAACGCGTCCGGTGGAACGTTTACGTACTATTAAATAAAATTATTAACCTTATTGTATAATATCGAGTCAAACGATGCACTATTGCGAAATACTGACACATTCGACTCGTGTAACCTATTGTACGGTGATTGACCCGTCCAAATTACATAACACGCAAAGTGTTATGTAATTTGTACGGTGCTAGACATTAAAAAAACCTCTATTCTCATGTGAAAGGAGTAGTAAATCAACCCACCTAGTATGGATCCACAGTCAATGTGGCATTAGTGACAACGATACACTTGCTAAAAGTGCAGTTTCTTCACAGACCGTGGATTTTAGGCACCTTGCTCATCATGTTGGAGACCGATTAAACCTGCCTTGGAGAATCCGAGGAGGCAACTCTTGCTGGCAGGAATAGTGGAATAACTCCTCCAAAATTAAAGGTAGACATTAGTATGCAATCCAGCCCACCATCACTCCAAAACCATGGTTTAAGAAATACAAGAAAGTGTCTCAAACAGATCATATCAGTTATTTTCAGCCTTCGTGTAGTACATTGCTGTTCTCCTGTGTTGCTCCATATGATCCGGGTACGAGACTCATCCATTTGTGAGTTGGTTGGATGAAGGCTCCTTAGATCACATTTTTTTGTCTGTCCCAAAAATACTCAGTCGCTAGATCTGTACCAGCACATTACCGAATTAAAGACTCCAGTTCCTAACTACTTCTCCTCGCTCCTAACCCACTCTTCTCTCCAACTTTAAACTGCCCTGATCACTCCTTCTTTTAATTCTCCATGATTTGACCATTAGACCTATAACACCTATCACTATCACTTGTCATTGTCAAATTTGTCAGTTGATAAACAGAATAGATTAGCGTAAGCGTATCGCATAACCTTAAAATTAATAAATTCGATTTAATTAAATAGAAACTACTAAATATTTAAAGAGAAAATAATGCCATAATGGGTGTAACAAGAAAAGTCCTTAACTGGTATGCCAGACTAGCGCCCGCTCATGGCAAATCGACTCCGCCTTATGAGCATGTCGTACAAATAGGTGATCCAAGATTACGTAAAGTCTCAGAGCCTGTGCCGCTCGATAAAATAAAAACTAAAGAAGTACAAACATTAATTGAGAAACTAGCATATGTTCTTAAGAAATACGACAGCTTCGGTATGTCTGCACCCCAAGTTGGAGTTAATATGAGAATATTTGTCATGAGACATTCTCTCAAACAAATTTCAACAGTTTCTAAAGAAATAGCCCAATTGCGGGGCATGAAGGAGATACCATTCACTGTGAGTAAGTATTACTAGTTGTGAAAGTCAAAGTACTTTATTTAACTTAGGTTACAGAATGTTACACTTATGAACATCAGACAAAATTTGGAATAGAATGATTCTGCATTTAATGGCAAGTTCGCAAGAGTAAAATCGTGAGAAAAACTTTGCAATTAAAACTCATGGTCAATTTTTTGACATGCTGATTATTACAATATATTTGTATATACAGTTAGCCAGTACTGCAACCATTACACCATGAAACCCATGTAAGCCATAACTATAGTATGTAAAGTGGGTATAATCAAGTTTTAAAGGAAATTAGCCCCTTATGGTTTGGATGGAAGGATCAACTTTTTGTAAGTTGATGCTTCCATCCAAACCATAGGCGGCATAATTACAAAATTAAATATTAAATTTAAAATATTCAATATTAAATTGACATAATATTATAACATCTCACAGAGTAATTTTTATAGGCATTTCTTGCCAATTACATTGTTAATACAATAATTGCATTTTTGAAAGATTCTATCTTTCAAAAATGCAATTATTGTATTAATCATTGTAGACTAATGGCTAAGGCATCGGTCTTACAATTGTGAGGTTGCGGGTTCGAATCCTACCCATTATACTACCAATTTGAACCCACTCCTTACACAAGCCTTTGAGCTTAGCTGGAGGGGTTAACAAGGTTGCTAGTAATGTGGGACCCAACCATACATTGCTAGTTATCTTTAAAAAAAAAAAACTTACAGAGTGGATGGGAATATTAGTTGATTGTAAGGGTAACTACATACATTGTGCTGTATTATTACCTTCTGTGCAGAATTTTGTAGTTTTATTGAAAAGTGCCTATATGTTTCAGGTGTTTATAAACCCAAAGCTGAAGGTGCTTGACTACCAGAAGGTAGTCCAGGGTGAAGGATGTGAGAGTGTTCAGGGGTACATAGCAGAGGTCCCCAGATACAAAGCTGTTGAAGTTACAGGTACATAGTTAATTTATTAGCCCACTGTTGTCCACTTTAGTATGACAAGTGTACATGGAGGGGTAGCTAAACCTCCCCAATCAGGGGCACAGAGAAAGTAATCACTATGTTTTAATCAGGGGTTTGACTTCTTCAGGTACAGCATTTGGTTTTGTTTTTCTATTTTTATGTACAGACAGGTGAATGATCTTCCTCTATTTGTAATCTTTGGTAAGCCTGCCTATGCAAGAACAATATAGTTTAAAAATGTAATTAATAGGATGATTTGAATTTTTAAATTTACTGTTGATAAAATTATTGTGTGAAATCTGTTGGATTTATGAATAATATAAATGTAAGTTTATGTTGAGTAAATTTAGCTTATACATCGGGTATATACACAGGTATAAAAATCAAACAAAACCTGGCTAAAAGCAAGTTATTTATATGATAAAATAGTGGGTACTTACCAATAAATTGTACCTGTTGTGACACCTTCGGCGTCTATGGTAAGACTGATCATAAAGTAAATAAAATCATTTCCCTTGTTAATTTCAAGGTCATGACATTACATAAAATAAAGAGTATTGTTTCTATGCGCTTGTGATTGTACAACAATTATTAAACAGTCACAAAACACTGACAGTAGAGAAGGTAAGCTTCATGCAAAGAATCTTGCACCACTTTGTTTCAAAGGTGTTTTGAAATTACAAATCCATGTCTGTGTGTTGCTCAAGCGACCATTATATGTGCCATTCTTTCTGTACTACTGGTTTTTTGTGAGTTACTGTAATCACTGTTTCTATTAGGGAAGTGGCAGTAGCGTAAAGTAGCGCAATAGAGAGGTTTCTAATAGGATTATACTACCAACATGAAACCACTCCTAACACAAGCAATTTATTGTTTTTAAACTTTAATTATTGTTCTTTAACATATGATATGAATTATTTTAATGTAGAAACCTGTTATTCATCTGATGTTTACATTAACATCAGGTAAATAAAAGGTTCATATCTTTAAATAATTCATGCAATTAAGTCCCGATATCTAACAAGCTTAATGACTGCCTCTGTGGCGCGGTGGGAGTGTATCCGACTGCTACGCAAGAGGTCGTGGGTTCGATCTCCACCCAGGATAAAACTTTGTGTGATGAGAATGATGGTTTATTCTGTGTCTGGGTGTTATTTATCTATAATATGTATGTATTTAGAAATATATAAGTATGTTTATCAGTTGTCTGGTTTCCATAGTACAAGCTCTGCTTAGTTTGGGATCAGATAACGTTGTGTGAGCTGTCCCAAGATGATAAAAAAAAAAAAAAAAAAGCAATTTAGCTCAGCTAGAGGGGTTCTCATCTATGTCTTTAAAAAAAAAACAATGATTCTTTTTGTTTTAAAAATTAGTAAACTTTTTATTTTAAAAATTAGTAATCTTTTTATTTTAAAAATTAGTAATCTTTTTATTTTAAAAATTAGTAATGTTTTATTTTAAAAATTAGTATTCTTTTTTTTATTACCAGTACTTTGTTTATGGTTCTAGGTCAAAATGAACATGGAGAAGCTACAACCAAAGTGTTTGAGAATTGGGGAGCCAGGATAGCACAACATGAGATGGACCACTTAGAGGGCAGGATATATGTTGACATTATGAATAAGAAGACGTTAGAATGTGCGTGTTGGGAAGAAGTCAATATGTCTAAAGGAAAACTTGTTATACCATTTAGCCCACAGTAAAATGTTAACAACAATATTTAGTTTTGTTTCTTTGACATATTCGAAAATGAGAAGGAGATCAAAAAAATAATAATGTAAATATTAAGATAAATAAAGGGGTTTTGCCATTTGATTACAATAAATTAGAAAATTCTTATTCTTGAGTTCTATTTTTACTTGTATGCGAACTTGGCATCAAATGTAGATTTATGTGTTTTAAAATCATATCAGATGTACTTATGGCCTCGTTCAGAGTGCTAGAGCGGGAGATGAGTGTAGACGAAAGTCAGGTTAAGTATAAAAATATACCTAGACTCGCCAGAGCTACCCGCCTGCAAGCTAAATTGAAGCTTATAACCGCGCGTGAACCGTGAATTTTCTTTGCGCGCCACAGTTTTATGACCGAGCTGCGAAGTCCGCATGGGGTTGACACTTAAGAAGTTTTTGTACCTAGTAATTTTATTAGTTTTAAGATAAATAAATAGATTACGAGCGTACATTTAGCATTATAAACATAAAAATTTCAATTGTCGTGTGTTCGATTCCCATCGGTGTAGATATTCCTTTGTAAACATCATCCTATCCTGTTCCTAATATTTTTCTAGGCAACTAATTAAGGATCTTTATTTTAACTATTACTGGTACTTATGGAACTAAAGAATTAAAAAAGAACGACCGGCTGCCGCCGCTGCTTTTACACGTACTTCAATGACGCAGTGGAATTATAAAAAATTGACAATTCTGATTCACTATTCGTTTTATTCAGACATCTGTAAACACAGCAATATCTTTTAGACGGATTATATTGACGTTTAGGCTTAGAAGACATTGCGGGAGTCGAAAAGAAATAAAAAAATCGCTTTATTAGTTTAGTACGCGCGAGCGTGACGCACGTGACCGCTACTGTTGTGCGAGCCGAGGGACAGCCTACTGCCATACGCCCCTTCGAGGGGCGCGCTGCCCGAATATACCTAAACTGCGGAGTGACACCCCAAACCTTTACTCTGAACTTGCAATGAGTTAGATAGAAGTAGGACTAACATTGAAAATATCTTCATCCCTAAAGGCGCGTTCCTATTACCTAAGTCTGTGACGACAGATTATCGTATCGTTTAAAGTGTTGTGGTTTGTGTATTTAAATGAAGATATTTAATACATACACAATACATAAAAGACACGATTAACTGTTCAACTGTTGTCCACGACCTTTTTCAAGAACGGCTAGCACGACAGCCGTAAAACGATAAAAAAACGAAGTCGTGTGTCGTTGTAGCGACTATCTATCGTAGTTACGATTAAAATACCGTCTCATCGATTACAACGACGATAATGTGACTGGCGTGAACCGTAAAAATATCGTCTTGATCCAATGGGAACAACTAGTTATGACAGTCGTTCAACGATAAAATATTTCGAGTATACTGTGGCGATAAACAGTCGATATAATTACATCTTTGAAAGATACAAAACTTTGAAGTCTGAAGTCTAGACCCAGGAATCGAACCCGAGACTTCCGTATGCCAAACCGGGGCCGGAATCGAACCACCTATCTCGACTATGTTACTAGTCCTCAAATTTCTGTATCCTTTCATGCTCGCGAGTTGGGCCCTCGCATGCGCCATCTAGCCGGTAGTTAAAGAACTATCACGGCTTTTGTTACTGCTTCGTTACCGAGAGCATTTTAACAAATTATGATGCGCAGGCCGAATATTATAGTAATTTTTATAGGCATTTCTTGCCAATTACTTTATAATAAAGAATATTACGATACGCGTAATACATAACCCTTCCTTGCAGTCGTAGTCGTCAATAAAAACCAAAGAGTATATAAGCAATGTTTTATTTGATTTAACTTTTACAATAAAGTGACTTTTGTTTAATTCCGAATAATATATTGATACCTGTACTTAGTATAACAAATATTAGCGATATGAGTACGCGACAAATAACTAATAAATAACATCAGTTAAAACTAAACTTAGAATTATTACATACTGTTGTTGTCTTTAAGTAAAACATGTTTAAGAAACACAAAATAGAGGTGGCATAATTACCTACTATTCCCTTTCAGTGTGGGCTTGACTGGTTGAGGGTACTTATGAAAAACATAACTAAAAATAAACTTGTTTATATGACCTATACATAGAAAACCTATCTCGACCTATCAAAGAAGAGCTGTTATTTCTTTCGTGCGTTTAACACATTTGAACAAACAATATAAAACTATTTATTATATGTGAATTAACGCGCATTATTTACCCTAAAATTGCCTGACGTTTCGACCAGGTTGCACCGGCCGTGGTCACAAGGGAACCTGGTCGAAACGTCAAGCAACTTTCGAGGTAAATAATGCGCGTTAATTCCCGTATAACAATATAATAGTCTGTACAAATATGTTAGTTGCTTCCCTTTAAAGTAGAGATTTCGCAGATATAACTTGTTCTTAGGATAGGTCGATCTAATAATCTCATTGCAGTGATGTTGAACGCATTTCATTTAAACGCAAGCTTAAATTTTATCACAGCTAAATGTTGCCTTACGCGTTTGTTCATTGTTGCACTTAGTTCATCTAAAGTACACAACATATTTTAATATGATTTTCATTATCAATAAGATCATTTACAGAAGGTTTATGTTACCTTTATTTTGTCTGTCTTAAATAAATGTTATTTATCTAACAATAAGTTGTTACGCGAGCTGCATCTAGTTCTAATATACATATCATTTGAATGTAACATTTAAACATCAATTTGTTCGTAATAATAATATACGAGATGTAGTTCATACTAAATTATGTTTTGTTGCAATGTCCAATATTATAGTTTTATACCTAATAATAAAGCTGAAGAGTTTACTTGCTTGAACGTGTTAATCTCCGAAAATGCCAGGCCGATTAAAATGCAAGTTGGCATGAAAGTAGCTTGAAGCTTGCTCCGTTTATTGCTATAAACAGCAATTTACGCATAAAGGGTGGGAACGTAGGAAGATTAATACATATTTTAGTCTTATCTTTAGAAACTAAGTACTTCTACCAACCATTGTTCGCCTCTCGCTTCCTGGCCATAAGTCATTACTCACATTAAAATCTCATAGGTGCATCATGTCATCATGATTATTTATTAGTATATTGCAACAAAACATATATTTTCCAAAGTAACGTTACACATCAATCCCCGTTTGCCTCATTCATAACTATTCAGTTCACATAAATATCTAACCTTGGATATGGTAATGTTACACTGGGTTTATTTTTTCAATTGTATTTTATGACAGATCTACATTTTGTCATCTATATGTACATTCTATATATCTCTTGTAACATCGAGGAATTAGTGACGTTTTTCGCAAGAGACTACACGCAAGCACCATTTCCTAAGTATAAAAATATATATTTATATGAAAAAAAAGTTTTATGAGTACAGGATCTCCACAGTAAACTCATGTTTTATGTTTTTTTTTTTACTTTGGCGCCGGCGCCTATAATATAGTCTGTTTACAATCATGGCCTCTGGCCTAAAAGTTGGTTATCAAGTATTGGATTATGTTATAATGTTCCCAATTCTTCACTTGACATTCACTCTATTACATAACCATAATATTTATTCAACTGTGTAGTATTTTATTTTGATTATTGTTGAAGATGTGGAGTTAAAATATTATGTTAGTACCTACCACACACCACTTACATTTCTTAGAGGAAGTGTAATTATACAGAGTAAATTAATATTTTTGAGTTGCAGAGGCAATAATTTGCTACGCTACTAAGAGTTTTTTCTTTCGATATGCCCGCAATCAACAATTAAAACTTAATCGTACAATATAATTATTTTTTTTCATTCTATTGTCTGAATAATTATTCAGACAATAGAATAGAATGAAAAAAAATAATTAAAAAGAACGAAAAACTGTAATTTCTTCAAGATATTGGCTTATAACTTACTTACATAAGTATTGAAATTAGTCATAGATGCAAATCGAATGTTGTGAAGAAGCATCAATACTAGTTCTAAATATGAAAAACTTTTATATATAGCTTTTTTTTCTGAAGTGATCGGAAATTTATAGCAAAGAGTTTCAGCATTTTTTTTTTACTAAAACCTTCAAATATCCACAATGACATTACCATACCCTTCCTTACTTGAATCCCTGTATATCTACGTATGCAGTTATCTGAGCGGGTTGCTGGCCAGTGACGTGAGGCTGGTCAGAGATGACGGTCCGGATGCTGCGAGGCTGAGCCGGTCGGTCTCCTCATCCGCTTGGTTGTTTCGTAGCTCTTGTAGTGTGTACACGAATTTGCTCCATTCGTCGTGGCGAGGTTGGGAGACGGACTGTTGGAAAATAATGTTGGTTTAACCGGGCATATTACTTGAGCTGTGATTGAATTTGTTGTAGTAAAATTGTGGTCAGCGATTTCGTCAATTTTGCAGTATGTAGTAGTATATTTCAATTTACTAATTTAGGGATAATGGGGATAGGGAGTAATGAGCAAAATACATTTTTAACAAGTTAATAATAAAGTAAGTTTCCAATAATTTGAATTATTGATTAGTAACTCTTAACCAATATTTGTGCAATCTTGATGTAAGTTAATTCTCAAGCCCAGGAGGCGAATTCACGTATTTAAAGCATTACAGTTGCAGTTAAGTTTCGATTAAAACGGCCATTTTCGTATTCTTGTAACTTTGGGATCGACTACGTTTATCGTTTTTACGATCGACGTTTGCGCTCCGTTCTAGAATGTCATTATTGCGCTCTCGAGACGCATACTTAATGCAAGCGTATTTGAGATTGATCCCAAAGTCACAAGAATATAAAAATGACAGTTTTAATCGAAACTTAACTGCAACTGCACTGCTTTAAATACGTGAATTGACCCCCAGATCACAAAGCAGAGAGTATAGAATGAAAGGTGCATACAACTTTGGAACAAAGGGTCAGAGGTTCCGTGTCACAAGCTCGAATCGTACGACGCATGTGAATTAGAAAAGTTTTATATGTGGATTTCAGAACCATCAGACTTCGATTTTGTGCGTTAATTTAACGAAATAATAATAATAATATCTTCAACTCACACAACGTCATCAGGTCCTAAACTAAGCATTGCTTGGACTATGGAAACCAGACAACCGATAAACATACTTATTATATTTCTTAATACATACATATTATAGATAAATAACACCCAGACATAGCTCATCACACAAAGTTTTATACTGGGGATCGAACCCACGACCTCCGGCTTAGCAGTCAGGGTCATTAACAGCAGGCCAACAGGCCAGTCAACAATATATAGGTACCTCGGCGAGCTCGTAGACCCAGATCTTGCCGGCGTCGTCCCCGGCCGTGACGAGCGTGCCGGCCGGCGCCCACGACACGCGGCTGAACGCCACGCCGCCCTCCGCCTGGATCGACGCCACCGGCACCTGCCCACACACACACACACACACCATGTTAATGAGTGTTTGAGACTGCTATTTTGCGCTCTTTTTAGGAGCGGATCCAGGATTTAATTCTTAGGGGGAAGGGGGGGGGCATGGAAGACAAATGGCAGTACCGGATTTAACGTGTTTACGACGGGGAGGAGTGCATTTAGTTTTGACTGAGTTGGCCGAGTGTAAGTTGCAGGATGTGGGGAAAACTCTTCTAACCTAAATTTGAAATCATAAACTACATCCACAATAACAAAATATTTGCGAATTATACAAATTAAAACGCGTGGGGATCAAATTAAAGTTTGGTGATATATACTAAATTTGAATACATTTTAAAACAAGACGTTGTAGGAATACAGTATAACCGGGTTCCAAGATGATCTTTCACCATCTTGGAACCCGGTTATCAACAAATGCAATCGTAGCCGTAAAGACACCGCGCCTCAGTGTAAAGACGTTGTAAGTGTAGTGTGTAGAAGTACCGACAGTACAAATTATCAAAATGATCGAGATCAGGCGAGGGTAGTTGAAAAACCCCGCGCCTCACGGAGATTTGACTTTTGAATTTGAGATTAGACGGATGGTTTTATTTATGGTTTATTTTTATTTGAGTGAGGAAGTGCATGTGGATGTGACACACGATACTTCCATACACACATCCATACATATATCCCCACATATCGCACCCTTAGTAATATAAGGGCATAATCCAAAAAAGTAAAATTTTGGGAAATAGCGTTTAAAGATTCCGGATTCTTACATTTTAGTTTATTTTTCGAATAAAATGCTTATTATTTAAGTTATAATTGTGAAATTTTGCAGTTTTGATCTTTAATAACGGCTTTATAAATAGCCATTTAAAAAAAAAGAAAATATACATATTTTGGTAAAATACAAGTAATTGAAAATATATATTTAAGTTAGGCCCATATAGTACATAAAAACATAAAAGAAATGTGGACCTATTTAAGTTTCATTCGGTATATTACTAACGAGCCGGTTACTGTTTAGTGTTTTATTATAGTTAGTACTCTATATCACAAAACAAAACCGCAGGTCTGAACTTATTGTTATCATTTTACAAATAAAATATCATACAAAATGAAAGTAATGCTTTAATAATCAGTCTATTGTCATCTATTTCGCTATTATAGTCATCTATTGCGCTATCGTACACAAACATGACAGTTAAAAAAATGACAATGACAACGTCACGGCATATAAACAGTATATCTTTAAGAATAAAATACATATTGATGAAATTTCAATAATATATTTCGATCTAATAGACATAATAATAAAAAAATATGAAATAATAAATCACAAAATCAAAAATTTTAATGAAATTAAGAAAAAAATAATCGTTACCCGGACTCTTCAGGTTTCTACACCGCCCAATTTCCCACTTAAGCTATAATAACATTATAGATGGTGACGAAATTTACCTTCGTATTATAATGATATTGTAGCAGTCTGAACAAAATAAGTTTACGTACACCAAACTAATTCATAACACGTAAACGTAGATTAAAAAATAATCTAATAAAATAAAGACAACATGTTATTATAATAAGAAGCACAGTATGGATCTACCAATTGCTTGTTAATAAGATCTTTGAGATCATTCTTTTTAGCAGAACTAAGTTGTAGTGGCTCTAAGTATGTCTTTTGCATGGTATGTCCTCAATATCTGGGATCCTTTTTCCCTTATTACGTATATTGACTTTTTTGAGTTGATGAAGTTGACGTGTCATATTTAAGGTCATCACTTACTGTTAAGCTTATTGTGTTTGCCGCATTGGTGATCTTTTATAAAAACCCCCGTATTTTGGTTCTCAACCTGTACAGTTCGAAACATCTTGTGTGAAATGTTAAGTGTGTAAAGACCGTTTGCAGACGCTGGAAGAGTACGGGTATCCGTACTCTTCCAGCGTCTACGGAAAAATATAATGCATGATTTGGATTACGCGGGTTCTCGGCATTGGTATACTTGTACTTAGGCGTAATCTTGGTACTGTTAGGTAAAATATACATTCTTTCTTTATATTACATGCAGGGACTATTTTCTTTGAGTGTACAACTACATAGCTTCGACCTAAGTTAAGTTTTTTGTGTGTTTTGCATTCATTTTGTTGGATCTGCTTTACGTTTCCTGGGTTTTGTGTGAATATCATCATCTGTCGTAGTTAAATTGTATAAATCAATGAAAGTTATAGCTACAGTGCTCAGCGAAGGTTGAT
The DNA here is from genome assembly GCA_945859575.2 of Herminia tarsipennalis. Taxonomy (NCBI): domain Eukaryota; kingdom Metazoa; phylum Arthropoda; class Insecta; order Lepidoptera; family Erebidae; genus Herminia; species Herminia tarsipennalis. Next base: position 27,345,909 of record OX243837.2, read on the forward strand.
AAAGGTTTCGCTCTTGATTGTAAGTGGGATCGTCATCACTGAAGTCTACATCACTTTCCTCGAAATAAAGTAGATAAATGATGTAATTACGAACAGCTGTTCGGGGTCTAACTGATAGTAACTCGTGATAATACGATGTCAATAAGAATACTGACTGGCTGTGGGTTGGCGTTTCCATCTAAAAGTGGACGGGTTATGTTATGTATGATTGTCAGAAATGCTTGTATTAGATGAAGTAGTACTTAAGTTGCTGCTAGAACTAGAAATGCTGGAGCTACTAGAGCTGGACGAAGAGCTTGAGCTAGACGAACGACGACGCATGATGGAATTCTGAGGAGAGCTCATTATATTTCTATTTTCAATTACTTCGTCACTTCCTATGCCCAATGTTGTGATAGTTTTTCCTCCTGAAAACTTCCAGAATGAGTCGTTTGTTGCTAGGTAACACCACTTGAATATTCACTTTACTCATTAGAAAAAACCCAAAAAACAGACTTAACTGTGTAAAAGAAAACAAAATCAAAACACTAAATTAATAAAGAAACTAGGAATATCACTAATGTTGTTAACATTAATTCAAATTTGTGTAATTAACTAAAACAATAATATTTTTGTATTCATTGAAAAGGTCCAATTTGAAAAAATTATCACATAGTGCCTCACCGCATATAAAACAAGTTACGTACTATAATGAATCAATAAGTAAGATATAATTCCCTCTGAGATATTTATTTTTTTGAAATATAACGTTCTATTATCAATTAGATCCAAAAATTACAACATTTAGTGCAATATAACGGCGCAACTTCAAATTGTTCTATTTATTAAAAAAATGTCAAACAAAACTCACCAGATTTTTTTGTCATAGAAAGACACAAATAAGAATTGTACAGCGTTTTAGCGGTCCGCCTCCGACAAGTATGGACACATTGCTGGTTGCGTCCTTGTAACAGTAAAAACGGGTGACGAGCGGGGAGAGTGTGAGAAAGACACAAATATAGTTACCGAGTCATTAATATCCTTTTTCTTTCTCTGCCAGCGCTAACCGGTAGAGAATTTGATTTTGAGCCCATATAATTTAAAATCTCATTTTCCCGAAATTTTGACTTGAGCCTTTATATTACTGGGGGTGCGATATATACACAAGTGTAAGTATTTTACACGTAGCTTTCTTTTTTCCATTAGACGAAATTTTATACTTATATTTTACAGAAAAAAAACGAAAGATACGAAAAATACAATTCTGTATATCTTTCACTGATTCGTAGCCTATAAAATGATAAAATGTGTTTTAGAACATATTTTCCCTACTGCAACTCCGTTTAAAGGACGAAAAGGACAAATAAGAACACGCAGCTGTTCCGTTCTACCGCTGTAATATAAAAGGTAGTTGGCGCGTACCTCCGTGTCCCTGTTGAGGTTCCACAGGTCTAGCCGCCCAGCGGCGTCGGCCGCGGCGAAGAGCGCGGGGTGCGTGGGCGACCAGCGCGCGTCCACCACGTAGTCGCCGCTGTCCTCGAACGAGTACAGCGCTTTGTTCTCCTACACACACACACCATAACATTCACTTTCTTACTAAAAAATAACATAGGTACCAGAAATTCACCCTAGTTTCACGCCTAATGGATAATTATGTTGGCTATTATTTCGTTCGTCTATCTCTTTGACTTCTACCCCCTTATTCATCTATGCTAATATTATAAAGGGGTAAAGTTTGTGAGTTTGTAGGAAGTAGGTAATCTCTGGATCTACTGAACAAATTTGTAAATAATTTTACCAATAGAAAGTCATGTTATTTGTGAGTGTCATAGAATATACAACATAGCAAAAATGACGCAAACGAAGTGAGTGATTTCTTTTTGTATTATATTTTGAATTAGCCGACCCGCGAAACTACGTCTGCGTAAATTTTCCCCGTTTTTGCATTTTTTACTGCTACTTCATTTTTATTGGTTGTAGCATGGTGATACAAAGCCTTCCTCGATAAATGGGCTATTCAACAGTAAAATAAATTTTCAATTCGATCTAGTAGTTCCTGAAATTATCGAGTTCAAATAAACTAAGTACAGAAAAAAACGTATAAGAGTGGTATATGTCAAAATAATTAATAATTTACTTAATATTCTAATTATTACTGAAATTTTGATTGTATTAAACATTTATTTTTATATACCTACCTAATATATTATAAGTTTATATTTGCATGCCATTATTGGTCATCATATAGCAGTATCTATACAACATGTAACACCTTTTATACCTATATTATGCAAATAAATAAATGACGTGCGTGACCTTCAGGCTCCACAGCTTGACGGACCAGTCCATAGAGCAGGTGAGGTAGAGATGCGACAGGTCCACGGCACCGGCAGCGGCGTGGCACGACACGCCCGTGATGGGCCCCGCGTGCGCCTCCACGCACTCCGTCACGCCCGCGCGCTGCCCGTACAGGCAACCTACAACAACACACACTCGATCCATAACACGCCCGTGATGGGCCCCGCGTGCGCCTCCACGCACTCCGTCACGCCCGCGCGCTGCCCGTACAGGCAACCTACAACAACACACACTCGATCCATAACACGCCCGTGATGGGCCCCGCGTGCGCCTCCACGCACTCCGTCACGCCCGCGCGCTGCCCGTACAGGCAACCTACAACAACACACACTCGATCCATAACACGCCCGTGATGGACCCCGCGTGCGCCTCCACGCACTCCGTCACGCCCGCGCGCTGCCCGTACAGGCAACCTACAACAACACACACTCGATCCATAACACGCCCGTGATGGACCCCGCGTGCGCCTCCACGCACTCCGTCACGCCCGCGCGCTGCCCGTACAGGCAACCTACAACAACACACACTCGATCCATAACACGCCCGTGATGGGCCCCGCGTGCGCCTCCACGCACTCCGTCACGCCCGCGCGCTGCCCGTACAGGCAATTTACAACAACACACACTCGATCCATAACACGCCCGTGATGGGCCCCGCGTGCGCCTCCACGCACTCCGTCACGCCCGCGCGCTGCCCGTACAGGCAACCTACAACAACACACACTCGATCCATAACACGCCCGTGATGGGCCCCGCGTGCGCCTCCACGCACTCCGTCACGCCCGCGCGCTGCCCGTACAGGCAACCTACAACAACACACACTCGATCCATAACACGCCCGTGATGGGCCCCGCGTGCGCCTCCACGCACTCCGTCACGCCCGCGCGCTGCCCGTACAGGCAACCTACAACAACACACACTCGATCCATAACACGCCCGTGATGGGCCCCGCGTGCGCCTCCACGCACTCCGTCACGCCCGCGCGCTGCCCGTACAGGCAACCTACAACAACACACACTCGATCCATAACACGCCCGTGATGGGCCCCGCGTGCGCCTCCACGCACTCCGTCACGCCCGCGCGCTGCCCGTACAGGCAACCTACAACAACACACACTCGATCCATAACACGCCCGTGATGGGCCCCGCGTGCGCCTCCACGCACTCCGTCACGCCCGCGCGCTGCCCGTACAGGCAACCTACAACAACACACACTCGATCCATAACACGCCCGTGATGGGCCCCGCGTGCGCCTCCACGCACTCCGTCACGCCCGCGCGCTGCCCGTACAGGCAACCTACAACAACACACACTCGATCCATAACACGCCCGTGATGGGCCCCGCGTGCGCCTCCACGCACTCCGTCACGCCCGCGCGCTGCCCGTACAGGCAACCTACAACAACACACACTCGATCCATAACACGCCCGTGATGGGCCCCGCGTGCGCCTCCACGCACTCCGTCACGCCCGCGCGCTGCCCGTACAGGCAACCTACAACAACACACACTCGATCCATAACACGCCCGTGATGGGCCCCGCGTGCGCCTCCACGCACTCCGTCACGCCCGCGCGCTGCCCGTACAGGCAACCTACAACAACACACACTCGATCCATAACACGCCCGTGATGGGCCCCGCGTGCGCCTCCACGCACTCCGTCACGCCCGCGCGCTGCCCGTACAGGCAACCTACAACAACACACACTCGATCCATAACACGCCCGTGATGGGCCCCTACCTAAGCATTTGTCTATTAGCTTAATCCCTTACGTTGACGTAGAGACCGGGACTGCGCCATAACCTCACAAAATTACCATTGTCTAGAAAGAGACAACGCTACTTTGTGGACAATACCTGTCAAAGGCCGAACGAATTCTTCTCATTCACGCTTTGCAGTCAATATTTACTTTTTAATTGTAAGGGATGGCGCAGTCCTGGTCTATGTCATTGTCCTTATTCATTATACCATAACAAAACAATTTCTATATTAAAAGTAACGCAATTTGAAGGGAGGGGGGTTCCTATAAAACGTCCCCCCCCCCTTAGGCGGAATTGGACGAAACTATTTGCATCCCCTACCCCGTCGCGATAGTCACTTGAGTGTTAAGTAACCTTTAATGAGGGGGTACAATAACGTTACAGCGCGTTACATAGCGGGGGAGTGACTAAAATATTTTAAAAATTGCGTTACGTAATACTTGAACACCCCTTATACGTTGTTAGGCTTTACAATGATTGTATTAAAAAACAGTAACAAATTGAGGACTTGGTCCTGGGGGAGAAATACAAAATTTTCATTCGAGAAAACGAGAGAGATGACTTTCTGTTCAATGAAAAACACATATATGAGAATTTACTAACTTTTGGAAGCTTTAAGCCCTCCCTGAAACCCCCAAGCTCTTTGATACCTAAGAAGCTATATTACCTTGGTTTTCGATAGTTTTTGCTCGTCACTACGCGCGCTCGGTCTTCTAATTCAATTTAGTATTACGGGTGATCATTCCCTGTTCGTTTACAATTACTTAGTTTTTTTTTAGTTCCGTAGCCAAAATAGCAAAAACGGAACCCTTAGTTTTTTTTTACACACTAATAAAACAAATGCCACTAAGAAAAAAGTACTCATTGCCAAAGAAAATAAAAACATACCAGTATAAATATTCCCATCCTCACTACCCAGCACGAAGTTATTTACATCCCCGTGGGGGAAGCCCATGGAGGTGACAGCGACAGCCTTGCTCTGCCGGTGCTGCAGGTCCAGGGTCTCTTGCGGCTGGGACAGCATGTCCAGGGACCAGGAACACATGCGGCCGTCCGTTGACACTGAGATTAGGTTGTGGGCATTCTGACTGCCTACTACGGAGAGACAGTAGACTGGGTGCTGTGGACGAAGTAATAGTGTTAATGTTAATAACTATCATTACAGGTTGAACCTAATGCCGCATTGAGACGACTGTAACACGTAATGTAATCTTTCGTGTAATGTAACGCGAATACGTATGTAGGTGTTCCAGTTGAGAGCGCCTTTGTGTTCACGCTAAAAAGCGACAGCCGTCGGATCAGTGCGATCGTTACATGTATCCACACGTAGAATTCGCATTACATTACACGATAGATTATATTACGCGTTACACTCGTCTGAACGAGGCATAAGGGAGTAGCCATCAGGCCAGCTCTTGAACAGGTACCTACCGAGGGTGTTCCTCAGAACTGTTGTCAGACTTTTAAAATAAAACTTGTGGATTTCCCCAAAGCTAATGTTATGTTTATTATCCCACTAAATACATAATTATCATATCACATTTCTTAACAACTTAGTATTACTATTTAATATAATTCAAATCACATTTAAACGACCCGAATCGGTCGGCCATGAAACTCGCCATTCACGAATGACATCTCTTTCTTTTTATTCTGTTAAATGAGTTTCATCTACTACAATGAGGTCTGACGTGAGAGGTGGATCATCTTCAACCCACCTGCCACAGTAATGACCAACGTTAAGCAGTGTAATGTATAATTCGCAGCGGGTAGTTGTTCGCGTATTCATGTTCATTTCCACGTACTGACTGCGCCAATGCTCGCTATGTAACATGTTACATTACACCGCGTAACATGAGTTAGTCCTCACATTATTATGACAGTGTGGCTTTATTAATTAACATAGTGAAATGTAACAGTTTAATTTAAACAGGGTCAATTTTGCAATGTGCGGATATCTTTAGTGTCTCCCATCTGTAAATTATGTTTACTTTCTATAACAAGGATTCCCAAACTTATATCCACTATGACACCCTTGCGAGTTTGTCCCACCCCTCCAGCTCTCTAGTGTCAAGTTCACCAAAAAATAACTCCATATATTTTTTACTAGCTTTCGCCCGCGGCTCCGCCCGCGTGGATGTCGGTTATCGCGATAAAAACTATCCTATGTCCTTCCTCGGGACTCAAACTATCTCCATACAAAATTTCATCTAAATCGGTTTAGCTGTTTGAGCGTGAAAGCGTAACAGACAGACAGACAGACAGACAGACAGACAGAGTTACTTTCACATTTATAATATTAGTATGGATTACAAACTACGAGCAAAAACAGAATGGCTACTAATGTGCTTGCTTTTCTGAGCATAGCATCTCAAAACGTGGCTCATGTTTAAATAGTCGACATGCGCGCGCCGCTCATACGTCTCTGTCACGTCGCTACAGACTGGCAAACTACGTGGAGACGCCCCGCTCTTGGGATACTTGTGCATCACGCCGCAGGGCACAGCACACCATAGTTTGAAAAACCCTAATATCGATAATGCAGGGATGACCATGGCAGTGAGTAAGGAAATGTTAATGTAACCATGTACTAAAAATAGTCATGTACGCGCCCTCGAATGCATGTTACTGATTTCGCCAAAACTCAGCGGACTTTGTTTAACTTATCCTCAAAATTCTATTAAGTAATAAATGGTTAGGTAACGAAATGGCTGCACTCTGACCATTGACATTCTGGACGCTTGGAAGTGTTAAAAATGTGGCCAACTTAGAAAGAAGCAACTTACAGTGTGTGCGAGTGAAGACAGCGGCGTACGTTGTATAGGCGTGCGCTTCTGCACGCGGTTGTCCCACAGCACGATCTGACCGGAGTACGTGCCGCCTAAGATCAGGTTCGGGTGGAACCTAACATAACACACACAAGTGTCACAAAACACATAAATAATCATAATACATTAAGATACACAGTCAGAAGCGGATCCAGGATCATGTTCTGGGGGGGGGACCTATCACCGGCCAAGTGGGAGTAGTTTTGACCCTCAACGCAGACCAAATGTCGGTAATTTAGATATAATAATTAATTAATTGTAATTGAAGATGATTGAATGACCACTCTGGTCATTAGTTTTTATTGCCATATTTTATTCTTGTTGGCTTTACTTTATTGCGTAATGCAATGCAAACTATCAAACGTCCTTAGAGAATTGACCAACACATAAAAAGTTATCTAACTGCCTAATACTCAAACGTCACTCGATTTAAGACACTGTTAACTGTTAACTCTCATGCTGTCACTGTCACTCGAAGGTGAATACTTTGCGACAGAAATACTTGTTGTTAACATAAGTAAATCTTTTCTCGTAAGTTTTACAGTGATATTGCGAATCATTGACTACTCACCGTATTCGAGGTCTCACTTGCGTTTTTGTACTATTTAACTATAGCAAAACTCACCTAGCAAAAGTAGCACTCATCACAGGCGACTGACAATGGAAGATATCTTCGGGCGTATTCTTCTTGAACTTGGTATTCCATACGAGACACACTCCGTCAGGGTCGTGAGGAGCATCATCACTGTTGTGGTACGACGCTAGCATCAGTTCCGGGTGGGCTGACGACCAGTCTAAGCAGGTCACGCAGCGGCCTCGGGACCACCGCTCGTCGTAGAATGTACGAACTAGGGAGAGTCGGGCGTCGGATTTGTCGTCCCTGGATTGTAATGATTGGGTTAGTGTATTGAGAGGAAGATGAGTTTAGTTGAAGATGAGAAAAATGACTGAATATAATATTCAAACTTTACTCAGTTTGAGATGCTGTTAACTCTCATCCTGTGACACTGTTAATAATTGGTCAATAGTAGCGACAAAATACATTTGAGCACGACTCAAAGTTAAGTATTTGTTGAAAATTGGTAATAAAACAGATAGTTATACGTATGTCACTCGATAAGTTTTTAAATGCTCGTAATTTAAAAGCGAAAGGCATCTGTAGGTACTATATATTTTTAGAAAGCAATTTTATTTCAAAATAGAACGCAAGTAGCCAGGTTGCTTGTTCCAGTCATTTTACTACGACGGTTTCCACGTTTTTCTTTGCAACGTTCGAACTTAACCGCGAACATTTGCGTGCTATGATATTTTCTGATTTTTAATGTGGAAACAGTCAGTTAGGGTAATCTGCCCCCTTTCGAGCAACAGTTTTTAGAAGGTTCAGTAAATTTATAAGGGGGTAAAACAAACCTCGTAGATGATCATAAAAATGGCAGTAACTGCAGAAAATGTATGGACTACTGCAATAATGGTGCGAGAAGACCCACGAATTACTTACTCAGACATCGAGAAGATTCTTGGCGTTAGTTCGGGGAGCGTTAACATTTTGTATCAGCATCTAAGAATGAGGAGTTTTGACACTGAAAAACAGGCCCGTGTGGACTGGTGCCGCGAAATTTGTCTACGATTTGAAAACGGAACATCAATACGTGTTTCGGAAACCATCACAGGTGACGAAACGTGGATTTATCAATATGATCCGGAAAATACGAGACGTCGTCAGTATGGGTCTTTCCAGAAGGAAAGTTGCCTACAAAACTGTAACGTGACGTTGGTAAAATAATGGTGGCTAGTTTTTTTTTCTCGCAGCGGGCATGTGTTGACAACCATGTTGGAAAATCATCAATAGATCTGTTAACTCGGAATGGTATACAACAGTAGCATTGGCGAAAGTTTTCTAAGCTCTGCGAGAGACGAGACCAAAGCCTGGGCTTCGGGAATCATGCTGCATGACGACAACGCTTCGTCACATACGTCCCTCAGAACAAAGGCGTTTCTTGAAGATTCCAGTGTTGAATCCTTGCCCTATCCACCACTTTTTGTTTCCGATAATCAAGGAAAAAATAAAAGGGATTTTATTTCGTGTGCAGATAAAAAGCGACCGTTGCCGCCTACAAAGTTGCAATTTCAGACATACCGTATCAAGACTGGCAAAAGTGTTTTAATAGTTGGTTTAGGCGATGGAACTTTGCATAGAGAATGAAGGAGTATTTCGCGAAAATGTAAAATAAATATTGTTAATATCTTGTCTCAAAACTTATCGAGTTACTTACGTAGCTATGATGGTTCGCCTCGTACGTCGATATGAGACGAGTCTAGACAAAACGAATGTACGGCTCGCCTCGCCATTAGATAAGTGTAAAAGTTGTTAGTGTCATCATCAATGTCTATCAATCGGTTCTCTATTTTTATTCCTACGATTTTATGTCATAATTTAACATTGCATAATGTTTATACTCCTAATATTAGTTACGCATAATTCTCATGCGTCATAACTTTTTTAATCATAATTTTTTAATCCTAATCACTATAAGCATAATATTTAAAACGCATACTATGCCAAAGCATAACTTTACTTACGCATAACGACGCATAACCATAACTATTATAAGCATACAAACTATATGCCGAAAAATTAACTACAAAAGTTTTAATAACAATATTACACTATTTTATACATTGCTATCGTCAAACATGTAGGCGCATAAAATTGTACTATCTTCGACGGAGCCCCGCTTCGCGGGGCTCCTACTTTTGGGTGGTTTAAAAAAAAAAACCTAACACGAAGACTAAGGCGGGAGCTCCGCTTCGCTTCGCTCCCGCCTTAGTCTTCTAACCTAACCTATCCGAGTCGGATTGCTCTGAGTCGGGGTGTTAAAGATAATTAATTTCGACCTAACAATATTATGTATTATTTTCATAATTATATCAAATTTTGATTATGTCAAGAGTCGATTATGAGACGTGTTACTTATGGAAACTAATTATTATGCTTTACAACTTTATGCATATCAAAGTTATGAATAAATATAATAGGATATATAATATTTATGCTTAATAACACAGTATGCTAAAAACCAGTTATGGCACACTATTTTTATGACAAAGAAAATTATGCCTAATTTATTATGACAATTTCAAATAGGACAAAAATCATTATGAGTAAAAAAGGTATCCCCTATCAATCACGTCCAAAAAAAGTTATATTCCTGTATTCGAAGGCTTTATGGCGATAAAAAAAAACTACTTATTTTTATTTATTTCTTAAAAAAATTAAATACTAGAGGTTGAGTATTTTGTCTATAAAAAGAGTTATTGCTGTTATTTAAAAGTTGTTATAATAATTCGGAGATATTTAAACGCATCCAAAACATTGTTAGATACACGCCAAATCTACTTTACCATACATATAACATACTCTGTGTAATACCTATAACAATAGTAATAATGTAGTTTACCGTGACAATTGTGATCACTCCCGTTCACAAGATAGATATTACGTATCATTCAGATAAAAACTAAAACCGAATTGTAAAAAGACGTATGCTATATTGCCCAGTTACAATTTTTGTAAAATCCAATTTTTTATGTAACCTAGGCTGGATAGTCGGAAACGCATATCGGGGAATCCACCCTAAGCCATCCAGGTTTAGGGTGGATTATCGGACGTATGTTTTCATGTTCCCACCCTAGATAATTTGGAATGGTTAGTACTGTCTACAATTCGAATAATAAATGAGTTTTATGTGAGAAAGTGAGCTCACAGTGCATTCTCGCCGTCTCCCCCGCCGGTGTAGTCGGTGTAGATGTCGACGGACTCAGCGAGCGCTCGCTCGATCACGCGCCCCGCGCGACTCATGAACCGCTGGAACTCCGCCGACAGCATTATCGTCTGCTTCTCGTCAGCGCTCAGCTCGCGAACTACACATATTTGTAGGTGTAAATAATTTTATGATACTGAAAACCTATTGTAATTCAATGAAATATTAATATAAAGTAAATGAGATGGTATAATTCAGATCATCAGTCTTAATTCCTTTAACTATATTGATCGCCATCAAGACAGCTGTCTTGATGCTATTGAAATATATTTCAGATTAAAAGGGACTTCGCGAGTGGCGATACTTCACATGACTGATTTTCGACCGATGAAAGTAAATAGATATGTCGAGGGGAACCAGCTATCAAGCGTGTTAAAAAGAGACGCCAACATAATTGTTACGTCCGTCCTTCGACTGATGACTGACTTTGTTTAATTACATAGGTACAAGGTGAAGAACGATATATATGTATCAACGCTAGTAGAACCAACCTTTTTTATCCTTTTCCTCCTCCTTTTTCTCCTGTGGCGCCACGGTGACCGCCGGCTGGACCTCCTTGACGGTAGGCAGTCCATGCGGCAGTATGCCCGGCGGGAGCTTGCCATGGAATGCAGCCTCCTCATCGTCGCCTTGCCGAGCGCCGTCGCCGTCGAATGTAAGCACTGGACGGTGAATAAGAATGGTCCTTGCCGGGACGGTGTGTGTTCGTCATGTACGGCTGATTTATTTTGTTGTGTGTCTTTAACTGAGCTTATACTGTGTACTATTGAGCTTAGATTGTGTTCTATAAAGTTGAGCTTACGTTGTGTACTATAAATGTGATCTTATGTTGCTGCTTAGGTGCTTCTAAAGTGACGTCAAGTTTGCTTAGGTTGTTTACTAGAAAATAAAGTGATCAATTTTGTGACCATAAAGTGAGCTTAGATTTAGGTATGTACAATAAAAGCGAGTTATCTTGTGTACCTACCATAAAGCCAGTTTTGAAGTTATGTGTTTATAGTAGCAAATAATTCGAGCTTGCCTTATTGAATTTTCAGTACATTTTTAAGACCAGGAATCTAGGAAGGTTCTCATACTATATTATAGTTTTAAATTTTTAACGATATTTCCATTTTTGTTAATTAATTTTATTTTTCGATTTGCTATTATTTAGGTATGAATTAAAAAAAAAATACGTATCTATGAGAGTTAACTATAGAATTTTTTGTTCCCATACTATATTCTTGTTTTAAATTTTACGCGACATTTCCATCATTGTAAATATATTTAATTTTTAATTTGCTATTACTTAGGTATGAATTTTAAAAAAATACGTATCTATCTGAGTTAACTATAGAAATTTTTGTTCCCATACTATATTCTTGTTTTAAATTTTACGCGATATTTCCATCATTGTAAATATATTTTATTTTTCAATTTGCCATTATTTAGGTATGAATTTTAAAAAAGTACGTATCTATGTGAGTTAACTATAGAAATGTTTGTAGAACTGGTAAAAGAGTTTCATTCTTTAGAATTGTTTTACATAGAAGATAAATAAGTGCAAGCAAATGAAAATAGTGGACAAAAAATAGTAAGAATAAATATAGGTAATTAGATAAACTAAGCTCATCCAAATAAAAAAGGATTTCAAATATTTACCAATGCCTTCGCACTGGTTCTTATAAATCGGCCGTACTTTTGTGTTAAATAATATTCCATGAAGTTAATAATTCAATCAAAACATAATTATTTAATGGTCACATTTTGTTCGTAAACTTTTGCGATTTGTACACATTATAGAATTTTATAAGCTATGGGTCTTAATCGCGTAAATATTTTATTTTAAGGCTAAATACCTTTGTTTATTGCCCGACGTTTTGACAGTATTGCAACGGCCGTGGTCACGGGTAGACTGGGGCGTCGTCGGAACGTCGGGCAATAAACAAAGGTATTTAGCCTTAAAATAAAATATTTACGCGATTAAGACCCGTAGCTTATAAAATTCTATGATGGTAACATTTTTTTTTAATAAGAAACTTTTTAGTCTGTAACTTCATGAAAAATTTTAATGTAATGAATATTGATGATAGAAATAACTATGTACGCACTACTGGTGTAGCTATTCAATCCTAACTACTGTGCGAATGAAAAATATAGAAGAAAAATGACTAAGTATTAATATATCAGCAGCTTTTGTTTAAACACGGAATATACCATGTGAATATCTTTGAAAATATATAGTTTTTTAATGTAATTTTATAATTTGTCCTTTAATTTGTATTTATTTTAATAAGGAAAAATAAAATAAGTTGTGTTGAAGCCAACAAACTGGGCATAATTTATTGTCATCCTTGCAACAAATTTAATAAAACAAAAGTTGTAAACGAGCGAATATTATGAAATTTTGTAAGACTAATTTTTGTGCCGTTAAAGTGTACAAAAAATACTGCACATGGGCAGTAACTGAGTCTTCCTACCTTCAGCTCAAAAATAAGATGTAAATGACATTTTTTTTTCTTATTTAAAATAAATACTAAGACTGTAAATAAGCGAGTGGCCTCATTAGGTATCCTTACGGAATTTCATTATTTCCTTATTTAAAATAAATACTAAGACTGTAAATAAGCGAGTGGCCTCATTAGGTATCCTTACGGAATTTCATTATTTCCTTATTTAAAATAAATACTAAGACTGTAAATAAGCGAGTGGCCTCATTAGGTATCCTTACGGAATTTCATTATTTCCTTATTTAAAATGAATACTAAGAGTGTAAATAAGCGAGTGACCTCATAAGGTATCCTTACGGAATTTCATTATTTCCTTATTTAAAATAAATACTAAGAAGACAAACTTAGAAATGCTTTCAATTATTATTATCAAAATTGTTACATTATTATTTTTATTAAATTGCCGCTATGGATTTAAGCAGTCAGTTTTATTATTTAAATAGAAGCTGCTCACATATTAGTTCATGTGGAATGGCTACAGTAAAAGATAAATAGCAGACGAATAAAACAATACAAAAACCATTATGTACTAAAAAACTGAATTTTAAAATATTACCATAATTGTATAAATAACGCATGTTGTTAAATAATATATCGTACTTAGGATGAGTTAAGATAATATCTTCACACATCCTAAATGCGATATAATACAAAGTAATAATATTATACGACTTGCGTTATATAATATTATCGCACTCAGGATGAGTAAAGATATTATTTTAATTCATCCTACTACTATTTGTTTCTGCTATTCATCTTTTACTTTTCCTGTTACTTTTGCTAAATAAAATCTTCGTAAATAAATGCTATCGTCTTGTTCCATGATTATTAGCTATTAAAAGCTTTCTAAGAGTTAAGTATCACACGGCCATGTAAATTTAATTCGTTATTTTAGCAGTATTACAACAAATTAAATTTACATAGTTATTCTACCATAAAGCAATGACTAGATGAGACTACAGTTACAGTAAGTTACTGAGTAATTAGTAGGTATGTTCTAAAGAAAATAATTATATTAGCTAGAGTATAATAGCACTGTGCATAAATCACCTAGTTTTAAGAATATATTAATTGAAAAAAAATTAGAATCTTAATCAATCATAAAATATGGATGAGTAACTCATCATATTAGTTTTTATAGATTAACAAATCCCACTAAACTAACTATACATCTAGATACGTTAAGACATGAGAAAACGTAATTTACAGAAAAAAATATAACAATCTTAAACACCTACTACAATATTTTAAGTAAAATTATTTTAGAAAGTGCATTTCGTCATGTTGTCTCTTTCTATTCAGTTAAAACAGAAAGAGATAAGAAGAGTTGTTTTTACCCCCATCTGTATCTGCTATCCTTATCTAACATGCACATAAATGAAAAGGTATCTCATACCATGTTTCATATGATACCTTCTATGTTCAGCGTTAGATGAAAAAGAAAGCAATACTGTAACTATATTCTCTTTGGTCTTTCAGTTTCTCGGAATTATTCAAAATGAATGATCATGATTTGAGACATTTCAGTATTTCTACTTAAAAATAAAAACATTCAGGCAACACTCCAGTAGGATTCAGTGCATATAGTAATAGACTAGGTTTTAAATCGAAAGGAGGCACAATAAGATAATCAAAGTAAAAAAAAATACAAAAAAGTTTTTTGTATTAATTTTAAGAGAAACTGAAAGGAGGCTGTGACACATGAAAGCAGTCAAATCAAAATATCTGTAATGATCTACTTAAAGAACATACTCTATACTAATTCCTACGAATGTGCAACTAAAACACACAAATTCCTAAAAGCGTTAAATTTGGTGACAGAAAGCTTTGGAATATTAAAAAAAAATGCAAAAAATGTATCTTCCCGAGCTCTCCACAAGAGAGGTACATGTTCTTTTTATAATAAAACATAAATAAAAATAATACTTTTATAACAAACATATGGATGACGTCATCGGTCATGCATACTTAAACACAACATGTATTTCTGTCACATGCAAGATGGATTTTAATGTACTATTTATATGAAGAACTGAATTGTAATGTATGTAATAAAATACATGGGATTTTATGGTTAGTCGCAGCTGACTCCCATCAATTAACTATAAGGCTAGTCCCGCACTGCGAAATCTCACCGAATCTCAAAAACAAAATCTAAATATCAAGTACATGTACATCTATAAGATTCCAATTTTTTTATGTTCAGAATTGCGAAAATAAAATCAGTAGGATTTAGTCAGTGATTTAGATTTAGCAGTGCGGGCTATGTCTAGGGATATTTTGTCTTTGGTTAAATGAAACCAATTTTACAAATTAATCAGAGAGTGTCAGCTACTTTAGTAAAGGAGGGTCTTGTATTAAAACCACAAACAAATATAATACGCTACGTTATAATGTATTGTTAGCATTTATCATAAATAGCGTTACATAGAAATAGATAGACAACAAACCATGCTAGGTGATAGGCACAGGCTCTACGAAGGGCAATATTTAGTTAAAAATGATTGTTGGTATGATTCGGAATTGAAACCTACCTGTGAATTCGTCCTCCCACTCTAAACCCGGGTTTAGATTGTACTCATCTTGAAAAGGGAGGAAAAAAACAAAAAAACAATGTCAGTATCTTTCGACCATAATATAATTATATAAAAAAATGTTCAAACTATACATAGACATAGCTAGTGCTTATATATTGTACAGCATGACCGTCTCGAGTTGAGTCGACACGCGTCCGACTCACCGCGGGTGAGTGACGCGTGTCGAACGCAACGCGTCCGTGTGTTAGGTCCTGTGCAGTGTTTGTTAGTTGACTCGAAGGGTAAAACAGCGTGAAATGATACGGCGACCCCATAATACCACCATAATCGATATACACATATTATATTCTGTATATTAATTAAATTTGCGGCCGTTATAAAGGTCTCCTGTTCGGAGGCCTAGTGGAGAACTCTGGAAGGCCACAATTCCGTGAAAACTCTTTTAAAGTGCATCAAATGATGTATTTTAGTTGAGTTGTGTAACTCACACCCCCCTCTATATTCTAAAAGTTACAGATTTCTTGATAAAATGAGATGGATTGATTGGTCTAGATGTGTGAATATATTCAATATAAATTTATCAAGTAATCTGAATACCGCACCTATAGATGTTAGTAGGAAATAACTAGAAGCGTGATAGTAAGGAGAACCTAGACTAAATATATACAAATCTAGACCGAGATGAGGACTAATATACAACCGACACCGTGTTAACCGACATGACAAGAAAGGTAGTGTTAGGGGTAACGACAGAAAGCGTCCGGGCGGAATAATGACTTACCGTAGTAGTCGGTTGCGTGT
This sequence comes from Herminia tarsipennalis, assembly GCA_945859575.2. Taxonomy (NCBI): domain Eukaryota; kingdom Metazoa; phylum Arthropoda; class Insecta; order Lepidoptera; family Erebidae; genus Herminia; species Herminia tarsipennalis. The sequence goes on from OX243837.2 coordinate 27,362,478, forward strand.
GCTAGAAAAGGACAAAAAATAAAAATATTCTGTCAGTTACATCTCTGTGGTAAAGCACATAATAATATTTTACATAAAAAATATTAACCTTTGAATATTTTTGTTTTGGAATATAGTAATCTTATTTACATAAATATAATGTAAATGGATTTTTAATAAAAATGCAATGATGGTATTCACAATGGGTTGGATATTATTAGTCAATTTAGTTTGTAATGAGCACATGCATTTTATAAGGCCATGGCCTGGATGGGAGCGGCAAACGAGGCCAACAATCAGTGCTGTTGCTCAACATTTTTCAAACTAAATTAAAATTGAGTCCATCTCTGATTCCTGCCGCGATTTTCTAGTCCAGGGCCTATATTACTGACCACTATAGTACTAGTAGGCTGGGCAAGCAACCGCTGATAGCAACAATACTTTCATTTGATTTAGGAGCAGAGCAGCAATGAAAGTGTTACAATAACCGGGCAAGGGCATGACGGATCATGCTCAGTGTAGGATTCCGCAGCCTTGAATAATTCATGGCACTTACGCCCTTTTGTTGGAGAACGCATTTTTTCGGCAATAACTCAATACGATGATGTCCGAAATCATTTTAGTTTAAAGAATTTATTAAGTGATTGTGATTTTGTGTTTTTTTTTATATTTACCAAAAACATTCACTCAATCAAAAAGGCTTATTAAAAACCTTAAAATGTTTTTAAAAGACCTGTCAAATTATGTACCACACGTTGATGTTTGCTGAAAAAGATATTTTCAGCTTCTGTTACATGTGTGAAGTACCCCCCTTAAAGTATTTATTTTTATTATTCAGCTATCAAACTAAGTAGCGGCTACTACAAGACACATTTTCACTAAATTTCATCAATATTCAATGAGTCGTCTTTGAGTAAAATGCCTGTGACATACGGACGGACAGTCTGACACACGGACATGACGAAACTATAAGGGTTCTGTTTTTGCCATTTAGGCTACGGAACCCTAAAAACGGGGAAAAACTTGGTACACTCAAATATATGAAAGTATAGGTACACTCGTATATACAACGGTCATTTGTCATAAATGTCAAATAAGCTTCACAGAAAGCTCATTTGATTCGGCACAAGAAATTGCTGTCACTTTCTACGAAGTAGACAACCCAACGTACTAGTTATATAGAGGTCAGTCTCCTATATACTTTCAAACTATCGTCAAGGTAATAGTTAAAACATGTGGTTAGATACAAAGTGATGGGCTTGCGACGTTATTTTGAAAGCAAAAATCAAATTCGAAACGTCATGCTCGGGCACGTTTCTTAACCCACATTTAATGCAAATAACCCAAATGTGGGCGTAGCCAGTTATATTAAAAAATAATACAGTTTAACATCTATTAAAACAATATAAAACACACAATGTTTTCGTTCGTCTGGCTACGCTCTTAAATTATAAAAATATATTAGTTATATTCTGTTAATGAACCCACCCTTTATTTCATTATCATACTATAGAATAAGATAAATTATGAACAGATTAGACACAATTATTGTGTAGTATTTATTTAAAGGTGTGATTCCAATTCATGTAAACATATAAAATTTGCATGCATGCCTCAAAAGTGGGCTTATAAATGTGAATTTAAAATATCCACGAATATGGCACTGTCACACTACCATTTACCACTATTTTTATGTTTATTTTCTATTGCGTCCTCATCAAAATGATAAAGACTACAGTTGGGATCACTACGACTATTTCATATACAAAACAAAATCTACATATAAATACGTTTTAGACTAATTTAATTAAACAGAACCATATTTGTACCTGTTTCAATATTTATTATTTATTGCAGCCTACGGGAAGTACAGTAAGGCTGGGAGTCTATTGAAACTTTGACACGAGAGTGTGACTGTACAGAACACATGCTGATGTGTGAAAATGGTCTTTATTATTTAGGTACATTGAGGCGCATTTAAGGCCCTATCTTGTGAGTCCTGTGACCAGAGAGCGACTAAATGATATATGAAGATGATATCTACACACACAAATCTAATTCTACAACTACAACTGTGCATATTCGTGGATAAAGAAAACAGAACTAAGATATAATGTTAATAAGGTACAAATTACCTTTGCGCGGCCGCCACCAGTCCTCCATGTATCCTGCAAGCGGTGATGCATTGGAAGAGCAGCCTTTTTTTATGGTAGCACAAACACAAACATTGCACCACAATTCTCATGACAGTATTTACTTTTTTTAGTTATTATATATTTGAGTTAGAATGAAAATGATAGACAACACATGTTAAGCTGATAAATAAAATATAAATTGACTGCAGAATAATATGCTGATTGAATTTATCAAATGTGTTTAAGATGAGATCTAAGAACGACTTTTGTTGTTTCTAGGCCTCATTCTATAGAATAAATGGATCAACTGCTCTTAAAAAAATCAGATATAACCGCTGAATACTCAAATGCCACTTCGTATTAAGTCCGTCACTGTCACTTAGAGACGAATAATTAAGATATAAATACTTTTGAGTACGACTCAAAGTTAAGTATCGTTTGAGTATTCGGATGTAAGGGGCCATTCATTAATTACGAGACGGTCCCGACGGGGAGAGAGGTTAAAAAAATCTCTACATACCCTTATCTTGGGGAGGCGGGAGGGGGTAAAACCCATTCTTACGTAATATTGTATAAATAGAAATTTAATTTTAAAAATCTGTTTAAATTCGGATGCCGAATGGTTTTCTTCTTCCCGAATTCGTACGACTTTTTTACTTATGTACGAACGCTAGACTGAGATCATACGCAAAATTTACTATTCTGAAAAGAGAGATAGAATGTTACGTAAGAAGGGGGTTTCCAGAAATCTTAGATACGCTTACATATGGAGTAGGGGGCGGGGTCGAAAATCGCCAAAATCATTCATACGTAATTAATGAAGGGCCCCTAAGTATCGTAATTAATTGGAAATAAATTCAAACAGCATTTAAAGGCCAAATAAAAATAGATGAGTGAAAAGTAAATACTGTTTTATAACTACAGATGTCGTTGGTTACATGGGGTTTTGTCATTTGCAAATATAAAGTTTATGATGGCATGATAACATTTCAATGTTCATTATCTAGAGAAGGCAATAGATTGGTACAAATCCACAGAGCCCAATAGCAATGGAAACTCTAATCAAAACAGATAACATACATACAGTACAATCCGGTTACAACGACGCCCAAGGGACCTGTGATATTACGTCGTACTAGCCGGACGAGACGTACTAAACCAAATAACAATTTTAATGTTTATTTTGTATTAAAATAATTACATTAACATAATGTACTTGTTAATATTGACGAATATCTTTGCTGTTTTGCTGGAAATGTCCAATACACATTTTAAATACACTAGACACCTACACCTTATTATATTGCGAATTTTAAAAGAACCTACCGAATTATGAAAAATACAAGCAGATCACAGTTTTTGCAATTGATTTTTACTGATATTTTAATATGCAGTCATCACAAATGTAATCAAACTTATCAGAGTCATTAGTAGAACAACACAGCTTACTAGGCATGATGAAATATTTTGATAATTCTTACCTACGATTTATTTGTAAACACGTCAACGACCGGCGTCGTTATAACAGGATAGTATACTAGTCCATGTGGACAATTTTGTGTGATTTTTATGTCCTGACTAATTCATTCACTCATGAATACTCAGCCCAAACCCTTGAATCTACAAAGAATTTTCTTAAATACGTTTCCCTTGTGATGTAAGCAAGAGTTAAAATAGGATTTCAAAAAGTCACGCGCTCGGAGCTGCGGGCTTGAGTATCCAATTGGATTCGTCAAATTTCATCTCGCTATTGTACTAGTTACCCATAAGCAAGATAATGTTGCTGAATGAGAGCAAACCCTTAATATTTGCAAATGACAATGTACAGTTAATCCAACACCCAGACATCACAGTTAAACACATTTTATATGAACTCTCAAAATATTATGTTATTCAACACAGGATACACAAAATGCCAATCCCCAAATTATTTATATTAATTAGATTGAAAATATAATTGGGAGAACTTGTAAATATAATGAAAAATATAATACAAAGTCCCGTAATATATTAGTTATATTTGATCTCATAATAGGAATTTATTTTATTTCCTTCATAAAAAAAATAAACCATATTTCATAAGTGCTAGTAAAATAAAAAAAATAAATAAAACAAAATTAAATTCAAAAAGAGAACTAAACTGTCTGGCAGAATGTCAGCTTACTCACTAAACGAAAAGCTTACCATCTCGCAGTTCCGCGACCCCTGACGCAGTGGTCTGGGTTTGTTTCGCGTACGTGACGTTTTCTTTTGGTGGAATGTCGGTTGATTGCACTGAGACTACTTGTAAAGCCGGCGCCTTCTTGGGGCCACTACATAAAAAAGAAAAAAGTTCAAAGTTTTTTTTTTATGACAGATCCACAGTAGAGTAATACTTTACAAACATACAAGTCACGGACACAAAGAGACTCGGAACAACAATTTGTGGATCTAGGAATCGAACCCACGACCTCTTGCAGGCAGGCAGTCATTAAACCATATCAATCAACACATAATACTAAAGATAAAAAGTGGGCTGCAACAGCACACAGACAATTTTAGGAAAACATTTTACGATTAATAGAATTTTTAACCCCCAAATGTCACATCACTATGGTTTTGCTGACAAGGCTATGTATTACTTTTTCAACCTGCCCAAATTAGGGACGAACTCTCAATTTCAAATATCTTTATTTCGTAAAATCAGGCTAATGATTATTTGAAAACGTGAAATTATTTAAAAAAAAATACATAACATACTAAAAAAATTATGATTATTTGACTGCCTCTGTGGCGCAGTGGGAGTGTATCCGACTGCTACGCAAGAGGTCGTGGGTTCGATCCCCACCCAGGATAAAACTTTGTGTGATGAGCACGATGGTTTATTCTGTGTCTGGGTGTAATTTATCTATAATATGTATGTATTTAGAAATATATAAGTATGTTTATCAGTTGTCTGGTTGCCATAGTACAAGCTCTGCTTAGTTTGGGATCAGATGACGTTGTGTGAGTTGTCCCAAGATATATTATTATTAAAGATATATTAGATATATATATATATTATTATATTATTTGAAAAAAACAAAACAAAATGAGGTTATGCACAAGTTCCAAGTGTAAACGTAAAGCTCATACCTCATAACGTTAAGCTCATGAGAAGAAGCTGCCAAGAAACTCATAGGCCACTCTTTTAAAATCATCAGGTTTTAAAAGAGTGGCCCATGAGTTCAATATAGGTATACATACTTGTATAATCTTAAAGTACATTTTAAATTTAAAGCAACAGGAACCAACATACCCCTGTGATGGTAGACTGGACTTATCCGTGTGTGGCAGACTTGCGTCTGGTGATGCAGTCTGCGGTGGAGTGAGTGACGTCATGGATGAGAGAGACGAGAGTACGTCTTTAACAGGCGCCACTCCGAGGGAAGATAGCATTTCGTCCAAGTCGCGGCGACTGTCCATACTGGACGCGACTGATGCGCGTTGCTAGAATTATATACATTTTTTTTTTTAATAAAGTTAATAATATAGTTGAGGTAAATGGATTTAGGTTGGTTGTAGTACAATTTTTGGCAATTAAAATTTCTATCTGTGCAAGATATACATTTTTATTTTTTATTAAATAAGATATTTATTTACTTCTATTATTAGTTTATTACTTAATCATAATCATTTGTAAATCAATAACTTAGTTATTTTCATTATTGATTATTGTGGTTTTAATTTAAAAATTAAATATACCTGTAGGTAGTTTAATTCATCGAGTTTTAAATAGACAATTTCTGTTTCGTTTAAATGTACTCAGGTATAATGTTTATATCTTATATACAAAAATGACTCATTCATAAACTCATCAATACTCCGCGAAAACACTTGGGAGCTAGAGAACTGAAATTCTACAGTGGTTTCTTTTGTAGTTCCAGCTATGAATAAGAAAGGATCTTAAGAAATTCGAGTTCTAATTAATTCATTTATTATATAAGTCGATTTTGGCCTCCCTCCTCTATGTAAGAAAAAATAAAAATCGGCACCTCTGTTAATTTTTCCTTTAGATTGTTACATAATAAATATTAATTTATTATGTAAGAACCTTTTCTTTAGGCTAGTTTTAAATTTTGTTTTTCTAAGAAACAATATTTAGGAACGTTTTTGTAGTGCATGCAACTTTGGTTATATTTTAAAGTAATTTTCTGTTGCATGTGGACAGTATAAGTATAACTTTGCACATTTTTGTGATCTTACGTAAGAACTGTCAAGACAAAAAAAAAATTAGATATGTCGTCATCCATATGGGATATAATCGTCATCCATACTAATATTATAAATGTGAAAGTAACTCTGTCTGTCTGTTACGCTTTCACACTCAAAACAGCTAAACCAATATAGATGAAATTTGGTATGGAGATAGTTTGAGTCCTGGGCAAGGACATAGGATAGTTTTTATCAAGATAACGGACATCCGCGCGGGCGGAGCCGCGGGCGAAAGCTAGTACATAATAAATGAATGGCGCCTAAGCAAAATAAACATAAAATGAACATGTAATAACTTACATTGGCTTATGTTATTTATTGTTATTTACCTATTATATTTATCATCCAATAAGAATCTTAACAGAAACAAATATGTATTGGAATAACAGTTGTCAAATGACTGATAAGTAAACTGTAGTTCAGTATACAGGAGTCAAAAAAAATAGATATAATATACCAGTGCTTCCTCAGCATCCTTCTGTTCCTTCTCTCTTCGGCGACGATCCTTCTCATCACGGAGGGCCTGGAGCTTCGCCTTCTTGCGCTCCAGCTCTGCCTTACGATCTGACATACTTGACATAGTTCCTGTTAACAAGTACTGTTATGTAACAAATACTGAACAGTTCCATAAATGGCAATTTTCTGCTGCTCTAGAGGTTGGCAACAATGGTACAAAATGTTGTGTGGTTAATAAATATTTGTTCTGAGTCTTGGTGCACTTTGTGTACATACAATTACTAAAATCGTATGTTTGAAAACTGCCAATGATTTTTTTATAAAAGCCAAATGAAAGTGTCTCTTCAAACATTTGAATAATAAATATTAGATTCTATTTCGGGCCCTAATCCCGTGAATTTTTGAAAGGTACCTTTTATTTACGCAACGTCACAGGTCAACCACGTCGACTTGTGACCATGATTGATGAATTCGATCATCAGGTAATTAAGAGGTTATATAATATATTTAATATGTATAAAAATCGTGAAAGTTTAAAAACTATAATGAATATTAAAGTTAGGAAATTCAAGGGATAATATGGATTGTCCATAAATAAATTGTTCTTTATTAATGCCACAAACTATTTTGTCAATTAACTGAAGTTTTTTGAAACTTTTTTCTCTGACATACTTTTATTGCTATATCCAACATGCATAAAGAGCTAATAATTAATAATATTGAGGTATCGCACCAGCAATACAGGCATGTTGCTGGTGCCTTAACCTCTATTCATACTCGGGCACAAACAGTTATTGGTGTGGCCAAAGAAATATTATTTGTGCTTTGTCAATAGGTATTTTTGTTACGTTATACCTAAGCTCAGCTTGAGCTAAGCCTAAGTACGCTCTATAGATCTCTGACAAAGTGTTTTTTTAAATATATGTAAATTGATACAAATCAAAATACTATTTTAAATCTGGATAATAGTTTGTTTATTTTCTGCCTTCTTCAGATGTATGAAAATTCTTTCTCTTTTTTTTTTTAAAAAGATAACTAATGTGAGATTGTAGTCCCACATTACTAGCATTCCTGTTAAGCCCTCCAGCTAAACTCAATGGCTTGTGTTAGAAGCGGGTTCACGTCGGTAGTATAATGGGTAGAATTCGAACCCGCAACCTCACGATTGCGAGACTGATGCCGCTTTTATGCCGCGCTTAATTGAAGTCACATCACAAGTATATAAAAAAATCAAGGGCAGTTTGATGTTATTTATGGCCGTTGAACAGATTCAATGAGTTTAATATCTACGTCAATTAACAATGTTGTTCAAAATTTATTTGAACGCTTCAATAGTTTGTACACTTCAATAGCGAAAGTCAATCTTATTAGGATATCATGTCTGATGTCATACGAGTTGCGACGGTCACAGATGATTCATTGTCCATTTATTTGGAGAAATTATATTATGCTTACCTGTTATTCCTTTAGCTTCTTACACGAAAAATAACATTATAGCTCAAGTTTATTGCGAAATACGCCGACAAAACGTGGCAAATAAAAAAATGTAAGTACCTAACCGTTGTAACGGGATATTATTGTATTATTGCAAAGAAACACCAATATTGTGCATCTAATAATGTGCTAAATCGTAAAGACAAACGAATTTAACTTATTTTAATAACTTTGTTATTGTTTTAGTACAAAATAATAATGTTTTTTCCTAAATTGCGGACAAAATTGATCGATCAACACAATTTCTCTACTTTAGTAGAATATATTTGTGTTGCAAGTACTATATTGATTTTTTCTGTTTTTTCCGAATGAAATAAGTGTATAATTTTACACGTCATATAAATTAATTTCTGAGCTTTTCTACCTGTCAGATACACATGTTTATATAAAGTTTATTAAATTTTATAGCTTGGGAAATAATCTACGAGTCGCAATCTCGCAATAACTACTATTTTACATGATTTTTGATAACTTGATAACTACCAAAACTACGTCCAAAATATTGGCACTGGTAATATTATAATACTTCACGTTCAAATATTGAAATAATTTTTCTGAAGTCAATTTCGATTAGATACAAATATTTTTTTCTTAATTTATTTTTTTATACTAGTTGTAAATAATATCAACAAAAACAAAAAAGTAAGTTATGTGAAAAGAAAAAGATATATTCGTAAAATGATGTTTAAAAAACATTATATTTTCTCACTATTTACGATTATTTTATAGTTTTTGAACGGCTGTTTATGAGTTTGTTCTTTCATCTGTAGTTTAAGTCGATCTTGAATTAAATTTTGATTGGTCAAAAATGCGCATAAATTTTCTATGAGCCAATCAAATTCCAACATTTTTTTAATAAAATTTGACATTTTGTGTGTCGAAGCATACTTGGGTGTTGTCCGGCTTGATGATTGTAACAACGCTAACGTAATGATCAAACAGTTTTATTTGATTTTCTGACTGATACATAATACCTGTACTGATTATAATACAGCTATGAAATTATGATGAGTGGTTTTGTGTATTATTTCTTGGTTTTCCTTAGCTATAGCATTACAAACTCTGATGCAGGTTAGTTTTTGACGATTATTTTAATTTAATTTTAATCCTCATTTAATAAATATTGCTACAATGTGTTGTTTTTGTTAGAGCGGTTATTGATTATATTTTTCTCAATGTATTTCTTTTATAAATTGTGTAAATTCTTGAGTTTCGTCGGATTATGTGTATCATATTCTCGGTATTGTTTACGTCGTTCTGTGCCTTCTCAATCATAAAAATAACTGTGCCAAGAGTTATTTTAGTCCAGTAAGTGACTGATTGTGTATATAATCCATCATAATGCTACCAATACTTGTTAATTTCAGATTCTGTAAGATACTACTATGACTATGAATGCAACGAACCATTAGTTGTAAATGCTAAATTGACCGCCACATCGAGCCTAAGAGAGAGAGGACCAGAGAATGCTAAGTTATATGGTGAGTTGTATAATGTTTATTCTATTAGTATACTTATTCTGGCCAATATTTGCTATAAATATACATATCTCTAACACACAGTTGTTAGATCTGTTGGTATGGTTGTTAGCCAGACAACAAACTGAATAAGGCATCAGACGCACCATTTTTGGGACTCTTAAAGTTAAATCCTAGTCAAACAACCTTAATTACTAAAACTTTTTTGAACATCATAAATATTGCCCGGAATACATGATTTTGTAGTGTTTTTACTTTAGAACTTTATGTGCAATTTGTGCAATGAATAGTAATATAGCCAGCAGTAGATGTCTTAAATTCACATGCTCATAAGAATTTAAACGTTATATATTGTATAGGCATATCAGAATGTTAGAATGCCAATTTATAAGATTCCATTAGATAATTTTTAGTTATTGAATGTTATGTCTCTTTAAAACTGTGGTGCAACATTTAATAATTTTGAAGTGCAAAAGTGCTTTGAATAAATACAGTTTTAGACATGATAGGGCTGAATAAATTGGTTATTATTGCTCATGTTGTAAGAAACAAAATATGATTCTTATTGAGGTTATAAATAAACAAATAAGTTATGTTTTGCCTGTTATTTTGTTTAATAAGCAAAACTAAAAATACGTTATTTGTTATTTATAAACAGAGATTATTATGAATCCATGTACAAAATCTTATACAGAGTATAATATTTAATTAATGAAAGAGAACTTCAATTGATAAATGTTTAGTTTTAGACTCCTTATGTTGCCAAACTGTTTTTTGTAGTCAAGTTGTACAAAACAATGGCTTCACCATTCAGCTACATCTCTGATGTCATTTGTTTAAAATACTTAATATAAAAATTATATTAAAAATATAAATTGCATTGATAGTTCATATTAGCATGTTGAATTTTATTAATGTTGGGTGAAATTATGAATATTATTATGGAATTTCATAATAATATTCAAATTCATAATAAGTACTAGTGCTTACTATGACCAATTGTTTGTATTTGCTACCATAGTAATAAGGGTTAGTCTAATTCACAATAATTGAGATAAGTCAGGCAAAACTTTTACTACTGCTATGTTGGTTGCTAAGCTGGAATGTCGTAGCCATAGTCCCCTGTCATAGTAATTGAACAGCTCAAAACTGACTGGGTCAGTCTATAGTTAGCAATATACAAGTATTGTCTGGCTCATTTCTGTTGAACACCATCCAGCTTAAATGAAATATGTACTATGAATCAGTATCCAATATTATATTTATGCTGTAGAACAATGTAGGAAATGTGCAAAAGTCAATAAATTTTGTTGGAAGCTATATTTTAGTCTCATTTTTATTTTGGGGATGAAGTCATGCTATCATTTTTGCATGTTTGTGTGTTTTTGTTAGTCAGTTCAGTTGCCAGAAATTTTATTTTGCTTCTTAACCTGTGAATCGCAAAAAGTCAATGGTATTAACGGAAGATTGAAAGTAACAGGATTCATTCGTCTGCAGGTCCGAAATCAATATAAAACAATTTATAATTGGACCTCAGTTACGAAAATAAATAGACCTTTATCTACCAAAATGGCGAATTCCAATGTGAGATGGGCTTTCAATGCCACAGAATGGGAACCTACTATAGAAGAAATATCTGACGCCTCGAGTTATATTCAACTCGAAGAAAAGCAAAGAATAGCAAGATTTGTATTTCAAAATGATGCTAAATCATCACTTGTTGGACGACTGATGCTCAGAAAGTTTGTTCATGAAACTACTTCTATGCCTTACGAGGAAATACGGTTTACAAGAGACGAAAGAGGTAAACCACAGTTAGCTGGCGCGGGAGACACACCGGTGACTTTCAACGTCTCCCACCAAGGAGACTATGTGGTTCTGGCTGGTAATAAAGACCGTAGTATCGGCATTGACGTCATGAAAATAGAACCGCCAGCAAATAAGAACATTCCAGAATTCTTTCGAATTATGACGAGACAGTTTTCCCGCCACGAATGGACGACAATACGCAGTTTTCCGACGGAATTAGAACAGATTGCGTGTTTTTACCGTATTTGGTGTCTCAAAGAGAGTTATGTGAAGAACATAGGGTTCGGTATAACAGTTCCGTTGGATGAAATAAGTTTTTCGATTAACACACGCAAGTTGGAAGTGGGGAAACTAGTAAGTGATACGGTTTTGTTTGAAAGGAATGTTCACAAGAAGGAATATATTTTCGAGGAAACGTTATTGGATGATAAACACGCTGTTGCGGTTTCGTTGAAAGTTGGAGAGAAAGGGCAATATGATCCCTCGTCGTACACTTTCCTCACGTTTGATGAGATCGTTAAAGACGCCAAGCCGTTGTATGAGCAGGATTTGCACTTTAGTTCTGATTTTATGGAGAAGCAAATGAAAAACTTTTAGTTCATTAATCCCTTTCCGTTTTTAGAATCTCGAAATGTATATGATAGCGTTTTTTCAGACTAAAATATAATCAGAACCTCTATTAGTTTTTTGGTCGATCTAATGTAATCAATGGTTATATTTAAGACAGAGCTTATTCGTAAGCTTTAAGATTGAACAAATAAAGTTTTCAAATATGTAGTTTCTGCTCAATTTTTAATGTTAGTCTCTTATAATCGTTTTTAAATAGGTGTCTATGTTTTGTTATATATGAGTGTATGGGGCATTGGTTTATATAGGGATCTAGAAATAGGTTTAGGGGTCATTATGTTACTGTTATCACTTGTAAAGACAAATAAATAATATGTTAAAATCTCAAATTCTTATTTTGAACTAACAATCTAACCTAACATCGACAAAATGGTCCTTAAGTAAAAAAAAAACATTTTCCCGCATCAAAAAGGTTTGAATGCATGGACGGCGTCGGAGAATGATTTCGACCAGCAGCTGGTCATTGACCTCGGTAGTGTAAAGAACATTACGAGGGTGGCCACACAGGGTCGTGCGCACTCCCAGGAGTTCGTCCAAGAGTATCATATCAGCTATGGCTCGAATGGACTGGACTATGTGCAGTACAAAGCGGCTGGTGGCGAAGTTAAGGTAAAGATTATGAATACAAAAATAAGACTAACAGGTTGAGAGGTTGGTTGCATGTGCCTTTTTTTTTTTTTTTTTTTTGGGTGCAATGTAGTTTGGTAGTTAGTTCTGATGTGCTAATGTTTTCGTAAATGGGGCTTTTGTCAGGGTATTCCTATATCTTCTTGCTTTAACCTAATATTATGAGGACATATTTGATGGACTAAACAGACGAATGTATTACTCGTAAACAATATTCATGCGTGTTACGATTAAGAACCTTATCGATTATACAAAATCGCGACGTGTTGTCAACGACAAACTTTTGTCAAAATTTCGTATCCAAACACCATCTTTTTACACCATTATAGTATTTCCTGGAACGCAGAGGAAATTATTGATACATAGCACTTAGGTACACTTATAGGCTCGGCAACAGTGTTTGTGGATACAGGATAGGTATACCTATATCGGGAATCCGTGCCGTGATGCCTTTACGGCTAATGGAATTAAAAGCATACATGTAGGGCTTAAATTACACCAGAATTGATACCTTCAATCAAGTAAATTAACTGTGGATTTTTTTCTGTCTGTTTTATTACGAATATGAGTGAATGAAACGTACAAGAGTTAAGATGCCTCCTATTGTAAAAGGAACTTAACATCATAAATAATATATTCAAAATGATGTACTATATTTTTACGCCTATGTTCTGAATATATGAGCTCGTATTGTCGTTTTTTTTTAATTATCAAACTACAGGCTTTTGTCTGACGAAAGACAATATTATGGCTTGGTTATTTATTAAGTAGATTGAGTTAGTTAATAAATAAATATGATATAACATTTCATTCACAGTCATCTGATCCCAAACTAAGCAGAGCTTGTACTATGGCAACCAGATAATGGATAAACATACTTCTTTATATTCTATATTTCTAAACACATTCATACCGCGCAACTTCGTTTGCGTAATTTTTCCCCGTTTGTATTTTTCATTTATGCTCTGCTCCTATTGGTCGTACCGTGATATTATATAGCTCATGTTTCTAACAAATAACTTGACTTTTTATTGGTAAAAGAATTTTAAAAATCGGTTTAGTAGATCCAGGCATAACCCCTACAACCTCACAAACTGTGAGTTGTAACTAACAGTCCGAATAAAGCATCGTGCTCATCACACCAAGTTTTATCCTGGGTGGGGATCGAACCCATTATCTCTGGCTGAGCAGTCAGGGTCACTAACCACTAGACCAACAGGCCAATCAATGATAAATATTCGCAATGCAGAGATGTGAGTCATCCGTCGACTTCCACACGGGACAGTTTTGTGAGATCCATAAATGTTGATTCCGAAGGCTTGGTGTACTTTTTGTCTCTTCATTGAATGTTTATAAAGACCTTCGCGACACAGGGCTTGTACCCTAGAGAGAAAGTGGTTGTAAATAATAAACCAAAATACATCACACTATCAAATATGTCCTCTACTAATTTAGTCAGTATACTACACCTAAGTGTTAAAAGGCCTGCAATACCTATTTTCTATGTTTCTGTCTCTGTTTTTGTAGTACTTTAGACAGAGACATAGATAAGCGGCCTATTAACGTGAAATGCAATATACATATCTATAACTAGGGGCTATTTACAGCACAAATTAATTGTAAATAAAACTACGACCACCGTTCAATTAACTGTTTTTTTTCTGCTGTCATCATTAAAGGGTATTCAATAGCAATATCATATCATGGGGCAACTCACACAACGCTACCTGATCCCAAACTAAGCAGAGCTTGTACTATAGAAACCAGACTATTGATAAACATACTTATATATTTCTAAATACATACATATTATAAATAAATAACACCCAGACACAATAAACCATCGTGCTCATCACACAAAGTTTTATCCTTGGTCGAACTGGATCGAACACACGACCTCTTGCGTAGCAGTCGGATACACCCCCACCGCGCCACAGAGGCAATATCTGTTAATAATTGTCTGAGTGTGAATTGCAATATTTTTCCTAAGGACCCAGCTTCTGTATACCACCTAATCGGACAGACATTTAAAATCTATACTTCAATATTATAATATATCCATACTAGTAAAAATACATACATAGTACCTACATACATAAACTACGCATTAGTTTATGTCGCGTTGATTTAGGTAAAGACTATTTACCTACATTATGTCTGTCATTGAAAATGTAATAACTTACCTATGACTATGACAGACCTCTGTTTGTTCAATAAACGTAGTATAACAATATACCTACCTACTTTATTATGTAGGTTATATAGATATATGTACTAGTTTCCATACAACTGTAGTATAATTGGCACTATACAATGTAAAATAATGATACTATCGATCCGTTCCGAATACAATATAAAGTACTTCACATTCAGACATATACTTACATCCACATCTATGTACCTTTATTCTGTAATTCAGGCACAGAAATAAATCAAGATAATATAGTAAGTAAAGGGGTATGCCCACCAGCAGTATCGCTAGTATTTACGTTGTGCCACAAGTTGATTAAATGTATAATTCTTGTTTCTAATTATAACGTTTTTATATAATGATATGGAGTCTCACATTTGCCGGAATATTGAGATGCAATTATTAGTCTTTCAGTTTATTTATTTCCTTTTTTTTCGTATGAAGTTATTTTTAACGGTGGTAACACTATTACAAAAATAAAATCGATTAGGGTTATTATCGATTTTTATTAAATAATTAATATAAATACTCTTTTAATTGTTGCACCGTTTGAATGTAAAGAACGATAATATTTATACACTATACTTTTTAATAAGCATTGTCTTTGATACCTTTAGATTAGAACCCGGCTCGATTAAAAATAAGAACATAGTAATTAATTTTAATAAAAAAATCGATTTGGATAGGATATGACAAAAGTTATGGCAACACTGAAATGTAATGTCATGTCACTTGTTTATCTGTGCATAAAGTTGTTGGCGCCGGTCCATTAATTAATTATGAAAACAGTTTAAAGTATTAATAACAAATAGCTTTTGTTATTTCTCGTGTTGTGTATGATATTGTGGTTACATTACGTGAGTTTGAGATAGAGACTCCATATACATAGTAACAATCAGAAATATTTTGTGAGACAGAGACTCGTACCAATATTGTGACAATTGTGAAGTGTTTGTGAGATAGAGATTCGGATTATATATCACTGCAAAGCCGAATTCATAGCCATAAACTAGTGTTACACATCATGTGTAATACATAATTAATACGCAATATCATAGTTATGCCCTATTTAAAAAAATAAATGTAGGTATATAAATATTTCGATTTTCGAAGTTCATCCACCTATATCAATTAAACCCGGCAAATTAGGTAAATCATTGTTGGTTTTTCTAAAAGTATATATTAATGTCTACATAAATCAGTCGTTTTCATCTTGGCACAACAAAATTTGTAGCGATACTAAATTCCATAGTCACTTGAACAATCGCCTTTACTTAGCTTTATTTAAAAGCAAGTAATTTTCAATATATGTTCGTTCATCAAGAAAATAATGAATTAACGATTACAAGAATACGAAAATGGCCGTTTTAATCGAAACTTAACTGCAACTGCACTGCTTTAAATACGTGAATTGATTTATTTATTTAAATACATATCCTGAGAGCCAAGTCTGCATTAACCCTTTGATGTTACTTTCATAACTATTTCATAGTTTATTGCGAACGAAAAAAAAAACGAACAATAGAGGCTGGTATTTGGCTGATATGTGCGATGTTCTTATTAACCTATATAATTTAACCCCCTATCTAATCATTCTATCACAACTTATTTCTGAAGCTGCTTAGATTTATACTTAGCACAATTACTAACACTAATATAATGGTGAAGGCAACTCGGCATGGACTGCGCAAGAAAGTTCCTACTACCAGCACTTGACGGTGAACCTCAATAAGCGCAAGGAACTGCGCGGTATAGCCACGAGGGGAAGGTTCGCCACCGATGAGTATGTCTCAGAGTATATGCTGCAGTACTCCGACGATGGAGAGAGTTGGAAACCTGTTACAGATGCTAATGGGTATACGCAGGTAGGTTAAGACTCATTTTGAAGGGTTGGGGGCATTAGTTAAAAATATTATAAAATATTTCTGGAGTTGAAAGTTTTTTTGAATAAGTTTGAACTGATAACTTCTTTATATTAGCACTTTTTCAGAATGGACGTATTATTATCCTTGAATTGACTACTTTATAGTGAAATGCATACTTTAAAAAAATGGTTAATTTATTGAGACTATCACTTCATTTCAACACTCTTTTTTTTTTAACTCCTCTTGTAAAAGCCAATTTGAGGCTGCCTTTGTAATGGTTGTTGTAACACACGACGGGAAAATACCTTAAATACGTATATTGTAGAAATAACATTTTACTGAAAGAAGACTTCATTATGATTTTAAAAATAATTCGAACTGCATTCAAAGATTTTTATCGCCTGTCCGAACCGAGAATCATTCCTATGGTGAAAAAAAAACAGCCTATATTTTTACTTTCAGTTGTTAAAATGTAATATAAATAAGTATGATACCTTTCAAAAAAAAAAAAGTACTGTAATGTAACTTATAGGTAAGGTTAGCACCCTAAAATCGTGTTATAGACGGTCATATCTTTGAAGATCTATTAAAAGCCTTGGCATATTTTTCGTTATACATAATAAGCCCATTTATGGAAAATCAACAATTTCAAAGGTGTCTAAATATTTATGAAAATGCAGGAGTCCAAATAACACAAAGAAATTTCAACTATATTGTTATTAGCATAGCTTCTAAATTCCCACAGATGTTCGAAGGCAACCATGACGGGAACACAGTTTCGAAGAACGAATTTGAAGTGCCTATAATAGCTCAGTACATACGGATAAATCCGATGCGATGGCGCGACAAAATCTCTATGAGAGTCGAAGTGTATGGATGCGATTATGGTATGTATTCTGTTAGGCATAAGGTATAAAATTGCTATTGTTTATGTCATTTCATTTAGTAAATTACTTGGCTAAATAATGCTTGTATGGTTTATTGTGGTTATTGTATGATGTAAATGTTACATGCTATTTAATAGATTAATAGTCATTGTATATAGTTAACACTGGCACGATGGCTGGCTAAAGGCAACTTATGAATAGGTTGTAATAAAATTAGTCCCTGGAATACTTATTATAAAATAAAACAACTCAGACAATTTGCTTAATTCCACACTCTAAACACTGAGTCGACTTTAATGAAATTTGGTAGGTATGGAGAAGGAACCCGTCGATAACTTTCTGTGTTAAAATTTTTGTACATGGATGAATTGGGTATTTGACTGCTATCAAAATAAAATATTTTAAAATAACCAGGTAAAAATATGTCATGAAGTGTTCTAAAAAATATGTTCATTTATTAATTTAATGTGTTACTTAATTTATAATCATAAAGAGAAACACTGAAAGTAAATAATTTGACCATAGAAAACGTGACGTCATATGCTAGCATTCCATACAAATTTGTACAGAGCGGCTCGTTTTTGAGATTTCTTAAAAAGAGGCTGATTTGACTTTAGTCAAATACCCTATTATAACAAACTGCAGGCGGGCGACTAAGGGCTTGGGCAAATAAGAATAGGGTACAGTAACTACTTACCTGACTTGCATTAAATTTATTTGTATGTTGTTTGTAATTAAAATTTGGTCTAATGTGTGTTTTTATTCTGTGGCAGAATTTGCTGCATTTTGCGTCATTTTTTCTGTATTTTTTTAAGCTCACTGTTCCATACAATTATCTGAATATTCTTTATTTTCTAGTCAATAACAAATGCTTAGATCAAATAAAGTCATAAACGCATTACAAATATTGTATCTTAATACCCTATCGTTTCTTTCAGTTGCGGACACGCTATACTTCAACGGTACGTCTCTAGTGAAGATGGACCTCCTCCGTGACCCCATATCGGCCTCCCGGGAGGTGATCCGGTTCAGATTCAAGACCAGTACAGCATCAGGAGTGCTTATGTACTCCAGAGGGACGCAGGGAGACTATCTAGCGTTACAGCTCAGAGATAATAGATTGGTGCTTAATATTGATTTGGGTAAGTATTTTGTAGAAGACGTAAAAAAAGCTACACACATTTTTTCTGTTTTTTTCTTTTAAATCTAAATCGTGTGTGGTTTTACCTAAATAAATGTATTTTATTTCTTTTTCGCACAGTGTTTTATAAAAACTAGTATTCGGACATCCCCTTTTTATTGTAAAATTGGATAGATCTAATAATTTGCCAGCAAGTTTGTTTTAGCCCCAGTTACAAAAGAAAACAAAAGATTATTTTTTTTAAATGATCTATTTATTTTAATAAAAATTCTGAAATAAATTAATTACTTCCAAACTAAGCGTAATACGTAAATAGGATGGCATGAACATCGATCGTTTCATATTTTAAAGCATCAACGAACCTCGTAACTTGGTTAAATCAAGATATACACCAGATATTCGATTTAAAGTTTTTATTTTTTTTTCTCGAAAATTTCACCGAATTGGGAAAAGTTATTTATACTAAAATAATGATTTTCACTTACTCTATACGCTTTACAAATTTCACATGTCTAGTAACCACACTCATATTAAGTTTTATCTTGATTTTACGTCGTTAGGGTTGGCACACTCGGTGATAATAATTTGTAATAAGATCTAATTTGACATTCAAAAAATGTACCTACCTACCAAGAAGCACTTCTATTGTTAATGTTAGTTTTAAGAACCATTTAGTATGTATACATAACCCAGTGTCCGTGACTTGTATGTTTGTAAAGTCCCCCGCGACACAGGGTTTGTACCCTAGTGCGGGAGTAGTCTTTTTTAAATAAAAAAAAAAAAAAAAAAAAATTTACAAGCTAATTTTTCAAAGCGGCAGTCTAAATAGCTGTTTTTATATAAACTTTATTACGTAGCTTTAGTACTATATAAATTATATCTGTTTCCTCACTAGGGTCAGGCACAGCCACCTCGTTCTCAGTGGGCAGTCTGCTTGACGACAACATCTGGCACGACGTCGTCATATCCAGGAACAGGAGAGAGGTCATCTTCTCGGTGGACAGAGTCATAGTGCAGGACAGGATCAAGGGAGAGTTCTCTCGACTTAATCTTAATAGAGCTGTGAGTTTTTATGCCTTGTATGTGCCTTTAGTTTTTATTCTAAGCTAGAAAATGTATTGTTGGTTATTCTTTTATTAACATAGAAAGAGCAAAGAATAAGAGATTTTTTCGTAGTTTAGCTATTATTTTTAGTAGTTGTCAAAACTCAGTGATTATCTCGCAGATCTCTCGATCTGCTTGATTATGGGAGACCGTTATCAAAAAATGTCACCCCTCAGCGCCCCAACCCATCGGTCCTGCGTCTAATCTTTCTGTGATCGTGTCGGATTTCAGTCCGATCAGACTAAGAGTGAGAGAATAGAGGGTGTATACTCTCTACTCTCTCAAAGCACACACTTGAGATAGTTCATCCTGACCGAAATCGGATAGGAGACCATTATTTTAAATTGCCTGTCTGACTATTACGTTTTCACTCCTACCTCTAGACCGATTTTAATGAAATTTGGAGTTTAGTAAATCACATAATGTTTTTTTAGGCACTTTATGACAAAAAAAATCATCAACCATGCGATAATATGTCATAAAGGGTTCTTGACTTCAGTCAATACCCTACTGTGAGTCTTTTATTTTTTTTCTATACCTCCTCATCCCGAACCCGTCTCCCCTTCGAGTCTCACGTATTTAATGGATGACTCCTAACATACTTTATGCCGCGATTACTGACAGCGACGTCCAAGCGGGTGAAGATGAGGAACATTTAGTTTTATGTTCGATTCGAAGATGGCTTCAAGTTATGAAGGACATAGGCTACTTTTCGTTTCGTTAACAGAGATGAACATGAAATCCAGGTAACTCAAACTCCAATATTGTTTCAGTTCTACATCGGCGGCGTGCCAAACTTCCAAGAGGGTTTAGTCGTGAACCAGAACTTCACCGGCTGTGTAGAAAACATGTATCTGAACGCGACCAACGTGATACAGGATCTTAAGCAAGGATACGAGACTTTGGAGCCTTTTAAGTTCCAGAAAGTTAACACTCTTTATTCTTGTCCGGTAAGTCATTTATTTTGTAGGTTTCTTAAATCTATACTAATATTATAAAGCGAAAGAGTTTGTTTGTTTGTTTAAACGCGCTAATCTCAGGAACTTCTGGTCCGATTTGAAAATTTCTGTTGGATAGCCCATTTATCGAGGAAGGGTATAGGCTATATAACATCGCGCTACGACTAATAGGAGCGGAGCAGCAATGAGAAATGTTTCAAAAACGGGAAAAATTTACGCAGACGAAGTTGCGCGGGACAGCTAGTATTATATATATTGATATTTAGGGTTGTGTTATGGGGAGAGGTATGTCTGAGAGACGGAATTGTAAGATAAAAAACCCTGTAAATGTGTCAATTAAATACAATAAATATTTTCTACATTTGTTCACATTAGAACATATTTACTGTTGTGAATATTGGTTCAATATACAATCATTGGTTTAATAAAATCTATATTAATATTATAAAACTGAAGAGTTTGTCTATTTGAACGCGGTAATCTCAGGAACTACTGATTCCAATTTAAACAATATTTTACTGTTCGATAGCCCATTTATCGAGGAAGGCTATAGGCTATAAACGCAACGACTAATAGGAGCGGAGCAGCAATGAAAAATGTTGCAAAAACGGGGAAAATTTACGCAGACGACGTTTCGCTTGTCAGCTAGTATATAACATAAATGAAACACTGAAATCTGGATTAATCATTTCAGGAGCCCCCTGTAGTTCCAATAACGTTCCTAAAAGAAGGTTCGTACGCCAAGCTGAAAGGATATTCAGGTGGGAACACTCTCAACATATCTTTGGAATTCAGGACTTATGAGAACCATGGACTGCTCATATATCACAAGTTTAACACTGAAGGACATGTCAAGGTATGAATTTACGAATACTTGTTTAGTCTACATGAATCTTCGTAAAAAATGTAGATTTTAAGGCTTTTAAAAAAATGTAAGTATTGGCCAGTGAACGACTTATCAAAATTCGTCGTCGTTTGATCAATATACCTAGGTATATGTCTAATTGTCTCCACTGATTATAGCTAAGAATTATACCCAAAAAATCAGTTTTTTATTTTCTGGTACGATGTAAATTATCATAATGATTGCTTAAACAAGCTGTTATTTTGACATCACACAACATACACTTTGTAAATCTCTTTATTATAATGTGTCTCTTTAATCTTGAGAAGGCTGTCAGGGTCTTGCATAGTGTTTGTTTCATACTTACTCATGTTACTTCTCTTTTGATCAGCTATTACTGTTACTCGTAAACTTAAAAGCCTAATGCCTGTGATAGTTTTCCTTTTAATTTCGCTCTATATACTACTACTGTGAATTTTTCCACATACCCAAACATCAACCATTTAGATGGCAGGGGGAAGTGGATACTTGACTCTAAAATTTGCACTTTAAAGCTTAATATTTCACAAACGGAACCCTAAATATGGTCTTCACAACCCCTACACGTTAATAAAATACCTATCTAATGATACTGCACACGATAGGGTAGGTGAGAAAAAAAACATCACCTACCTATGTATATGTAAAGTGTGGATGACACTTTACATATACATAGGTAAAATAAACGATACAACCTTTTACAAAAATTAAAATAACACAACCTCCTCATTCTAGCTTCACATAATCATAAATAATAGATGTCAAAATGTCACGCTTTTTTTGATCAATGTCAAAATGTAACACTTTTTCCGTCTAGCCTCTCAAACAAAAACGTGCGTTAAACATCACAGCTATATAATGAATAATTCCACAGGTATATATAGAAGAAGGTCGCGTGAAGGTGGAACTAGACACAGGCGGTCCCAAGGTGAAGCTGGACAACTACGCCGAGGAGTTCAACGACGGGCGCTGGCACGCGCTCATGCTCACCATGGCCACCGACACTCTCACACTCGCGGTCGACTACAGACCGGTCAAGACTACTAAGAAACTGCGGTTTATGACTGGCAGCACTTATTATATCGCTGGTGAGACATACTTAACATTGTATAGGGGTATTGTGCCAATAAGAATTCTAAATCTCTTGTAATAAAGTTCAAATTAATTAATTAGTTAAAAGTCACAGCTGCCAATAGATTCTGCACTTATTTAAAAAAAGCTTGTTTGCCTAACCACTTTTATCATACAAATATACAAATGTTCTCATCGGCGATCTATCGCCATTTAATAAATGGGTCAACGAGAAAACCTTTTAATTGTTAATAGGATTATACAAATATTTCGTGCATTTTACTGTCTCCGTGGCGCGGTGGGAGTGTGTTCGACTGTTTCGCAAGAGGTCGTGGGTTCCATTCCCACACGGAACACCACTTTGTGTGATCTACAAATTGTTGTTACGAGTCTGGGTGTACTTTGTACCCGTGACTTGTACGTTTGTAAAGTCCCCCGCGACACAGGGTTTGTACCCTAATGCGGGAGTCGTCTTTTTACCCGACTGTAAAAATGGGTTATGTTTTTCGCGCGTATCTTGTATGTATGTCTGTATGTAATATTCTTTATTACCTGATATCTCACAATCCACTGAACGTATTTACACAATTAAGACGTCGTTAGATTCGTCTTGATCGCCCAAGTGTTCTTAGACGTGTGACGTTTGAAAAAAACGAACATGGCGGCTGTGAGATGTCAAAATAAAGAGATGTGAAAAATAAAGTGGTTTTGAATACTGCAATATGGGTATCAAATTAAAGGGCTTATCTTAAGCAATTCAAAAAGGTGTAACATGTTTATGACTGTTACACTAAAAAATGTAGTTAGCAACAATTATTTTTTCAATTTTCAATACTTGACAATAGCTGTGATAAAATTTTGTTGTTATATCGGTTACATCCTATAACCACTAAAAAGTATTAAATAAAAAAATAAATTATAAAAATTAAAAAACAGCCTGCACCAAAAAGATGGAAACAAGATCCCCTACATAATTATATAATTTTATGCAGTCGGAGGCATTTTACTAAGTTTATCGAGACTTATTAATGCCTCCGACTGCATGAAATTATATAATTATGTAGGGGATCTTGTTTCCATCTTTTTTGTGCGGGCGGGTTTTTTAATTTTTATAAATATATATATATTTTTTTCATTATAATGCTTAGTATTTGTTTTTCATATTATTTTATATTCATCAAAATAAAATACATCAAATCAAAAATGCTGTCACTATTGGGTAATTAATTATGTATGGAATAAGATTTGATTGGAATGGTAATTACCGATATATTTGTGTCCGTCACCCGTCACCCTTTAGGTGGCAAAGCCCCTCCGCGTGGCTTCATCGGCTGCATGCGCAAGATCGCGGTGGACGGCAACTACCGGCTGCCCACCGACTGGAAGAAGGAGGAGTACTGCTGCCAGAACGAAGTCGTGTTCGACGCTTGCCAGATGATTGACAGGTCTGTATGTTTTTTTTGTAATATTTTGTAGCTAGTTCAGGGATGAGAACAAGGATGAAAGAGACGACTCATTAGTCAATGCCTAATCATAGTATCAAGTACTTTTTAAGTTGATTTTTTTAAATCGCGAAAGTTCACGAACATATCTATACTAATATTATAAAGCGGAAGAGTTTGTTTGTTTGTTTGTTTGTTTAAACGCGCTAATCTCAGGATCTACTGGTCCGATTTGAAAAATTCTTTTTTTTGTTGGATAGCCCATTTATCGAGGAAGGCTATAGGCTATATAACATCGCGCTACGACTAATAGGAGCGGAGAAGCGACGAGAAATGTTTCAAAAACGGGGAGAAATTACGCATACGAAGTTGTGCGGGACAGCTAGTATATATATATAAATGTGTTTAATATTGCAGATGTAACCCGAACCCGTGCGAGCACGGCGGCACGTGCACGCAGACCGCGGACGAGTTCACGTGCGACTGCCACGGCACCGGCTACGCGGGCGCCGTGTGCCACACGTGTATGTACACGCTTTGATTTATATACACGCTCGTTTTCTAATGAAGAAGTAAGATTCGATGATAGCGGGCTTCTTCGATAGGAAAGTAACACTTTGTGTTCAATTATATACACAATTCGACACGGGAATAAACGCGTTTAAATTAGTTAAAGTATTTAACTTATGCTAGACGTTTCGACCGGGTTACACCGCTCGTGGTCACAAGCTGACTGGTAACTGACTAGGCAGGGCGGGCATCACGATTCGTGTGGGGGTAGATGTTTCTTCACTCCCTCACATTTTCTTGTTTCTTCCAAGTATTCACCCGATTTGGAACTAAAGCATGGTAGTGTTAATTTAATTACTGAATTCCATGTGGGAAATAGTTTAAATTCATCTTCTCGTTTTGTATTTAAATTCTTTGTTTAAATAACTAAAAATATTAATAGAACAATTGTAACTCTTAAAAGCTTGACTTATGTGTTTGAGATGGAAATTGTCTAAAAGCTAAATCCATATTACGAAGTAGTCATAAGCAGAAGCGGTCAAAACCAGAAGTGGACTTAACTAGAAAAAGACAAATGAAGAACTGGTCCCTAAACGTCAAAAGGATATTATCCACAGACATTTTGATATAAACGAATTATATCGTGATGTACTGGACTCTGTCCGTACGCAGAACTGTGAAAATGATGACAGCTAAATAGCTTAGGGCTGCATTGAATTGCACTTTCCTATGCTTTTATCCTTTTCTGTCACTTAGAACCGTCTTTTAACAGAGCGAGAAAGAGAGTGTTGCCGAGCGCCTCGTCGATTCCGCCGCGTGCAGTCGCACTCCCGCTGTCTTTCTCTCTAGGTAGTAAACAACGGTTTTAAATGACAGAATAGGATACAAGCACAGGAAACTGCGATTCGGTGCGGTCAGATGTAGTTTAACCACTGACCTATTTGATACTAGTATGCTGGACAGGCTACCCCATAGAAAGTGACAGCAATTTCAAATACCGAATAGAACAAGGATTCACAGGACGGTATTTTATTACTTACGACAAATGGCCGTTGTTATCTATACTAATATAATAAAGCTGAACAGTTTGTTTATTTGAACGCGGTAATCTCAGGAACTACTGATCCGAATTTAAAAATTCTTTCACTGTTGGAAAGCCCCTTTATCGAGGAAGGCTATAGGCTATATAATATCACGCTACGACCAATAGGAGCGGAGCAGCAATAAGAAATGTTGCATAAACGGGGACAATTTACATAGATGAAGTTGCGCGGGACAGCTAGTACTTGATACACAAGTATAGGCTTCTATTTAATTTTGACAACTTACCGTCCAAATGTCAAAATCTAATAGAACCATGTAAAGATATGTCATTATGTGATATGAAAAAAATATGTCCATCTATAATATAACGTGTTTATTATTTCTTAATCATAAAAAAAACACTTAAAATATATGATTTGACTATTGAAAACGTGACGTCACGGGCTAGTATTTCATACAAAATTGTATGTAGCGGGTGGTTTTTGTCCCTTTTTTTTTTTTTTTTTAAAAGACGACTCCCGCTTAAGGCTTCAGCCATGTGTCGCGGGCGAATTTACAAACAGTCACGGACACAAAGTACATCCAGACCCGGAACAACAATTTGTGGATCACACAGAGTGGTGTCCCGTGTGGGAATTGAACCCACGACCTCTTGCTTAGCAGTCGGACACACTCCCACCGCGCCACAGAGGCATTTATTAAAAAGAGGTTGATTTGATTACAGTCAAATATCCATTATTCTTGTTGTCGTCGGCGATAGTCTTTCTAACGTACCAGTAGTATAGAGGTCAGTGAGTTCAACATTTTTTCTTTCATATGACCGTTTTTTTTCCAATTCTTACTATTGTGAATGAGTATAAGGTATTACAACGTGTGGTATATGTCCAGCGACCCACCCGCTGTCGTGCACGGCGTACAAGAACGTGCAGGCGGTGTCTCGCTCGGCGGAGATCAACATCGACGTGGACGGCTCCGGCCCGCTGCCCTCGTTCCCGGTCACCTGCGAGTTCTATTGTGAGTGGCGTTTGTTGGACTTTTCTCCACTTCAAAATATATCTATACTAATATTATAAAGCTGAAAAGTTTGTTTATTTGGTTGAACGCGGTAATCTCAGGCTATATAACATTACGCTACGAACAAAAGCAGCTAAAGCAAAAATACGCAGCCGAAGCGCGGGACAGCTAGCATTATATATTTTGTAATTTATATATTTTCTTTGTGCCGCAATTGTGAATTTCAACTTATTTGTTCACCTATCTATATATATAAACATAAATGTTTGTCAGTATGTCCTCTGTGTTCCAAAACCATTGATAAGATAGTGATGAAACTTTAGCAGAATGTTCTGGGAAGGCCGGCGAGTGTTCCGGGCTTTAAAGTCACAGTGAAGCTTGGCCGAGTTCAGCTAGTTATAGTAATAAGCCTATGTATCTCCGACAGCGAGGCTTTTACTCAGCATGAAGATATATTATAGCATGAACCAGAATACAGCGTTGTTTTTCAGTGTGAATCTCTATGTCATTCTCTAGCTATATTTTCATTAACGGTTCCATATCTTGAACAGCGGACGGCCGCATCATAACAGCGGTCCAGCACTCGTCATCTCAGAACGCAGTAGTGGACGGGTACCAGGAGCCGGGCAGCTACCGCCAGGACATCTTGTACGACGCCTCCCGGCAACAGCTGGAGGCGCTGCTCAACAGGTCCGACTCGTGCTCGCAGCATCTAGAGTACATGTGCAGACATTCTAGACTGCTGAACTCTCCTAGTAAGTATTATATAACAGAATTTTGAATCAATTCGATTAAACTAAAAGTTTGATTCACTTTCTGAGTTTGTATTTAGAAAATAAACATGAAACCAAATATGGTTTCATGTTTATTTTCTAAATACAAACTCAACAAAACACTGAGAGAAGACCCAAAGGGTTAATAATAATTAACCCTTTGGGTCTTCTCTCAGTGTTTTGTGGTGGTCCTCTCAATATTTTAAATATTAAATAAAAAATCTAAATTCCCAAAGTGAAATTTTTAATCAACATTTCTCCCACAATCGTAAAAAAACAGTATTATGTACTTTGTGGGACAGCAAAAAAAAAACAGGTCGTTTTGCGTGCTAAATGTGCGTGTAATTAAATATTTTGCAATATAAAAAATAACCGAAAACCGAACAGCGAAAAAACATTGCCGAAAAGCCGAATACCGAATAGTTGCCGAGTATTCGTGGCATCTCTAATTGGAATTTTACGGAGTCAATACAGTCACAGAGTTGGTCCTAGTTTCATATACGTAAGAAATTTCAAGATTATAAAAATAGATTTAGTGAGTTGTGATTTATTTGAAGACCACACACAGTGTCAATGAAATCAATCTCACATTAATTGACCATGGCATTAGAGCTCAATATAACATGTGTTTCGTCGTGCCGCAGGCGAGGAGGCGTCGTTCCACCCGTTCGCGTGGTGGGTGTCCCGCACGGGGCAGCGCATGGACTACTGGGCGGGCGCCACGCCGGGCTCGCGCATGTGCCAGTGCGGGGTGCTGGGCTCCTGCACCGACCCCACCAAGTGGTGCAACTGTGATGCTGAGTATGCCAAGCCGGAAGGTGAGCATCTCCTGCTATAATATATTATTTGTCATTGTAAGATGAAAAAACGATTAGCTTCATTGTACATACATGTTATCATAGCACCTAGTTTTATTAGTAAGTTGGTTAACGTGCACATTTCTTATATATTAAGCATCTTAATCGCGTGAATATAATTTAAGGTAAAATACCTTGTTTATTGCCTGACGTTTCGACCGCATTGTGACCGCGTGGTCACGGGTAGACTGGTTCAGCTCATCGTCGCCTCCGTGAAGCGCGGGTTTCGGAAATTACCCTCGCTTGATTTTTATCACTCACTATTGCGGAACTGTCGGTACTTCGACATTGTTACAAGTTAACATTACACGCCAGTGTGCAGATGTCCTTAGTGTTGTGTGTCGAAGTACCGACAGTTCCGTAATAGTGAGAAATATAAATATTTTCATAATGTGTACAAATCGCGGAAGTTTATCAACAATAATTTCTTAGGTGTATATTAAGAGAAATATATTTTCTTTTTTATTACCTTTCATGCATTTAAGTTGATTAATGTTAACATACATTAACTTGTTCATACTAATCATATCATAAAACTTACGCGTAAAACATGAAATTGCAAGTAAATGGTAAGACGTAAGATATATAGACACCACATACATATATCATTGCACTGTGGTTACATTTGTAATTCTTTGATCGCGCTGCTGCAAAAGAAATAACGTGTATTCTGAAGAAGAGCCGTGTGCAAGAAAATTTGGCCATTTTTTTTAAATTTTGTTAGATTGTATCTTTGAGTGAATGGTATGAAAGTGCGGAAAAATCTTGTAACGGCCAGTCGTTGCTTCTCTGTTCTCCCAACGAACCTTCTGTGTTTTAATACAGAGTTCCAAGTGGACGGCGGCGAGATAACAGATAAGGAGTTCCTGCCGGTGAAGCAGCTGAGGTTCGGGGACACGGGCTCACATCTTGATGAGAAGGAGGGACGGTACACGCTGGGGCCTCTCTTGTGTGAGGGAGACGGTAAATATACACATACATATCTACTCTTATTTATTATTATTATTAGTTTCTCATTAAAATGTGTTTTTGGTGTTAAAAAAATAGTGTCAATGAAATTTTACCCGCTCTTTGTTGACCATCTAATCTACATGTTGCTATAAGACTGATACTCTTCATCAGTAACTCCCCGCATCAAGTATTTGACAGTTTGACTTGATTGGGAAGTTACTTCTAGTATTTACGAGTTTCAGAGTTTAGTCTTAACATAATACACGTCTTTACTTCAGTTTTGTATAAGTTTGTATGAAATAAAAAAATATGTTTGTTTGATGAAACACTTTTGAATGGCGTTATATACAATTTATGGTCATTGTGGTCATAAACTCAATTTTTGTGAAGAATTTTGTTGTAGACCTACCATATTAGAAAACGTTTCCACGTAGTCCGCTCCGCTCCACTCCGCCCAGCTCTTTTTACCTTTTCCTGTAGCAACGCAAGCTGACGAACAAATATAACAAAATGAGTTTGTTGTCAGATTTGTTCAGCAACGCAGTAACGTTTCGCATCACGGACTCTGTGATCACTCTGCCGATGTTCGACCTGGGACACAGCGGAGACATCTACTTCGAGTTCAAGACCACAAAGGAGAATGCGGTTCTATTGCACTCTAAGGTATGTAAAGTGTCACCAGCTTTATAGAAACTGCGCTATATTGCGGAAAACTAATAGAACTAATTTCTTTAACTGGCAACTGTGACATCAAAACGTCACTATAGTCTTTATTTAACAATTTCACGTTTATTTCAAGCCATCGGAAATCCGAGTATTTTTCAATAAATTAATATGGAATACTAGCTGTCCTGCGCAACTTCGTAATTGTAAATTTTCCCCGTTTTTGTAACATTTTTCATTCCTGCTCCGCTCCTATTAGTTGTAGTGTGATGTTATATAGCCTTCCTCGATAAATGGGCTATCCAACAGAAAAGTATTTTTTCAATTCGGACCAGTAGTTCCTGAGATTACCGCGTTCAAACAATCAATCAAACTCTTCGCTTTATAATAAAGCTGAAGAGTTTGTTTGTTTATATTTCGAAATATTTTTTATGCATTCAAAAATGAACTGTGATGTCCATTCCCAGGGTCCTCAAGACTACATAAAGCTATCCATCATCGGCGGAGACCAGCTTCAGTTCCAGTTCCAAGTGGGAGACACTCCGCTCGGTGTGTCGGTTGAGACGAGCAGCAGACTGGCTGATAACAATTGGCATTCTGTGTCTATAGAGAGGAACAGGTACATTGTTAATGATAAATATGTGATTACCATGTAGCGTTTATTTGCTGCGAAGTGTGTTGATTGGATATTTCTTTAGGTGTATTTATATTGTCTGATGTGACTACACGTGATGTGTCGTTACACGACGGTTAGTGTATATATTTATATAATATAATAATCTATGTACTGGGGTAACCAGACGACTTGTCGCAAGATATTATTATTATATTATTATTATAAATTGGTCTGTCGTGTCCCAGTAAATGCGCCGGATACAAACTGACATTGTTTCTGGTGTGACACAATAGAAGCTATCACTACACGTATGTGATAACGTTTAAGTCAGCCACACATATGCTAGTATACTTGCGCTTGCGCAAGTTATGACTTGCACGAGTATACCGTAACGAGTGTTGGAAAATAATTGTGCAAATTTAATAACGGTCTCTAGACAAGTGGTGTAAATTCGAATCGAATAGAATGACGTCGTTGCGTGAAATTTGTTTTAGGGATCCTGCATCTACTATAAATGTATGGGCACTGATTCTGTTCTGACGCGTCATGTGACGTCACTTCAGATGAATATAAATTCGGTTTTACATTTCAATGGACACTTCAACCATAGAGATTGCCCTCTTGGAGGTCAATTCACGTGTTTAAAGCAGTACAGTTGCAGTTAATTTCGATTAAAACGGCCATTTTCGTATTCTTGTAACTTTTGGGATTGATCTCAAAAACGCCTGCGCACCGTACTAGAATGTCGTTAATGCGCTCTCGAGACGCAAGCGTATTTGAGATCGATTCCAAAGTTACAAGAATTTAAAAATGGCCGTTTTAATCGGAACATAACTGCAACTGCACTGCTTTAAATACGTGAATTGACCCATTGGTCTTTAAATCTTCATGATATTGTACTGTGATAGCCGTCGTCGATAAGGTGTAACTTAGTTAGAACTGAACTATTAAGTAATAGTTTTTTTTCTAGAATCTATCTGTGTAGTACAGATTTTAGCAATATTGGTTCAGCAAGTTGTCAACCTAAGTGAGTGTACAGGAAGGAAGCGCGCGTGGTGGTGGACGGCGCCCAGAAGAACGAGATCCGCACCGCCAAGGAGCCCGTGCGCGCGCTGCAGCTCACCACGGGGCTGGCGCTGGGCGCGGCGCTGGACAGGAAGGACGGCTTCGTGGGCTGCGTGCGCGCGCTGCTGCTCAACGGACGCCCCGTGGACCTGCGCTCGTACGCCAGGAGAGGTAACTGCGTCTCGCGTCTCGCTTCTTACGTCACGTGGGCTGCGTGCGCGCGCTGCTGCTCAACGGACGCCCCGTGGACCTGCGCTGGTACGCCAGGAGAGGTAACTGCGTCTCGCGTCTCGCTTCTTACGTCACGTGGGCTGCGTGCGCGCGCTGCTGCTCAACGGACGCCCCGTGGACCTGCGCTCGTACGCCAGGAGAGGTAACTGCGTCTCGCGTCTCGCTTCTTACGTCACGTGGGCTGCGTGCGCGCGCTGCTGCTCAACGGACGCCCCGTGGACCTGCGCTCGTACGCCAGGAGAGGTAACTGCGTCTCGCGTCTCGCTTCTTACGTCACGTGGGCTGCGTGCGCGCGCTGCTGCTCAACGGACGCCCCGTGGACCTGCGCTCGTACGCCAGGAGAGGTAACTGCGTCGACCGTCACGTGGACCTGCGCTCGTATGCACGGAGAGGTACTTCTTAGATCACACTTAATTTTTACCCGACTGCGCAAGATGGAGGGTTGTTTTTAGAATGTATATATGTTTGTGTGCATGTATGTATATTTCTTTGGCAAGTTCTAGAGCCTAAATAGTTTGATTGAAGTGAGACTTGCTACGCACTTCAGGCCGGCATCATTCGGCACAGGCCGGGCATATACGTGGATGAACGTACAGGGAAAAAAAAGTTGCTGGACTTTTTTGAATTACCCGATCGGCACTTGTTAATGAAGCCGATAATCTGTAGTAGTTGATTCGGGACAGCTTTTTCGGTTCGGCAGTACTTACCGATATGTCGACGCGCGAGATGTATAGCTTTCCTCACATGGGGTACATAATAATTAGAAAAAATGGCAGGTTTTTGGCGCCAAAACAATACAGATATTTAATTTTAAAGCAGTCGGGTTTTTGTTGTGTATTAATTAAGCTTGTGTTCAAATACAGATGATCCTAAGGAACACAACGTCCGCAAAGAGACAATGAATTTGGTATAAATTTTATAAAATTTGGTATACTATTGTAACTTAATTTACCTCGGGAATATGTTTTTTACCTTTATTTGCATCAAGCGCATATCTCCTATTGCGTTGTGTAAACGTACAGCTGTTACTTTATTATTGTAGATTGTCATCAAAAGGGAAATATTAGTTTATCAACATAAGGTTCGTGTGTCATAGGAATGTACGGCATCTCGGAGGGTTGCGTGGGCAAGTGCTCGTCGTCCCCGTGCCTCAACAACGGCACGTGCCTGGAGGGGTACGACTCGTACTCGTGCGACTGCCGCTGGACCGCCTTCAAGGGGCCCATCTGTGCCGACGGTGAGCAACGATCTTATAAAGTATCACACGTTTAAAAAATACTAATATTTTTGTTAGCCTCCCGTCTTTAGCTAAGAACTTTGTACCAGGGACGTACCCAGAATCATTTTTCGCAATTTTTCGCAATTTTAGGAGTATAGAAAGAAAAGTAGAAAGTAAATGATGGCACCTTACACTAGCCATGGGCGTGCCCAAGGGGTTTCAACTCTCAAATCCCAAACTGGGTACGCCCATACATTGTACTGCTGATGAGTACTGCCAAATAATAAAAGCTCGGCAGTTGTGAGATTGGAGATAAACTGTCAAAATTTTCACAGTTGTTATTTTATTAAATATGCGTATGCGTAAGTTTACAATAAATAATTAAAATTGGTAGAAGTTAGAAAACTTCAAGAATAATATAATTAGTAGATCAAAGGGTTAAAGAGGGCTTGGATACAGGTCATAGAGATTCTACACAGATCTTCTTCTTGAGACTTCATATTTAGGTTCTATTGGAGTTTTCTTCTAGCTTTATAAGCATAAAATAAAATACCAACATGTTTCTTTTTTTTATTTATACATGTTCTTGATATGTTTGCGTGTAGAGATCGGCGTGAACCTGCGTCCGAACTCGATCATAAAGTACGACTTCCTGGGCTCGTGGCGCTCCACCATCGCAGAGAAGATCCGCGTGGGCTTCACCACCACCAACCCCAAGGGCTTCCTGCTCGGGTTCTTCTCCAACATCACCGGGGAATACCTCACGCTCATGGTCTCTAACTCCGGTAAGATACATCTGTGGACAACAAAAAGAATGATTACATGTCTAGTCTTGTCGTATATGCCGATACTTACAGTTGGATCAACGTAACTTGCCCGGATTGAAGTTAGGTTCTTATCACTTTCGCTCATGTCATAGAGATGCGACCCTAAAATTATTTACGAAAACAATTAATTGTGTTTAATCGATTAAAAATACTAACAAAATTTTAATTCAACAACATGAAAATGCTATAAAAATGAGTTCATAAAAGTTTAAATTTAGAACAGTTACAGTAAATACTAAAGAAAGTTTGAAAAACAATTTCTTTACGAAAAAAATCACAAAAAACATGAGTTAGTAATACTAATTAATACAATGTAATGCGTAATCATCTCTAATTCTCTTGGTTTAGTTACCACCCCCTGCTTCCTGTCACCATTTACTACTCAAAAATGTATCTGCGCAACCACTTTTCGGCAACTTCAATCCATTATCCGAATGAAATTTGCCACAGAGATATATACTATCTGGAATAGCACATAGGCTGTACTGTTCATCCCATTTCATTTAATTAAGGCGAGAGTTTTGTTGTTGTCTTAATAGCACCTGCCGTTTATTAATATTATATTATAAAACTAACGGACACCCGCGACTTTTTACGCGTGGATCCCGTTCCCGCGGGACGATGATGGGATACATAATATATACCTTCTTCTGGAATCACTAGTCTATTACTGAAAACTGCATTCAAATCCGTTGCGTAGTTCAAAAGATGTAAGCGCACAGGCAACGAGGGACTTTATTTTATACTATGTAAAGATTATGTATATAATTTTAGGTCTTACATCTATAGTGCTAACAAACAATATTGTCTGCAGGTCATTTGCGTGTGATATTCGACTTTGGTTTCGAGCGTCGTGAGATCATATTCCAAGGGAAACACTTTGCGTTGGGACAGTACCACGACATCAGATTGTCTAGGAAGAACAGTGGAGCTACTATGGTTTTACAGGTATGGCATTTGAAACTAATATTTCTACTTTCGGTTTGATGTTATATATTAATATCATTACTATGTACTTTTAAGTGTTAATTATAGAATTTTGCTGCGCGTTTTGTGTAATAAATCAATAGTTTCCTATGCCATGGGCTATCCAACAGTAAAATATTTTTTCAATTCAAACACCAAACTCTTCAGCTTTGTAATATTAGTATAGATATATACAAGAATTGCTCGTTGAAAGGTATAAGATAACAACTACTATTTCATTTTCAAAATGTTTGTTTATTTTTTGTTTTTTTGTATTTTTTTTTAAAATAAAAAAAAATCCCAAATGTCCCGATCGATCCGAGTGCCGCTAATAAAGTTTTTATGGGTTAAAGTTCATAAAATCAGTTTATCTTTGTAATTATTCCGAAGTTTGACATTGTGGGTGCTATTTTCTCTGGACTATTAATCGTTATCACATCTTTCGTCGTACCGTAAGAACACACAGACTAAGATTTCCACTGACGCGGAGTGTAGTGGACCGGACTGTGAATTGATGATTGAAAGTGGCCAAAATCATCCTGTGTACGATTTCGAGCACTGAAATTGGTCAATTGACGGACCGCTCCGCATCGCGTATGTAGACAAACTACCATTTATTTCGGGTATCAATGGCCTATAGAAATATATACCTTACAGACTAACATATAT
Organism: Herminia tarsipennalis; assembly: GCA_945859575.2. Taxonomy (NCBI): domain Eukaryota; kingdom Metazoa; phylum Arthropoda; class Insecta; order Lepidoptera; family Erebidae; genus Herminia; species Herminia tarsipennalis. Next base: position 27,398,264 of record OX243837.2, read on the forward strand.
ACAATATTTCAATAATAAATAACTATGTTAGTGCGCTTCACTTGCACGTGCACTAGGTCTTTGTGCGTTCTTGTGGCACTTTTCCGAGAAAGCGATGAAAATTGAATGCTGGCAATACTCGTAAGAGGGTCTACAAAATACTGTACAAAATACTGTCATGAAACCGCAGTCGAGCAACATACGAAACTTACCTTTGTCGTCCATTGAGTAAATAATACTTCCTCTATAATATTTCCTCTAGGTGGACAACTACGAGACCCAAGAATTCACATTCGATATCAAGGACTCAGCAGACGCGCAGTTCAACAATATCCAGTACATGTACATCGGACGCAACGAGAGCATGAACGAGGGCTTTGTGGGCTGCGTCAGTCGCGTCGAGTTCGATGATATCTACCCGCTCAAGCTCTTGTTCCAACAGGACCCGCCGCCTAATGTTAGGAGTCTGGGAGGTATGTATCACCACTCTAGCCCATTTCCCATACTAGGACCGTGTAGTGGCCAACTAGTGGTCGGCGTATGTAGTGACATTAACGGCTCGTGTTATCTATCGATGGATTTTTTTACTGGAGCTACATATTTGACAAGCTCCATACAAAATATTTTTAAATTCTACCTCTAGTAGCCCAATCCATCGATAGATAGATTATTGAGACCGGACGTTAGCTGGATTCATGATCCCGGAGTAAAATCGATGTTTCTTTGTCAAGTTGAGGGCCTAAATCTCACAAAAAACATCACACTCGTCACGTGCAAGTGTACGTGTACGTATGTACGTTCACGGACATGAAATGTTATTGGAACGGATACCATACGTGATGAACGGATACCAAACGTGATGAACGTATGGTATCCGTTCCGATAGCATTCCACCGTGTTTATTACGGGTTACTCCTGCACGCTAAGACTATGAATGTTTTGTCTGTTATAGTCCTGGTATGATACCAGACTTACTGCACGATATATCATGAGGATTTTGGTTTTTTACGCGTTAAATAAAACCTTCAAACGTTTCCCTTCACGTGTAAACTGTCACGAGTTCTTAACCTCATTCCATTTAATATTATTAGTGTGTAAGGGTTAAGGCTCACAGCCCATTCTTCAAAATGGATGTATTTCGCCAGGAGGAGTACTGAACGAGGACTTCTGCGGTGTAGAGCCGGTCACGCACCCCCCAGAGAGGCTAGAGACGCGACCGCCGCCCGACGTCGACCTGCAACATGAACTTGACTATCACAAGACTGATGAGGCTATACTTGGCAGTTAGTACTCTTATTGTTTACTTGAATGTGCATAGGTTGAGGCGACAGGTCGATATAGCAATTTTTGGAGTCAACTTTAGTACCCAAATGCAGGTAATAACGTAAGTGAAATTAAAGTGAATTGAATAAATATAAACGACTGTAATATTGTTCTTGGTATTCGCTATCTTATCACGATCGCAATTTCGACCTGTCGCGGACTGTTAAAAGTTTAATCAGAATATATAAGTCGCTAATTTCGGATCCAGCTTTCTATAGTCCTAGTAGGTTTACCTGCATTAAAAAGTAAATACTAACTAATCAAAAAGTTTCAATTTATTTTTAATTAAAACTTTTTGATAATACAATTTGCGTCAATCCTTTAACATGGTGTATAGTATATTAGTCGCAGCACCTTACCCCTATAATTATTAAGTTTATAAACATTCAAACATTGTAAAATTGGCAATTTGAAAAGAGTGGCCGCGAATTTTTATTGCCAGGTTCTTTTCTCCGGCTTTACCTGTAGAATCCTGACGTATGACAAGAGTTGTTTTGCATCCTAAGTGAATAAAGAATTTTTAACTTTTTGAATGTTGAAAAATTCTAGTCTTTTCACAACAACTGTTTAAATTCACTATGAAAATGTCCACTGAAAATATGTTAGAGCTTACAAAATACGTATTTATTTACAGCTGTACTGGCGTTTATATTCCTACTGTTGATCATCGTGGCGATCGTGTTGGTGAGGGCGTTGTCACGGCACAAGGGAGAATATCTTACTCAGGTTAGTATTGTTTGTTATTTTTTTTTGTGACATTCGTAGTATAAACCTTAGGTGGTTTTATTTTATTATGGTGGTTTCCCACGGTGCGTGATTTTGAGGACGGACGCGCGTAGTTAGTAGCGGTGCGCGCGATCCGTCGTGAGATGGTAACTAAGGAGTGGGCGTCCGTAAAACACAGACGATTATGACGAAACAAGCTTTACTTCGCTGAAGCTGGGAGTGCGTGTGATGGCGCGGATGGCATTTTGGAATGACATCATGGATCCAATCTCAAGAGCACGTCGCGTGGGATGTGCTCGGTGGGTGTCAGTGGCCGTCGGCTATGTTTGCTAATCCGTAAAAACACGTGCCGTAGCCTTAGTCTTCCTGCAGATCAATTCACGTATTTAAAGCAGTGTAGTTGCAGTTAAGTTTCGATTAATACGGCCATTTTTGTATTCTTGTAACTTTGGGATCGATCTCAAATACGCTTGCGTCAAGTATGCGTCTCAAAAGCGCAATAATGACATTCTAGTATGGTGCGCAAGCGTTTTTGAGATCGATCTCAAAGTTAAAAGAATACGAAAATGGCCGTTTTAACCAAATCTTAATTGCAACTGTATTGCTTTAAATATGTGAATTGCCCCCCTGGGTTGTAGTGTGTCGTTTTGGTATAAAAATTACATAATAAGATTAAAAGGTTAAATTGATTAAAAATAAAATCATTTGGGTAGGAGTTGAACCAATGAACAACGCCCGTTAACCACTCTGAAAATAAAACACAATAAACAAATAACACTTTGTCTGCCTTTGTGGTACGGTGGGAGTGTATCCGATTGCTACACAAGAGGTCGTGGGTTCGATTCCCACTTAAGATAAAACTTTGTGTTATAAGGACGATGGTTTATTTTGTGTCTGGGTGTTATTTATGTATAATTATGTGTGTATTTAGAAATATATAATATGTTAATCAGTTGTCTGGTTTCCATAGTACAAGCTCTGCTTATTTTGGTATCAGATAGTGTTGTGTGAGTTGTCGTTGTGTGATATTACGGGTCTTAATCGCGTGAAAATTTAAGGTAAAATACCTTGTTTATTGCCCAACTTTTCAATCGTATTACAACGACCGTGGTCACGGGTAGACTGGTTCAGCTCAGCGTCGCCTTCGTGAAGCGCGGGTTTCGGATACTACCCTCGCTTGATTTTTATCACTCACTATTGCGGAACTGTCGGTACTTCGACATCGTTACATGTTGACATTACACGCCAGTGTTCAGATGTCCCTAGTAGTAAGACCCGTAATAAATATATTTTTATAATGTGTACAAATCGTTTATTAGTATTATTATAACACTTTATTCTAATATTTTTTACATTTTGAATCGTGGTCGTTATTGAATGTAACGTCCGCAGTATGTAAGTAAGTAACGCCCCCCCTCATGTCGTCCAGGAGGAGCGCGGCGCGGCCGGCGCGGCCGACCCCGACGCGGCCGCGCTCGCCGCCGCCACCGGGCCCAGGGTCACCAAGCGCCGAGAGTTCTTTATATAGTCGATTGTCGCACACACCACACACTACTCCTTCACGTTCACTCGAATATACACACAGAACGATCGCTTTACAGTTCATTCAAACTTGATTACTTCAAATATCCTAGGGGCTATTATAGGGGCGTCTAAACGAGACATTTTTTACGGCAATTTGTGTTGTTGTTGGCAACTAATTACTCGGCCAATAATGGCCAATTATATCGCGCATGATCCAGTCTCCTAAACGGGCTACACAACCCGGCAATAATAAAATAGAGAGCGACTGAAACTACGACAAAATTGGACGAACGACATTACGGAAAATCGATCGCTCGGCGAACGTCCGGCGATCGTCGAATTTATATTGGTGAGTACTGCCATGTTGCCGGCCAAATTGGCGTAAAAATGGCCCGTTTAGACACCCCCTTATGTAATATACATTTCGGAAAGCGATCTGATAATATTGTACAACAAACGCTGTAATTATTGTTCATCCAAAAAATATATTCGTTCTTTATTATTTACTTTACAAACCTGTAATAAAACTTAAGTAAATTTAAAAGCTGCAGTAAAAATAAACCACTATACTATACCACAAACGTTGTAAAATTATAAACCAGTTTAATTTACAGTTTATACAATTGACAATACAAAGTATTCCTAACAGTCATAAAAATGACTTAAAATATAATTCCATGTTCCTTGTACCCTCTTTTTAACTATCTCTACTATTCACTAAAAGCTATAATCTACCGTTAACTATCCGTTAAATAATGAACTCTAAATAGCATTTTTTTTATAATTATCAATAGACAGAAAACCCAAAAGGTTAGGTGGTTTTTATCAAGCTCGCTACTAGAATTACCTATTGTAACAGACAATTACCGGTAGATTGGTTGCTGAGACCAACCGTTACTCACAAAACTAAAGCATACAATACAACCCTTTTCTATACAATAATGATTCTAAATCTCTTATTTCTCATTCTAAACTATTTCTCCCACAAAGTGCCACTTGGCTACTATTATCACTAGCTTCAAGCATTTAAAATTCGCAATATTACTTTTCATACAGCAATTACTAATTTACAAGTTAGATATATGAATCTCTCAATGATATTAGTTACTAGATATCGCTGTACAATCCCTGTCAAACATAGCGCGTTTGACAAACGTACAAACGTTTTATATATTTATCCCTATTCACACCTCCACTCGCTGCTCATGTTCATAATTAGGCGAAGGTAATCGATTTCTTCGATAGGTTTAAACCTTACTGGGTGCAACAAGTAATAGAACATTATCGGGACTTAATCGCGTGAAATATTTAAAGGACCTTTTATTTGCCCGACGTTTCGATCGAATTGCACCGATCGTGGTCACAGGTTAACTGCTGGCAGCTTAAAGATGTCTCCGTGAGGCGCGGGGTTTTTCAACTACCCTCGCCTGGTCTTGATAATTTATTGTTTATTTTAATTCCCGATAATATTCTAATATGTGTAAACATCACGAGAGTTTAAAAACAATTATTGCAACAAGTATGTTTTAGAATCTCTAGTACCAATATACCCATATCGGATTTATCGGTTATTTTATTGCAATAACAGGTTTCTAAAAACTAGAAACTATTCGAATCTCAATGTTCTACATTGCTTGTATGAATCTCAATCTTCTACAATCTTATTTACATTCTAAGTAAGGCCGAACGGTTGTTGCTACAATTTGAAGCGAGAGGCAGATAGTCACAGACTTCAACTGCTTAGACTACCGCCACGACCCGAAGACTGTTTAACAACCCTTGTCTTTCAAACCATACAAAGTGTGTATGACAGCTCTTTTAATATCTCAAGTCATGCAAATCTATTGTATGTAACTAACAATAAGTATAGTATATAGTATAAAACATACTATTTTCTCTAAATTCTTGCGCCTATATTCTTTTTACAAACTATCATGTGCCTACTATCTATCTCTATAATTATATCATATCGTTACATCTCTCTCTTCTTTATAAATAAAACGGAGATAGCACGATATTTGACAAGTAAACAAGGCATTAGTATTAAAATTTAGAGTACGCCCACTAAGAAAAAATCTTCCATGAAACATGTAATTAATAAAATATAATCATATATTTTCTCACATAGGGTATAGTATGATATAGATCACTTGCTGAGTACGCTATTTTATAAACGGTCGAATTCTTAAACGCATCTTGATTTAAGACGTCTGTAAGTCTCATGCTGTCTCTCTTACTCTAAGGTAAATCGACGCGATAGAGATACTTTTGAGGATGTCTTAAAGTTAAGTGTTATTTGAGGATTAGACGGTTTTTATCATGTTTTGCTTGATAAGTGTAAAATAACTTTATACATAGTTGCTTTTGTGAGGTGATGCAAATTGTGATTATTGCATTTAATAGTACGAAATGGTTGGAAAACTGTCCGCAACTGCATTATGTTATGTTTTACAGTAAGCCTAAGATGGCCAGAGCTCACAATTTAGTTACTATCTTGATATAATAAATAGCCAACCTAAGGAATGTTAAACTAAATCGTATTGTTCACACAGACTTGAGTAACGTTATCTCGAATTTGCTCAAGTCGTAATTAAATTTCGATTATTGCTAAACAAAAGTCGCTATGTGTGAAGAACGTTGATTGATATGTCAAAGAAATCTGTATTTTGAACATAACAACTGAATATAAACCTTAAATTCAATTACAATTAGGTATGTTTTACTTTCACACAGTGGTAACTAAACTCAAGTGCTGTGTATTCTTCAAGGGAATCGGTACGTAAATTAAAAGATAATAAGGTTTATATTCAATTGTGGCTTTTCAGTGTGCCGATTTTATTGGTCAATCTGAAGAGGCGATACGGTAATACAAATTAGATTAAGATTGAAATTAAGTTCATGTAAGAATTTTATTTAGACTGCTTACTTTATAAGCTGGTAGATTATATTGTTTAGTTTAAGAGACAAAACGGTTCGTTGTATTTTTTATTATTTTTATTTCCGTCCAAAAATATTTTTGTTACTTAACAATGATGTGATCATTTTGTATTCAATAAATTGTCACGAGAAAGTGTAATTGGTTTGAGCGTTTTGTGTTGTTGATCAAGATCTTGCCTTGAGGGAATGAATGGAATAACTTAGGTTTAGCAGTAGAAGTCCTTATAAAGTCACGAATCATGTGAATTAAAGTACCATAATGAGTTATAGAGCGTCACAGTTTAATTTGATAAACATTTGTACTTTGAATAAAGTCCCTATTAACAAGGTATCGCTTAAACCTATTGCTCTTTTTCCTCGTCGAAATACAGTTTTTAATCTCATTTATGTAATGAAGTCTGTAATTTATGTATTTAATTTATATTTATATAATTAATAATTATAAGTTTTTATAACGCCATTTAGCGATAATTATCTAAAATTCCATGAATTACTGAAAAAAAAAATCATTGCTTTGAAAAAATCATCCTACGGAATATTATTTACTTACAAGTTTGTGACGTCATAAGTGTTACTTTAATTTAGGTAACGTGTGCTTTGATTTATGTATTATGATAATGACCTAAATTTTATCACGTCGACTGTACGAGAAACTTAAAAAGTTTAATATGCCTATCTCTTTTTATCGCTTAAACATGTCATTAGATAGAGCGGGAGAGAGATTGTCACAATTTGCACCTGTGCACTGTCTCGTTGAATCTTTCTAATGTATTCTAAACGTGTAAGTGAGAAGGAGATAATGATTCTAACTTACTACATAGAATGTACAGTTGATGTTGTTAGCATTTATTGTAAAATGTACACCACTTCATCGTAAACTAATAAAAAAAACGATTACTGGTAAATTTTCTAAAATATAAAAATATTACTAGAATAGATAATAGTTATTTCATGAAACAAAATCAAGATAAAATACCCAACTTTTTTTCAATGTTGTAAGTACATACTACATATGTGATAAAAGTTACAATAAAGTTAGTTGAGTACAATAGTCAGGGTTTAAACAGGATGGAATCCCCAAAACATGGCATAGGTTCGGATCCTGCTCTACGTTACGTTACGAGCAATTTTTTTTTTTAACCACATAAAATAAACATAATATATCTATGGTGAAGTGATGTACATAAGCAAGCATGGGTTTGTGCGTTGTATTAAGGTGTTTGTGCCTTACTTATCCATACGAGCCGTGGCACATAGAGTTACTCACTGATTGTAGCGTGTTGATAGTAGAGTTTTTATTTTACTACTTCGATATCACGAATAAATTTTCCACAAATACATTATTATTGTTTTATTGTTTTACTTTACACTGGTGGGTCCAGAGAGAGAAGGGCTAAGGGATTATCCCGCCCCCCTTCCATCGATTTCCCTTAAAGTATGTGGCGCGGTGGGAGCGTGTTCGACTGCTGCGCAAGAGTTCGTGGGTTCGATCGGTTCCCACAAGGGACACCATTTTGTGAAACCACAAATTGTTGTTCCGAGTCTGGGTGTACTTTGTGTCCGTGACTTGTAAGTTTGTAAAGTACCCCGACACGGCTTGTAGACTATTGCGAAAATAGTCTTTTTTAAAAAGAAAAAAAGATTTGTTTTCTTCGATAAAACTCCCCCTCCCCAAAGAGATGTTAGGTTTTTCAGCGTGGTTAACCCCCACAAAACAATATCCTGTATCCTATTGCTACCTTACACAGATATTAAATATGGCATACAATTACTAATTTGAAAATATTCACGCACTTCAGACGCTAAAGATCGACTTTCGCCCTTTTGATAAATAATCAGATGAGACAAATTTCGTATTTGTATACATTTTATTAATTTATAAACACGCATATGATAGCTTGCCATTCGAAAAATGTTCATGGCTATTTATTTATATTTTTCATAACCTTCATTCTTTTGATGACCAAAGCTAAAAAAATGAAGCTAAAAAAAATCGTTTCAATTCATTTTTAATATGGAAATGCCAACTTATTCATGTTCTTGACTACCTGTCAAGGTATAACTAAACCGATCTGATAACCAATAAAAATTGGTATCGAAAGAAAGATAATCTAATATATAAAATTCTCGTGTCACAGTTTTCGTTGCCATACTCCTCCGAAACGGCTTGACCGATTTTGATGAAATTTTGTGCGCATATTGGGTAGGTCTGAGAATCGGACAACATCTATTTTTCATGTCCTTAAGAGTTTGTTTGTTTGTTTGAACGCGATAATCTCAGGAACTACTGGGCCGCATTAAAAAAATATTTTATTGTTGGATAGCCCATTTATCGAGGAAGGCTATAGGTTATAACATCACGCTACGACCAATAGGAGCGGAGCAGCAATGAAAAATGTTGTAAAAAAAAAAAAGGAAAATTTACGCAGACGAAGTTGCGCGGGTCAGCTAGTTTAATTATGAAAATAATCGTAGGCTAAACTAACTTTTTAGCATCTTGTTTTTTTATACACACTTCTGCTGAAACTTAGGCATTACGGTATTAAAGGTACAACGCTACCTTTAATACCGTAATGCCTAAGTTTCCTGCCTCTTACCTGAATGAAACAATTCTTTAAGTTGATATAGGCGGAGTAAGGTCGTCTGGATCACCAATTAGCAAGGGCGTGCCTCAGGGATCAATACTCGGTCTCTTTTTATTTTTGGTATATTGAAAAAATTTTTTTCTGTTGGGTAGCCCATTTATCGAGGAAGGCTATAGGCTATATAACATCACGCTACGACCAATGCACATACTCCCACCGCGCCATGACTGCCTCTGTGGCGCGGTGTGAGTGTGTCCGACTGCTATGCAAGAGGTCGTGGGTTCGATTCCCACACGGGACAGACCTTTGTGTGATCCACAAATTGTTGTTCCGAGTCTGGGTGTACTTTGTGTCCGTGATTTGTATGTTTGTAAAGTACCCCGCGACACAGGGCTAGTACCTTATTGCGAGAGTCGTCTTTAAAAAAAAAGAAATAGGAGCGGAGCAGCAATGACAATTGTTGTAAAAACGAGGAAAATTTACGCTGACGAAGTTGCGCGGGACAGCTAGTTAATGATAAAGGCACCTGCGAACCAGTGATAAGGGGACGAATCGGCAGGGCAAAATCAGCTGAACAAGATGACTTGGTCCTCAAAGAACTTAAAATAGAATGGAATACTCAACATCTGTCCTCTACCTAAGTATGTATACAACGCGTTGGAAGTTATACTTTTGTCATATCGCAAGAAATGATAATAATTTGAAAAAAATGTTAGTGACGGGAATGGTCGTAGGCAGAATGCACAGAAGTTGACACCCGAAACGTTGGGCGGACCAGATCTCCGGATAACTTGAGTTACCTGTCAGCCTCGCCTTCTATCAGGTTTAAAGCCCGGTACCGTGAGCGGACCACTAATCGTCTGATTCTCTCTTCATTAAGAAGAATTTATTTCTCATCTATTTTGATAGATACCTATTTTATAACAAACAAAAAAAAACTATTCCCTAAGAATACCATAATGCGTGCGTACCTATCTAAATACACTGACGGACTCATAAACTGCATCAAAGTTCAGGTTTACTCTAAAAGGATTTTTTTATAATAAGTATGCAAACTTTTTAGATTAAATTATATAAATATGGAAAGACTGGCTCTTAATCTTAAAAAAAAATTAAATTTAAAAATAGAACTGCGGTAAAACAAATGAATATAGCCGGGAAAAGAAAATTTACTCGTAGTATCAGATTTGCGTGTTATTTATAGCAAAGTTTTAAATTAATTCTCATTGATTTTTTTTGTTTGGTCAATTGAATTATTGTTACCAGCATAATTGTTGGGTTAGTTTTTTAACACATCGAGAGTTTTTGAACCATAATATGGATACTTCGTCCGAACAAGCGGCACAAATTGTAGCATTGGTGCGGGAGGGCTTGGATCAACGAACGATTGGTAGAAATTTAAATTTAAACCAGTCTACGGTTTGTAGAATATACAGAAGGTTTGTAGAGACAGGTTCTTACAGGAGGAGACGTGGTACAGGCAGAACTCGAGCAACCACAGGTCGTGATGACCGATTTATTGTTACAACTTCCCTGCGAAATCGTTTCCTCACGTCAGTTAACATCAAAACCGAGCTTAATGAAGTGCGTGGAAAAAACGTGTGTGCACGAACAATAAGAAGAAGGTTAAAGGAAGCGGCTATCACCCCTTTTAGACCAGCAAATGGTCCAAAGTTGTCTGCAGCTCACAGACAAGCTCGCTTAAGATTTGCGCGTCATCACCTGAATTGGACAGAAGAGCAGTGGGCCTCTGTATTGTTCACGGACGAGTGTAGGACATGTTTATATGGTGCAGATGGTCGCAGAAGAGTCTATCGTCGACGTGGGGAGCGATATGCTCAAAGTTGCATTGAGGAGCGTGTTCCTTTTGGAGGCGGTTCATGTATGGTCTGGGGTGGCATATCGATGAACGGGCGAACAGAACTTGTGTTCATAGACATGGTCCGTCAAAACGGTAATAGAGGGGGTTTGACAGCACATCGCTACATAACAGAGATATTAGAAGATCACGTGGTGCCTTACATGGGATTCATAGGCGAAAATTTTACTTTAATGCAGGATAATGCCCGGCCGCATGCAGCTGCACAAGTTCAACATTATTGCGAAGAGGTTGGGATACGTACAATGAATTGGCCAGCACGCAGCCCGGATCTTAATCCCATCGAGCATGTTTGGGACAATTTAAAAAGAGCTGTATATGCGAGAAACCCTTCGCCTACGACAGTGGCAGCACTAAGAACAGCACTTTCAGAAGAATGGGACAATATTCCGCAAGATCTTTTAAAAACCCTTATAAAATCTATGCGGAACCGATTAGAATCCGTAATAAGGGCACGTGGGGGTAATACACCTTATTAAAACACAAATAAACCCTTGCATAAAGTTTGTGTCTATTGTTAAAACCAATTTTTTAATTAAACAATTTTTCCTTAAACTTCTGTTTTTTCTTCAAAAAAGGTCTTAAGGTCCTTTCCAGTACATAAACTTAAACTTAAAGATATGATCCTACGCTGTTTTAAAGTTCACGAACCAATCTAGAGGTTTCAATTTAAATCTGTAGGTATAGAAAGTTTGCATACTTGGTTAAAATATTTATTTCAAAGTCGTCTATTACTTTGATGCAGTTTATAAGTCCGTCAGTGTAGGTACGTGGTCCCTCGCAACCTCAACCTGGTCCAGTAACCCAGTAACATGCACTCAGAGCCGTGGTCGATCGTCAGCCGCTAAAAGGTGTGGAGTGGGTGCGCGTGCTCGACAGCCTGTATCGACACGTTTCAGGTCAAACGACCACTTCTAGGTGTGCTCGATGTTAGATCGGTAGGGAGGAGATCGTGTCGATAAACTTGATATGTCGTATCAGGCGTTTTATGGAGGAAAGCCATCTTGAATTATTTATATATAGAAACCTCACTCACCCTCGATCAGTGAATGATTAATAATAATAATAATAAATCTTTATTCGCTTAGGAAGCAAAATACTACATTTGTGAAAAGTCGATTCTACCTTTACATGTAATGCCTGTTCGCAAAAAATAGGTAAAGTCGGAGAAAAGAACAGGCAATAAAAACTCGCGGCCACTCTTTTCAAATTGCCAATGTTTACAATGTTTCTTTGTTTATAAACTGTATAACTATGCAGGTAAGGTTTATATTATACGCCATATTAGTGGACTGATGCAAAAACAAGAGGTCAAAAATAGTAAAAGAAAAGTACACGAGATTGGATATATCAGCCTCAATGGGCACAACACATTAGGAGCATCCATTTACAATGTAAAAACTTTGTAAACTTAAGTAAGTATTGGCCAATTTACTGCTACTTAATGTATAAGTATTTTGCAAAACATTTTGCAAAAGAAAGAAAAGAATCACGCAGAATCTTTATTTACAAAATCGATTGAAGTAGTGAAATGCCCATTAATAAGTACAACAATCAAAATAGATTGACAGTCCGAATACCCTTAAAAAGAAAGGAAATTAGTGACAGGTAGGTCGCGGAAGCAGTAGCGGAATATTAAAAAAAAAAACAATGAAAGTACCACACATTTTCTTTGTTGCCGTTGCAGATCGCTTTTTGAGGGGTGTTCGGTCTGTAGATTGACAGACCGAACACCCCTCAAAAAGAGATCTGCATTCTGATTCTTTCGTTTGTTGTGTTAAGGACATTGCCTACTTCAATCGTTGTGATTTACAGATATGAGATAGAAGGTGAGTGAAGGACTGATGGATTCCCTTCTTAATAATCAAGTTCCTAAATAAAATAAAACGAGCTATTGTGTCCACAATAAATACTAAACCCGATTCCTGAAACAAAAATGATTCATTGTTTTCATCAAACGAAGTTTTTCTAATAATATAAACCGACTTAAAAAAATAAATACTTGGTAACTAAAAAACATAATTAATAAAGGTACAACAAAAAGTTGTTATTTCTCATTTTTTGTGGCTTGGTACAATAGCATAATATCAACTATTCGTTTACTTTTACAAAAATATTTCTTTTCCTGATGCAGGTTCGTTAACTGTTGAGGAGGTTCACATGATACTTCACCATCAGCTCTATTACATGTTGTAATAGTAGTATGACGAGTATAAAGTAATCGAATCGCAAACTGTGTAATATTGAACAGTTCCGCTGGTCACCTATGTTCTTCACCATCAGTTTCACTTCACCAATTGGTGCCTTTTGAGAGTAAATACACGGACCACCATGAAATATTCCTAAATCACTATAGGTGTACCTTAAACATTTATAGAGTTCCCTCCATTTCTCTAGGATCCCATGATCTGATCCTGATCTGATGACAATAGGTTCACTTTGGAAGTAGGGATACCTACCCTTTCAATTCAAACCCAAATATATTTTTTTAAATCGGTCCAGTTGTCTTCGCTAAATCAGTGGAAATACATAAAAAAACATACATACAGAACCTCCTACTTTTTTGGAATCAGTTAAAAAAACTACATCAAATTCGTCCTGTTCGGCTGCTAATGGACCTACCTACTATCGACTCCGTCAAAACCTCAATAAAAAAAAAGTTAAAATAAAAATAACAACTTAACGATAGTAGGCCATTGACAAATATGTAGGTAATCTATTCCCGTATCTCTTAAAAAAATAAAAACATAAATATCGTCACCTAATCACATAATTATGTACACGAACTCATCGATATCAGCATATCGCACATCCCTAGGCGATCGGTGGCAAGTAAGTGCTAAAGGGCTGGCAGTCAGCGTTTTGTAAACGGGTTGAGTGTCCCAGGTGCTTGGTAGCTTCAACCACCGGGGATCGATGTGGGGCACCTTCATATCCGCTGATAACAGATTAGATATAGGTCGAACTCGCATATTAAGTTATAAATACTGTTTGTTTTCCAAATAAAATAAAATGTTTATAATAGTTAGGGTTTGAAATCGACTAATAAGCGTCTTCTAGACGATTTTATTTTACACAATATTGTTAGAGCTTCATCACTGGCATTTGAATCGTAGCGACATCCACGGTTGGCTACCTACACGATTCACATAGGGAAGAGCACCTAAACAGGCCCGGCAGGAGCCCGGGCGGTTGCGCATAATTCATTGAAAGACTGTTGATTGGAAAGCCTAAAGAGCAATGACTTATTATTTTTGAACAGATTGCCGAGAAGCAGAGTATAAAAAATAAATTATGAAATTATGAAGATCTACTGTAAATTTTGAAGGTACAATTTAATCTTATACTAGCTGTGCCCGCGACTTCGTCCGCGTGAAGTTGCAATGCTGCTCTCTATAGACGTTAGTGTGATGATAAAAGTAGCCTAAGTTATTTCTTACATCGTCAGCTGTCTGACAGTGAAAGTCCTGTCAAAATCCCTCGAACCATTTCGGATATTTGTCGGACAGATAGAGAGTAACAGACAGTCGAAAAATGTATAAACTTTGTTAAAAGTACCATAATTGTATACTTTCATATGCATTTAGGTGCCATTCGTTTATTACGTAAGGGGGCGTCCATTATTTACGTGAGGCGTTTAGGGGGCAGTGGGGGTCGAGCCAAATCTTACTAAAACTCACGTGGGGGAGAGGGGGTTGAAAGAAAATTAAATTTTGTAATTTTTTTTTCATGATTTTTGACCGGTTTTGCACTTTAAGGCTTCATATTTCACAAACGGATCCCTAAATCAAAAAATCCAATCATAATCCCTAAATAATTTTAATAAAAAACCTTTCCAACGGTACCCCACATGATGGAATAGGTGAAAAAATCACATTCCCACCTTGCAAAGGGGATACTACTAAAAACTAAAATGCTTTTTCAAGATTACACTTTCTACTTACTAGTACTAACAGTTTCTGAGCTAAGCTACAGAAGAAACGGAAGGATGGACATGGGCCTAAAAACTTGGTCGACTCCACTTGTAACCGAAGAGCTGGCAGCTTCCTCGCACATCGCATCAGCATTGCTATACAGCAAGGAAATGCTGCCAATATCTGTGAAACCATGCCTAGGGCTACAATTTTTTAGATACTTATAATTTAGGTTTATTTATTTTAGTGTTATTTTTGTATGTATAGAAGATTTAGGTGAGACTAAAACCATCAAGCTTAAAAAAAACAAACAAACAATCAATGAATAATAATTTAGATAATAATTTATATATGATCACTAAAGGTAAGTACAAATAATTGACTTGATAATTAATATTTTATAGTTAGGTACAATTTACTTTATCAAAACCAATTAAGTCCCAATAACACAATCGATCGTCAGTAAATCCTTCAGACTAATCTAATACGAATATTAAACAACAATTTAAACAAGAACAGGTATAATAAATCTTTACAATCACCCCTTAATGTAACCCACTCAATATTTCCAACTACAAATTTAAATACGACATCCATAACGCACGATTTTCAACCTTATTACAATAACGATAAGACAGACAGAAGGTGTAGTATGTATGGTGTTTCAATGGGGTATAAAATGGCCGGTAGGTTAAGCCAGCAGACAGGCACACCGTCAGATATTAATCCGTCAGATCGTGATTAGATTCAGTGGCACGCAGTAATATATTCTAAGGTGTCCGCTTTAGAGATTGCAAGTGTCGATTGTTCATGATTATTATTATTTCAATACTTTTTGACTTTTTACACAATTTCCCATTAAAATTTTATAATTATAAAAGAGCGCTTAGATTCAGAAATGTGCATAATGATTAATCTATTACTAATATTATAAAGCTGAAGAGTTTGTTTGTTTGTTTGAACGCGTTAATCTCAGGAACTAGTGGTAGCCCATTTATCGAGAAAGGCTTAAGGCTATATATCAGCACGCTACGACCAATAGGAGCGGAGCAGCAATTAACAATGTTGCATAAAAGGGGAGAATTGACGCATACAAAGTTGCGCGGGTCAGATAGTTGTATTATATTTACATAAACTTTCTAACTCTTGTATCTAAATTATAATTCTACTAAAAATTAAAATAAAATAAGTATTTATTTTATTTTAATTTTTAAGTACATATTGTCTAATTAGATGATTTTAATTTAATGTTGTAACGTTTGCATGCCCATTTGGTGAATTGTGACGAACCAAAACTTTGTAACACCTTCCTGTACCACTTTTCGTGCAAATAAAGATTCTGATCCAATGTTAAGTAAAAAATGGTAATGAAATTAATATTTTATATTGAATTGGAATTTAAAACATTACTGTTTATGCAAGTGACCACTCAGAATCAAAGTGTTGCGGGTTCCACAATTTTCTTACGTACGAGGATTACCTACCTAATCTAATCTTGTGACCGCCTCGGCGGTGCAGTTGAAGTGCATACGGCTGCTGCCCAATGCGTTGGGGGTTCGATTCAAGGGACACTGCTTCGTGTGTTTCACAACTTGTTGTTCCGACTTTCTGAGTCCGGGTGTTTATTTAAAAACTTTATTCACAGTTATTGTACAAAGGCGGATTTAATGGTAAAAACATTATCTACCAGTCAACCTTAGGGTGATGTAGAGATAAAAATAGAAGTAGGTGCAGTAAACTTGTTGCAAGCTAAACTATATAATAATAAACAATACGTAAAAAAGGAAAAAATAATATAAATACCTACACACAACAATTAAAACATACACCTACATAATATATAATAAATATATACTTACATAAATAAATACAAACATACATACCATCTAATTAAATTATTGTCATACTAACGTGATAACTTAACTGATTCTTCGAAGAATAAATTACGAGCAGGGTGTTCGTTGTGATTTGTAAATTTGTAAAGTCCTCCGTGACACTGGCCTCCAACCCAAGACATTTTTTACAATAGTACAAGTTATCAATTTCTAGTAAAATAATATCAAGTTAGGAATCTATTGTGTTTATCATTTTGCACAGTACAATTGATTGAAAATAACAAAGTTAAAGAGCACCTATTAAAAAAAGTTAGTCTGTATTATTTTCATCGTAGAAATGTTAATTTTGGTCGTAATTAAGGTCAAGGTCTAAAATTAATAAATACATAAGTCATAGGTTAATGACAAAAATAGAAATACTAATAGGTAGGTAGGTATGTACAGAATTGAAACACAACCGTGTACAAGGAATATCGAGATAATATATGTTTATGCATATAATGTATATATTGAGCTTTGCATCATAGTTTGGTAATTAATGACGGGTCGCGAGCTGTTAGTTGTTAAGGGTCACTTGATCTTAACACTACTGAAGTTAAATTACTTGTTATTTAACTGCTTCATGTTATATTTATAAGATGGAATAATATAACGATTTATGAATAAAATGAATATGGTTATTTAAGTCTAGTGAACTTTAAAATATCCAATTTTAAAGTTCACTATAGTTCCATTACCATATTATGGTTACCTACGTACTTTATTTTATTACTGATAGGTACCTAGAAAGAAAACAGAGGTAGAGGTTGACTGCAGGTCTATTGGTGGACAACCGTTACTCAGGACCTAGAACGGACTTCAATAGACGAGCAGACAAACTAAGACCGACTGCCTTGGCGCCGTAAAACAAGGAGGGAGGACGCCAAATAAAGGGATAAGGCACGGAAGAAGAAGACTGATAGGTACTTTGAGATAGGCATTCGACATACCCAGTTTATGTGCCTGTTTGGTCACAGTGTACAAACATTTTATTTATTTATGTAGTTTCACAACATAATTGCTACTATTTTAAATAAATATTTGAATCCACAATATCTAGCACAGTTTCGTACTTCCACTGCGCCACCATAGCCTAAATGTGTATATTTGTGCAAGACATTTGTGACACGTTTTTCAAACGAGGCTCTTAACATTGACTTTCAAAATTACTTATTGAAATTTTATTATACAAAGGATTCAACTTAAAACAGCTGCAAAACAGAAAAGACTTATTTTACAGCTTCTCAATACCCAATATCGACATATAACAGACTATAACAACACAACAGATATCAATAATAGTCGATATTTTACATCCCTAGCGTGCTCGTCGAACGGCGGTGTCGAACGCGCGTGCCGCGGCAAGCGCCCACCGTCTTAGCGAACACCTTGCGATAACTTACACAGCATTGGGTATATGTAGTAGAAATTTCTTGAGTGGGGAATAAGGACCCTTTAAGTCGAAAACTGATACTTAGAAGGTCTACTTAACAGAAATTCAGCCAAGTCAGGCTAGGCAGAAGTCGGTGTAAGTAGTACCATACGACAATTAAAACATAACTGTTCAATTATTCAGACAATGAAATAAATTGATTTCCCTATAATATTGGCATAATGTCTGAAGCTTATTTATCGGCTTGACAAGCAGTCGCGCCAACATTGATTTGAAACGATGAAAGGACACACACACGTGTTTGCTATGTCTGTTTTTTGTTGTCGGCTTGCTGTTAAGTAAAGTAGGTAAGTAAGTAAGTAAGTAAGTAAAGTGTTGATTAAAAACTGTTTGTTTTTGTAATACCTATTCGAAAATCCCGTAATCCCGGGATAGGAAAAAAGGTACGGGATCGATTCCCTAATTATACGTATCGAATCGTTTTTTGAAATGTGTTACAATGAAAGTTCGCCATTGTAACTAATCTTGACGAATTTCTAACAGAATAAGTACTAGCTACCTAAATCTTATCATACCATCCATAAAATTGCAAGTTGCTAAGTATACCAAGATAAACTGAACAAAATTGTCAAACCTCAATAGGTAGCCCATTACTGTTTCGACAACGCAATTACCGATTGTACCGAAACAGATTTAAGTTGGAGCTACGCCGCGCCGCAAGACTAACTTGCCCTCGCTTCATTATCAACTTTGCAATCCGCTTACTGCCGAAATTAGTTGCAAATTAAAATAGCTGTACACCTGTCTGAGCCGATTATGTGAATCGATGGGAATTTGCCGGCGGACATTTTGGAAAAGTTGAAAGTTTCTGCGCATTTAGAGTTTTGTTTGGCTTTTTCGGTGAAAATTTGGGAACGAAATGAAAGTGGGAATACCGAGTGATAGTATTAGTGTGGTGTGTGATTTTGTGGTTCTAGCTTCTCGTTGATTTGCTCCAAAAAACTAATTAAAATGGGGTTCTTAGGTTTGAAAATATGGCATAGCTATAGTTTATATGGAGAAGGAGTACATAAGCCAATATTTTTAAATAATATGCATTTAAAGTACATTAAATTAATTAGAATACACATTACACACACTACCTTAAGTATGAAACATTCAGCCAATG
Organism: Herminia tarsipennalis; assembly: GCA_945859575.2. Taxonomy (NCBI): domain Eukaryota; kingdom Metazoa; phylum Arthropoda; class Insecta; order Lepidoptera; family Erebidae; genus Herminia; species Herminia tarsipennalis. The sequence goes on from OX243837.2 coordinate 27,417,566, forward strand.
TAAAACAGAAAAACAGAATTGACTTTACAGATTGAGTTTCTTTTAATTTTGTTTATAAGCTACGGGTCTTAATCGCGTAAATATTTTACTTTATTTAAAAAATATATAATGTGTACAAATCGCGAAAGTTTACGAACGTAGATTGAGTTTCATTTTAAAACAGAGAGAATATAATAAGAGAATACAAGATGGATCTTTATTATACCTACGACTGCCTCTGTGGCGCGCTGGGAGTGTATCCGACTGCTACGCAAGAGGTCGTGGGTTCTATTCCTACCCAGGATAAAACTTTGTGTGATGAGCACGATGGTTTATTCTGTGTCTGGGTGTTATTTATCTATAATATGTATGTATTTAGAAATATATAAGTATGTTTATCGGTTGTCTGGTTTCCATAGTACAAGCTCTGCTTAGTTTGGGATCAGATAGCTTTGCGTGAGTAGTCTCAAGATATTACAAGATATTATTATAGACTAAACCAATTGTGTAATTTATAAAAATAATGAAATTAAGCTGTAATTTAGAGCACGAGACGACTTCTAGTATAAGTTATTAGTCCTACGGATTTAGTGCACGACCTTCACAATCATTAATTAACCCCAACCTATCAATTTGTAACTTAAGTAAAGCACTAAATTTGACTTTCAATTAGTATTCAAACCAAAATAATTACTCCATCAACCACAATCACGCTTATTATCCTTTACAAAGCGTAAAGCCTAGCACATAATAAGACACCAAATTCAATAATTACATGAATAGGTGTTGTCCCTGTAATTCACGAGATCACAGTCGGATATGATTACAGGGAACTTTGATTTGTTTATTGTGCCACCTTGTGATTTGGGGGTGGTTCGGCTAGCCCTCGCATCAAGTGTGGAGCCTATTCATTGCTTTGTATCATAACGTAGAGGTTATAATACTTAGAGGGGTGTGGAGAATTGTAATCATTGCCAATTTTTTCAAAGAGGTGTTATAGTGAGTTTCTTTGGTTAAATTGAGCAATGCGATTGTATCTAATTATTTGATGTGTGATTACAGAGTTTGAAGACACTTTATTATATTAAATTCAATATTAAGTTGTTTCATACTACTTTATAAGTAAATATTGGTTGTTATTCAAAGTAAGTCTATGTTTTATTCTTTTTTTGTTGTACTTGCTTAATGTGATCTGACTGGTGGTACTTAATTACTTTTGACTCTTGATTCGATCATAAACTGCAAGATTAATTATACGGAAAAATGGTTTGTCACAGTAGTACCTACCTAGTAGTCATAAGTAGTAAGTACTTAGGTATGTTACTGATCTCAAAACAACCCAAAAGTGTTCAGAAGTACACATTAGCTTTATCCCCTAATATAAAACAAAGCCATTAAAGCGCGTACTCTACCTTCTAATATATTTTCATTTTTAGGGGAAATGGTATTATCATCGCGTATAAAAAATTTAAACTTTCGCGTTGCATGGCTATAACTATTTATGAGTCCGCTTGTGACCACGGCTGGTGCTACCTGGTCGAAACGTCAAGCAATTTTAAGGTAAACAATGCGCGTTAATTCCCGTATAATAACTTAAAACATTTTAAAAGTGACAACGCAAAGCTTCTCTACCAACATAAAGGGGTAAAATAGTCCCCTACAAAGTAACACAAACGTCCCCAAGAGGGCGCTAGTGTTCAGGTGTCACGTCAGGTGCCGTAAACACGCTACAATCTGTTTTTATCGCCATCACGCCCTTGAGACTAAAGGGTACCTTTCTTAAGAGCCTTCGGAGCAAAGTTGGCCAAATATTTGTGGACACGCGATATGTTGGGCGATGCTTTTATGTGCGTACTGTGAGAGAAACTCTGATATCAATAACAGTGTTTGTTTGCCTGTATACACGAAACGTATTTGGAAAATAAGTGAATACTTTATAAAAAGCTTGCGTACCTTTGTTAGGCAAAAAAAGGCAAATAATAGAGAATAATTTGCTATAGGTCTGCGATGGAATTATACATAAACAAAAACAAGCATAAACGTAAGATTTATAAAGCAAGATTACCATTTATAGGTGCATCACGGATTGGTCGTTGACGATTAAAATGAATTACCCACTCAGAACCATTAAACGAATTTGGATGACAATATTTTACTACTAAATATAGATATATGTACCGTGTACGAGATCAGCTTACAGTTAGAGTTAAAAAAAATACAATATCTAAAGATTTTGTAAAGTGTAACAAATACCTATTTATTTTATTATAAAATGATATATATTAAAATACCTACTGTCTGTTCTAAACTACCTGTATACCCGTGACCACGGCCGTTCCAATACGGTCGAAACGTTAGGCAATAAACAAGGTATTTTACCTTAAATTATTCACGCAATTAAGATCCGTAGTATATATAATTTTATAATGTGTACATGTAGTGAAAGTTTATCAATATTTATTTCATGTAAATAAGCAAATGTAGATGGGTATGATCTCTAATAAAACTTCTACTTATACAGACAGCTGTCAACATAACTGCACATTAGTTTTATCTACTTGTACGGACTTGTTAGAGGGATAAGGATAAAACATCCTAACTTGGTTATATCTGAGCCAGTTGACACTCCAACCGCGAAAAACAAAGTTTTCTTTTAAATATCTCTCATCAGCTCAGCACCTAATAAAGTTAGGAAAAAAGTCAGCCCTCGTCACGCCATTATCTCCACGAACTCTTAAAAACAGATTAGTACACTCGAAGGGAACGACAATGATCTTGTCGTAAAATCCTATCTGTTTCTCCATAAAAAGATTTCTTTACAAAAGGTGATACTTTTTATCCGGCGAGCACCTGCTTCGTCCCAAACTTCGGTGAAACTTCAACGAAACTTTGCAAACTTCGGTGGAAAACTTCGCACCGGATGTTGTTATCGGCCGGAAGCGCTTTAGGCGACTTCCTGTTTTGACGGACGTAAAAAACTGGAGGTTTTCTTCTCATAGTCTTAGAAAAAGTTGTTAAGTGTTTTTTTTTTCATAATTATCAAGGTATCAAATTTTATTTCAAACTAGCTTACGTCCGCGGCTCCGCGCGTGGCAATATTCGCTATTGCTCAGGTCCTAAGGAAAGTAGCGTGATGATATTTTATTTTTATTTTATTTTATTACGCAAGAAAACTTACAGCTATAATACAGATAGTGCATAAAATAGATAAATAAGGCCAATTAAAAGTTTTCACAAATACAATATATAGTCTATAACTTGATCTGGACATAGGAGATTGTGCTCCCAAAGTTTGAATAGAATCTGTTAAGTAGTTTTTGCACCAAATCCGAACAAACAAACAAATTGGAACGAAAAAGCATGGTTTTGGATTCAGAGACCCTTAATTTGTCGACCTAGGTTAGTTTTTTTTTTAAATGTGCAGACAGCTATTTTACAATTTTAAAATAGTATAATTAATAATAATAATAATAGATGGACAAAAACCTTCCTTTGGAGATTACAATCGGCTTTTTTTTTCAATGACTCCCGCAGTATGAAAAAGCTCAACATTTTACAAATAGATATAGAGACCACGGACATAAAATAATAATACTTGAAATAACATTTACGCAAAGAATTACAATAGTCATTAAAGTCCTAATGTTACTTTTAACTATAAATTAACAATTCATATAATCCTTCATTCACAACACAGCCCATTAACATTTCTTAGTCACTTATCACACCAACAGCGAGAAAGCGAGCAACTATAAACGCTGGGACAAGCTGATAAGTGCCTTAACAGGATGCGTGGCACCTTCAGAGATAAAAGTAGCTGCATCCGTGGTTATCACAAATAAAAAATGATGCCCTTCCTTAAGCTTCAAACTACTTTCATATCAAAATATTGCGTTTAAACAATCAAATTATACAACTTTATACCTACAAATCTGATGACGCGACTGTCAACACAATCCCCAATACTACTTAGCCCTAAAACCCTAAGTAAAAGTACCAAGAATATAATACAGCGAGACATAAGCGTAGCTCGTAAAATACAAGTTTCACGTTGCCCGGAGGCGCTCACCTCCACGACTCACTTCTGAAAAATGGCTGCCACATCAGTCGGAGTGACGGCCGAGATAAAAGTTTTTAAGCAATTTTCTATTCACCCCCTGGAAGATGAATAGGTGATGTAATTGCGTTGTTGTGAAACAGTTTTATTCTAAAGAGGTTGGATATTGAGGTGTTTTTTGGTTTTTTTTTGTCAAACTGAGTACCTATGTCTGTCAGAGTCTTTATTTATATTAAGTAAAAATAAAATTACGGTCATTTTAAAAATGCTTAGTCAAAGTGTTGCTATTGATCTGTAGTAAAGCAATTCCAATCCGTATTTTAATACAGATTGGAATTGCTTTAGCCTGTGTAAAGCCTGGCCTAGTACGTCTAGCTAAGTCTAACATGTATGTAATATGGCTAAGCTTTTACAAGTAATATCGTGAGAGCTTAATCAGTAGTCACTCGCAATCATCTTAATCTTATGTTACCCTTGGCAGCGTTTCTTAGGTTTTCGACGTACATCATTTTATAAATAATTGAAGGCATCGATATTTTTGCCATTTATATTATTGTACACCCACCAGTAGGTCGTCGTGGGTAAACCACGGGTTTAGTGGCTAATAACAAAATCCTATTATCTACAACAAAAAATCGAGACGATGAATTTATGAAAGGTCACAGCAGTTTATGACGTCAAAATCTACCTACGACAATTTCTATCTGCAACACAAAACCTCAGAAAAACTAGTAAAACACAACAAGGCCCACAAATTTTCATAAACACCTCGACACTGCGGGGACGTGGCTCATGAAAAATTAGACAATATCATCGGCAGCGAGGTGGAGTAATTAATGACCGCGGTGCAAACCCACGCCAGGCGCCCGCACCCGCCTACAAGGTGCCGACCGGGGAAACACTTTTAAAAACTTTGCCATCCGCAAATTATTAATAGGTTTCTACGTAGACGTGGGCTAGGGATGTGGCTGAGTGTTGTGCTATCGATAATTACCTTTAACAAGACCAGCAGCTTAAAATTTATTAATTTTCTGAAAAATGGTATTGCCTATGTCACTCCCACAATTGAGACGAATTCAATGACAGCCTCACGTAATGTGACATATTTGTACATGCATTATGGAAACATTACTCTCATTCTGAGACATTTAGGTAAAAAATAGACAGACGTTTTTATAGATTAGCGCATATATAAAAGGCCAAAAGCCTATATATAACAGAACAAAAAGTAGTGTCTATAGATTAGTACATGTACATGCACATACCTACAGTGAAGTGCCTTTACGAACGGGATACAATGCTGTTTTATATTTTATAGCTGTCCCGTGCGTGATTTTATATAGCCTATAGCCTTCCTCGATATATGGGCTATCCAACAGTGAAAGATTTTTTCAATTCGGATCAGTAGCTCCTGAGATTACCGCGTTCAAACAAACAAACAAACAAACTCTTTAGTTTTATAATATTAGTATAGATTAGTGAGATTTCATTTCTCTTAATAATTTAAGCTGATATACATTGATAATTATGTCTATAATCTAGCATGGCAACGTGTAAAAAATAACAAATGGTCATTAGTATAGTATTGAATTATTGAATAAGTTTCTTTTATTCAAATGAAAGCTGACAGCATACATAGTCAAAACACATATGTATCTACATTTAGTAAGATTACGGGTGAAGGTCGGTCGGTACAACTAATCCAAAAATAACTCCCATTATTTCAACTGTTTTATTATTATTTCGAAAGCGAAACACTACCAGTTAATTTGCCAATAACGAAGCTATATATTTTCGTCATTTATCGATATATCGACATTTCTTCACCCAATCACTACACTAGTAACACCTTGCAACGATGTAAAAATTAAGAAAGAAAGATTTTTAAAAGTCAGCGGCGTCGGTGGAGTTTGTGCCGCCACATTAATTCGAGTGTCGATTACTGCGACTCAGGCTGATAAAAAATTGTACCTGAAACTTAGCGTTGAGTGACGGCTCTTTGTTATTAGTTCGACAGCAAGGAGCGGGCCGAGGGAACTGCCGTAGATTGAGATGTCACGATGTACTCACTTGTAGCGAACGGGTTTTGATTTTAATTAAGTTGCTCGTACTTTTATAAACTTGGTATTTGGTAAGGAGTATTATCAATCTTGCAAAATCATTTTGATATATGTATTGCCTATGATCTAAGTAGATACATACTCAGGTTAAAAAACCATTGTACCTAGAGGGCGGGTTAAGAAGAAGCACGGGCTTTCATAGAAAACGGGAAGTGAATGGTCCAGTTTCGGTATTCAATTTCATACAAATGTAAATTAATTTTCTGCCGTGAAGTCTGAAAATATTTAAATACTGATCGTAAATATTGTTATCTCTCATTTTCGATTGCTTCTGAAGTTAAATATTAGTAACTTAGATTCCTATTCACGTTGACCAATGTATATCATTTTTCATAGCTAGAACAAGGGCCTTGGTACTACTGAGATATAATGTATTGATGTTACAGTAAATCGATGCCTGAATAACTGAAAGGAGACTTGCGGTTGCAATTGGAGTGGAAAATTATATATTAAGGAGTTCAACCTTTCTACATTACCTTGTAGAGGCTACAAAGAGTGCGCACTAGATCATGGCACAAGACAAAGCCTTAGTTAAAGCTGGAGTGCAGGCAGGGGTCGACAAATCAGTGTCGTTTACCGTCGAGCGCGTTTTCAATTTGTGCCGTCTCACCGTAAGTGCTCGCTGAATGCGCGCACATTGTGTCGCTTGACCGCGATCTACGAAAACAAACATGGATGTTGCTGAGAAAATGTGAAGCAATTGATACAGTAACTCTAATCCCCATACGGTAAACCATCATGTGTGATTGACAAATTGTGATTTGTATGAGTTTTCTTACCCGTAATTTGTATATAAGCCCGAAACACTGGGATTACCTACTCTTTGTTACGGGTGTTGTAATTTTAATATAAGATATTCAAGCGAAAATATTTGATGAAATTTTAGGTGTAACTATTCAAAAGTACCTATATTTATACAACTCGCTTCTATGATTTGAACAAGCTGATGTTTTTAGAAAAAAATGTATGATAATCACGATTTCTCAGATTATTGTACGAACTGCCAAACACTAATGATTTGAGTAATGAGATCTCAAAATCAAAATCGTAAAAAAGTTCATCGAATATAAACTTTTCTGAGACGTTACAGAGTTTCCAGTTGACATCCTTTGTATCTCGTGTACTTATACTACCTGTCTACTTACTATTGCCCTTACCTTTCGAGCCTGGCCATACTTTGTCTCCCAAAGGATTTATACTCTATTATAGGCATTGTATTTTTATAAAGTAATTTCTTAAAAAGACAAAAACCGTATCCATTAGTTCACACATGAGCGTGGAGTGCATCTGCCGTGAGCTACAACACTAATGATAATTTATTTGTTCGTATCGTCTAGTGCGTTCTGTTCTACAGTTTTGTTCAACTAACGAAAACTTTTAACGTACAATACAATTTGGTACACTATCCGTTTTTGTGTTGATTACAAATGAAAGAGACATGTGTATTGTGCACATTTCTGTGATACAGAAACAGTGGAAAACTGTTTACTTTAATGAATGCAAAGGTTTTCTTCAATAAGAGTAAAAGTATAACAAGTTCTTACTTAATATTTTAAAAATCTATTTTCGTACCCAGTAACAAGATTTGTATGACTAATAGGTAATCGTGAAACATAATTTTAATTAATATAGGTACTGTATGAAAAATAATTTCAAGGTTACTGGGAACCTAGACAAATGGCATTCTATTGGATTAGAGTTTACGCTAATCGAATAGAATGACGTTGTTGCGCAACACTGTAAATACGAAATTTTTTAATATACTTAAAAACAAACTGTAAAAGAACAAAAAACTAACTTAAATTAAAAAAAAAACTGTATCCGACCTGGCTTACGCTAATCGAATAAAATGACGTCAAAATGACATCGTTGCGCGCGCACAACTGCTAATCTCATATTAACAATTCAGTGTTGCGCGCGCAACGACGTCATTCTATTCGATTAACGTAAACTCTAATTGAATAGAATGCCATTTGTCTAGGAGGGCCCTAGAAAAATGACATTCTATTCTATTCCAGTTTTTTTTTAAATTTAAGTAAGTTTTTTGTTTTTCTACAGTTTTTTTAAGTAAGTGCGGTACCTGCTCCTTAACGAAATCTAATGACTGACGGTATATCCATTAAAATACAAAATAGTAGTATAGTTTTGATAAGGTTGTAACATGTTGCTACGAATAGTTCCGTATTGCTTATCATTTTGAAGAGTAGACAAATGGCGTCTACGGAAGACAGCTGCTAGTAACATTACCACCTTTATAACTACCACAAAGTGGGTAGGTATCTAATTTTAAAGTCCACCAGCTAATGTGAAATAAATTATTAAGTACTAACTTCTTTCACACGTAACAAACAACACCTCATGATATAAAACATAAGAAGTTATCGATCTCTCTCGAAGCTAAGAGTATAACGCTGAAAGTTAAAAAGCTTTCGCCATCTTATTGCCGTCCAATAACTTAATATAAAGTATAAAGGTAGCAGTTTGATATTGTCGTAAAAGGTCCGCAGTCATCTTGAGATCGCGTAAACCTCTCACGAGAGGGCGCTCAAATAATCCCGACAATAAAGAAAAATTCCGGCCCTCTTTATGAAGAGGTAAGTCCTTGGCAAATTGTGCATATCGACGTGCGTGGAGTCGACAGCTAATTATTGTTAATTTAACGCTTTAAGACTGTTAATGATTCTTACCTACACGATTCTATTTTAATGTGCAAAAAATGCCATTAATAATGAAATGCAATACTCACCTCCCACTTTTTTTTCATTATATTTTATACCATACATCCATGTCTTCTTCGGTCGTCCTCTGCCTCCACAACAAATAATTTTCATACTCATCATGATAGATGATAATTGTAATGAGAATAAAAGAAAAAAATGCACAGTTCCAGGTAATTACACCTGGAACTGCCGTCTAACTATACATTAGTTCAAGCCAAAAAACTAACTTATCAACCAAAATAATTACCAAAGACGTAACTCAAACGACTCCCGCAGTAGGGTACAAGCCCTGTGTCGTGGGGGACTTTACAAACATACAAATCACGGACACAAAGTACAAACAGTAGACTCGGAACAACAATTTGTGGATCACACAAAGTGGGGCCCCGGGTGGGAATCGAACCCACGACCTCTTGCGTAGCAGTCGGACACACTCCCACCGCGCCACAGAGGCATTTGCCGGCATTCGTACTTTGCTAATTAAGTAAATGCTTCCTTCCGCCCGTAACGTCAGAAAATAATCAAAATATCTCAAGATAGGAGTCGTTTCCACTGTTTTTCCTGTCGGATGTTCTTGTTGAACGTAACAGACGAGCACGGTGCAGGTAACCGACGGTATAAGTGGATTGCTTTTCTGCTTTACATACAGATATGAGAGATATTTTGTGCAAACGCACGGGTCGGGGACGCCCCGTCCCGTGCTGCACTCATGTTATGGCTCCTGTCGTTATATCAGAACGATTTATGGATGGATTCGTTCTATTGTTAGCTTCTCGAAGTAAGCTGATTCGTAAGGAGTTTTATTCAAGATTGTTAATTCAGTTTATAGTTTATTTATTGGCTTTGGTCAACTTGAATCTTAGTTGTAGGTATTTTATCTCGATACTTAAGTTCGTAGACCTAAAATAATCTGTGCATCAAATATATTCAAAATCGGCTAATCTGTGAAAAAGAAAATAGATTATCTTCTTTTTTTTTTATCTTCAAAAGACGACTCCCGCAGTAGGGTACAAGACCTGTGTCGCGCGACTTTACAAATATATGTACAAGTCACGGACACGAAGTACACCCAAACTCGGAACAACAATTTGTGGATCACACAAAGTGGTGTCCCGTGTGAGAATCGAACCCACGACCTCTTGCGTAGCAGTCGGTTACACTCCCACCGCGCCACAGAGGCAGTGTAAACTTGCTTAATAAAAATGGATATTACCTGTTGTCCTCTCATTTTTCAGTGAGATCGAATCGACAAAGTGTTACGAATCAACACGCGATCGCAATTGGTCGATTCCTTAGTTTACATAAAATGAAATTAGAAACACATAACATAACAGAAATATAAAATTCAGTTCTTTGGTCCTATCTCTCAAAGTCCCTACTCTTATAGTATTTTTTTATCGAAATGTCATCATAAGACTGATGAGCTTCTTCGCAAGTACACGTCAAGGTGCACAATAGGTAAGTCGGTATAATCCTGACAAATGGGAGATGTACATCGGCGAATGAATGTATAACGTCAGAGAGTAGGTACCATACGTCCTGGTATCATATGCGATTCATCATCGGGTTATAATACTTATGATTGATATACAATTTGTATTTGATTTTTTTTGTGGTACAAAATTCATAATACTGACACCAATTTTCAATGTTTTCGCCTGTCTATTTGTTTACTAAATACGTGTAACCACAAAGTAATGAAGTTTGGGCAGACTTTTACTTGTAGTGTGTCTACCAAAGATAATAGATTTAGCGTCTACCTTACCATTGTTTGCTAGTTAATAGTCTTTTTCGATTACATTGGCGTAGGACTCCTTTAAATTCCGCCATTTAATATGACTCTAAAATTATATATACGAGTACTACGGGTCTTAATCGCGTGAATAATTTAAGGTAAAATACCTTATTTAATTCCCGACGTTTCGACCGTATTGCAACGGCGGTGGTTACGGGTAGACTCTATATCTAATATCATTCGTCTAGCACATTTCTTGACGTCGTCAATTCATCGTATTTGTCCTCTTCCTAGGCCTTTTTTACCCCATAGTCTCCATTCCAAGACGGCTTTTCCCCAGGCAACGTGCTTCCGACTACATGTTCTGCCCATTGTCACTTGAGACTCGTCACTAGTTTATCTGATCTGTGGGTTTACCTTTAGATGCGTATTGTGTAAGCTAGGCTAGATCTGGAAGACAAACAAAGTCCGCAATGTATACCTAACTCGGATGTTCAAGCTACCCTACAATCTGCAAGGAGCGTACCTGTCTCCCTTAGTACCTGGCTACCCCGGCATTACCTTGGCACTTCCCGCAATGATCCCTTAAACGCTCTCAAGTATAATAAGATTAGTTTAAACCGTTTGTCTGGCCAAGCTTTGGTGTGATGTGGCATAAGCCACGAGAAATTGAAGGGAATTTAAAACGTTCACTCAAATAATAAATTATATGACTAACTAACTGATCCGCGCAACTTCGTATGCGTTAATTTTCCCCGTTTTTGCAACATTTTTCATTGCTGCTTCGCTCCTATTGGTCGTAGCGTGACGTTATATAGCCTATAGCCTTCCTCGATAAATGGGCTATCCAACTGTTAAATAATTTTTGAATTCGGACCCGTAATTCCTGAGCTTATCGCGTTTTGAGACAAACGCTTTAGCTTTATAATATTAGTATAGATTTTTGTTGCGAGACCACTTTTACTCTATGGAATAACCATAGTATATTGTTTTTTTTACAAACGAACAAGAATTTGAGGATTAGCACGAAAGGTTTTCCGTGCGGGGATTGAACTCGTGACATCATTCAACCGTTATTTGAACATGTTGGTATTTTTTTTTAATGGACATAATATTCTACATTGTAATGAATGCGTCTGTGCTTGTATTAACAAAAAAGCTTGCCAATTTGCCAAATTGCCAAAAGTTTTCAAGAAATGTCGTCTTTATAAAGGTAAGCCGTCCGCCATCCTTCTATACCTTATGTCTCAAGTATAAGGTGTGCTCACACGCGCGGGCTCCTCCGGTGAGATTAGCTGCGCAGTTACAATGAGAAGAGTTTATTAGCCGCCGCCACTTGCAGCCGATCTGGGGTGAACTGAGCGCTTCTCCATTGAAGACGACATAAAAAAATAGATTATTTTGTTATTGAAGCCAATAGGTAATTGATTTTCTGCTATTTTGTTAGTTTTGTTAAGTCTTGAGACCACTGTTAGATAGAAGACTTTGACTTTTTACATTCACGTACCTAATTAGATTTTAGATGCAGACTGCTCAAAATTGGTCATCGTGCAAGTCCTTGGGAGAGCAGTGGACGTTTTCAGGCTGATGATGATGATTAATTAAACTAATTATTAAACCTGTCAAAACTTACTCTAAATTTGGTACCTATACATTTTAATATTCAATAAGACTATAAATCCATACCTTATAATAATCAAAGCACACACATTAATTTCAATTTCAATGAAGATTCAAAATATCGAATTAATACCATTATCAAACGATTTAACACTCTAAATAATAAAACAGTGAATTAAAACAAAACTAAGTAAAGGGTTTAGAGATTTCATTTTCTATAGGCTGCCCCAGTAAGAGTATACTTTTTAAATTATGTTGTAATTTTTTTTCCTGAATGTGGCAGCTCTGAAATTTGACAACTGTCATCTATGATTGGTCCGATTAAAAAAAAAAAAAAAAATAATATCTTGGGCCTACTCACACAACGCTATCTGATCCCAAACTAAGCAGAGCTTGTACTATGGAAACCAGACAACTGATAAACATACTTATATATTTCTAAATACATACACATTATAGATAAATTACACCCAGACTCAGAATAAACCATCGTGCTCATCACACAAAGTTTTATCCTGGGTGGGGATCGAACCCACGACCTCTTGCGTAGCAGTCGTATACACTCCCACCGCGCCACAGAGGAATAAATGAAATGTAACACAAAAGATAAACAAATTATCATTGTGAAAACACAATCCATAATGGAAAAAGTGCACTCTTATTAGGACACCCTAGTCGTATCCAGTGGACAAACGCCGTGATCGGCAGAGCTCACAGTGACTAAGTTAAGACGCCATTATAGACATTGGACAATTAAATTCACCTCACAGTGACGTGAACTTTGCCTCGTTGGACCTGCTGATAAGTGGGAGTTATTTTATTATCCTCTGTGATGCTGAGGAGGTAATAGAAAACTATACATTTGTCTTTGAGGTGATTTCAAAACGTCTTTACTTACTTTAAATTGAAATTGAAAGTGAATGTAAAATTTGAGACACCTCATAGTGTCTCAAGATTGTTTGATCTATTAGATTGAAGATGGAAAAAGCGGGCTGGTCACAGATTTAGTGTAAACCTGTTTAACCTGTTAATGTGAGTAGGCACATTACTAACAATGTCGTTAACTTCTCCAGTTAAGCGATGTTGCTTGTGTTAGGAGTGGGTTCACGTTAATAGTGTACTGGGTAGGATTCGAACCCGTGACCTCTCGATTGCGAGTTCGATGCAGTAGCTATTAAACTACCGCCTTATTTACATTGATATTTTCTCACAAATGAACAGAATAGGCTTTTACTGCCATTTTCTATATCGACCTACAAAAAAAACCTATTTCTACTTATTATGTTAAGAGCACCGAAGCTTACTAAATAAATAATATCTTTCTTCGCAAGAAAACATGGCGAGCCATTAAGCCTAATACATTTTCTTATCCACCTGCGCGAAACTAATAACTTAAATGCCTTACTTCACATAAAGGAGAGATCCCATTGTCCAGGGGAAAAATGTGGTGTTTTTTGTACGAGCGGTGAGTCTGTGGCGAGGCTTTTGTCCGCAGGTATTCGAGAATTTAACTCGGTCTAGACGGATCTTGGATGATAGTTTTATTATTTACTATCGACTTCTCGGCTTCGCACAGTTGTATTAAAAAAGAAAATGAGACCAAAACTTTCTTTTAGGGATACCATATGGTCGTACCATATGTGACCATGAAATGGCTATTTTTCATTTTTCTTTTGATGGTTTATATGTGTAGCTAGTTGGGATAAGTCATAGACTTATCCCAACTAGCTACACAGCTATATATAACAGTATAAATAATTTCCGCTCCAGCTTCGTATAGACGAAGCTGGAGCGGAAATTATTTATACAGAACTAGCTTTCACTCACGGCTCCGCCCGCGTGGATGTCGGTTATCGCGATAAAAACTCTACTACTACAAATCCTATGTCCTTCCCCGGGACTCAAACTGTCTCCATAACAAATTTCATCTAAATCGGTTTAGCTGTTTGAGCGTGAAAGCGTAACAGGCAGACAGACAGACAGAGTTACTTTTAAATTTATAATCTTAGTATGAATGATAAATACTAAACTAATAACTTTGTTTCATCAGTTTTGGAAAATATTTAATAAATTAACTCTTATCACCTACCGCTTGTTTTTGGAGACCTTAATCACCTACAGTAATATCGTTATTTGTTGTGAAGTTTAGGCCCTAAACCTAACAAAGAAGCATAGATTTTTCTCCGGTGTCAAAAGTACAAAAAACGGGTTGTGTGACAAAAGTAGCTGGTAGGTGAACGGTTATTTGTATTTAAAAAAATATATATATATTAGTGTTATGTAAAGAAGCCACGAGCGAGAGGTTATTAGTATAGTAAAAGTTACCCAGGACATCCAATCGCTGACAAAAAATCTCTTTCCACTATTAAGTATAAAAAGTATGTGACTATATACTATATATGAGTTATCTGATTTAAATATACAAGGTGTAACAGAAAGGTGTGGTTATATTCAAGGGTTGTTATGTGCCCACGATACTAAATGCACATACCTAATTTTATCAAAATTTGAGCACCCTAACTTTTTATGGATAATTTTTTCATTCGTTTATTATCAATGAAAAAATAATCAATAAAAAAAAATTACCTAAAAATTGTATGTCATAATAATTCAATGGAATTTTGCACCATAAAAGGTACCTACAATATTTATGCTATGCGCCATTCGGTACTAACATTTGGCACAAAGAAAACGCCATAACAATACAATCGTATAGGGCACTATGATAGATGTAATACACATAGGCACTATATACAGTCCGCTGATAAAATTTGATCACACCTTTCTGTTACACGTATATTATAATATTTCAGCGTTATATTCGAGAGTAATTTAGTAACGATTCAATAAAAAGCAGAGTTGTCTTTACGTAGTTAGTAAAACGAGAACAAAAATAATGTTAAGCTGTATTTTCTATTATTTTTCCAGTAAATTGTCGTATGAAGCATTGAAAAACGTATATTGATGTATGGAATTCAACACCGGTGACCGCCGCAATATGCATGCTGTTGATTTGTTGGGCCTCAGAAGCAAAGATTATGAAAATGTACAGACACGTTTTGAAAATAATAGTAACGCGCAAAGATTTTTTGAGGAGGGAACTCACCACTCACTTTAAGTCTAACTCACAGCTGAGTTTGAGTGGTGGGTTACGTTTTTAATAACCAGTTTAGGATAGAGTTCGTTCATGTGACATCTGAGTCCATCAGTTATCTGATTTAAAAACCTATGCAAGGGGAACCAAACTAATATTATAAATGGGAAAGTAACGACTTCACGCTTCTCGGAACCGGTTTAGGACATAAAATTTGGTGCTTTTTTTATACTACGAAATCAAGAGACGAGCATTTTAATGTCTGTCATGTCAATGATACTATGTTCAGGGATATTACGGAGCTTCGACTCCGACTCCGAAAGGTCGGTTCGCAAAGGTAGGTATCTTTCGATTGATTTTACACCTCCGGCTCCGACTTCGGGTCCGACACTCTTAAATCTGACGTTTTAATCGGAGGTAGGTACTTAGCCGTGTATACGTGCCGTGTGGTGCCGGCTTAAGAATAGTACCACCCCATCTCTACCCGTGGGTGTCGTCAAGGCGACTAAGGGATTTCACTCCGGAGGACGGGCAGCAGCGTCCTCTGCGTACTTAAAGCCTTACTGCGATCGCCAACCCGCTCGCCAAGCGTGGCGATTATGGCAATTACCCCCAGGATCTACATACTAGTAGGTTTTACTGGGGAGACCCGTGCCCAGCAGTGGGCCATCTTATGGGTTGATATGTATGTATGTAGGTACTTAGCATGTATCGACCGCTCCTTTAAGCTAATTTAAACATAATAAACGTATGAACGAAAAATGCCCACGGATTCCTTAAGATCGCGGGTTCAGAGTTCTCCCATCACCTCCGATTCCGATACTGTCTCCGTCAAACCAAATTCAAAATCTCCGATTCCGACTTCGGTTTCGATAAAACCATATCCGAAACATCTCTACTGTGGTGGTATACCAAGACGTCCTATGGGCTTAGAACTACTACCGGTATATCTGGTATCGAGATAATTTAAATCCCGGGGAAGGATAAAAGTCGATATAGGATAGTTGTAACGCGTTAACCGATCTTTGTGCACGGAACCGCGGGAGAAAGCTAGATTATTGTATATTCTAAAATTTCATAAAGTGCAATTGTACAAGCCTTGCAAAGTGGGTGCAATACAATGAGACTCGAATTCAGAATAAGTATTGGACCTCTTTAGAGTAGACGCATCACAGTTTTGTCGCGTGTAGACAAAACCACAATCTCTTGAGCAGCAGTCGTTCGTTTTTAGGGTTCCGCAGTAAACATGGAACCCTTATAGTTTCGCATGTCCGTCCGTCTGTCCATCAGAGACTGTTACTACTATAAAGCTGTAATTTGGCATGGACATAGGTACGCATTACGCCGACAAAGTGGTAAAAAAATATTGTTTTTTTTCTGTGGTACCTTCCCTACACATAAAGTGGAAATGTGATTTATCTTTCTTACATACCTCATCATGTGGAATGTCGCTGGATAGGTTTTTTTAAATTATTTAGGAGTTGTTAAGTCTATTTTTCGGTTTAGGGATCTGTTTGTGAAATATTAAGCTTTAAAGTACAAATTGTTGTTACGAGCCAAGTATCCCTCCCCTACCAGCTAAATGGTTGCATTTAGAAATGTGAAATAAAACAATCAATATCAGATCATTAAAAATAATCAGGCCTCTCGTCTTTGGAATGCGCTCTCCCTGTAAAAATGAGTTGTCCACTAGCCGTTTTGGATTTAAAAGTAAGAGGAGGATTTAGCGGCGGAGTAATCATTTGGCCTTGTTTTAGATTATGTAGATATATGTATGAATAAGTAATTATATATATTTAGTAATAATAATACTTTAGTAAGGACAAGATCAATAGAAGTGTTGGTAATAATATTCCTATTAACTATGTTAATAATAATTAGGTACAATGAGTATTTACATATTTCCCATAATAATTCCCACCCAGTGCGCCTATGGGACAATCGCTACGGGATGCAATCATTTTCAAAATACTGTTGATACTGCCGCGTAATCGGTCAAATATTAACGCCACTTTCTTGCGCATAATGGCTTCAATTATTTTATTTGATATTTATTTTTTGGTAAGTATTTGTTTTATAAATATTTGTATTTATTTTCTATTTTGTAATTAAGTATATAGGCAATTTTATCAAAAAATAAGAGGAGCTTATTATTTTGATAAAATATACCACACTTTAATATAATACCCTCTTCTTGTCACCACCCAGAGGTTGACTGGTAGAGAATAGATTAAGTTAAGCATTATGGCGTTAAGTCCGCCTTTTGCTATGGTCCTACAGGATGATTTATATAAATAAATGAAAAGGAAAATGATCCAGGCTAAGTTGGCTTTACAAGATTACGAGTTAGATATAGCCGACCAATTGAGAAGTAACAATGTTTCGTGAAATTAAAACTTTTAAATAACGTTGTTAGAAGAATGGAACTAAAATAATCGAAAATCCACTTGTTAGACTGCATTTTTGTGATGGAACTACTACGGCCCGACATGCACTTGGCCGGTTTTTATTAACTTTGAGCCGTGCTCAAAAATATTAGGTACTGTCGCTACTAGGAACCCACCAGAAGCGGCGGTAGCCTAATGGCTAAGAAATCGTAAGGTCTGGCAATCGTGAGGTCGCGGCTTCGAATCCTACCCATTAAACTACCGACGTGAACCCACTCCTAACACAAGTCTTTGAGCTTAGCTGGAGGGGTTAACAAGATTGCTAGTGATGTGGGACCCAATCCCACGTTGCTAGTTATTTTAAAAACAAAAAAAAAAACCTATAAGAGACAGTGGTATACATAAAGTTATTTATTAGATCTATTTATAGCGGATCTGTAAAGTTTTAACAACAATACTTTTATGGTTATTTAATGAACTTAAACTATTCATAAATCATTTAAGAACACTTAAGACCGTGATCTGAGATTATATCATCGATCTCGAGAATGCGATAGCGATATACTATATCTATAGCTGCATCTCTGTCTATCATAGCTATACTGGTATATAGTGCACTTGACCGCGTCTACCTGTTGTTCTTAATGATCAGTTTAGTATAGGTGATTGGGTTAGTTATAAATGATATTGAATAGGTCTAGGTCAGTTTTTGTCTGGTCCTCAGGTTTAGACTTTGTTTTTTTCTTTGAGTAGTCGTGGGAATAAAGGATGTTTAAAACACAAACTATCATGTTATTGTTAATAGAACAAGACATCATCGGGTAAAATTTAAAGACACGATACTATGCTTTCATTTATCTGACTAATAATATAGTTCAAATAGATAACTATAACATCATGAAATATTTTTTTTTAAAGGATGAATCTTGCAGTACTTTACAAGCCCTGTGTCGCGGGGGACTTTACAAACATACAAGTCACGGACGCAAAGTACACCCAGACTCGGAACAACAATTAGTGGATCACACAAAGTGGTGTCCCGTGTGGAAATCAAACCCACGACCTCTTGCCTAGCACTCCCACCGCGCCACAGAGACAGTCAAAATATGAGTATTTTGTAATAATTTATTGACTGGAAACTATGGAAAAAGTGTTGGTCTATAAATTATAATAAGCACGGAGTTACTTTCTCTAATAAGGAAACTAGCTAACTATTTAAGACTTATTGTAGACGTTGAAAATGTTTTTTTTTTACAAAGTAATACTGAACATATATATACTAATATTTTATAATATCAGCTTTATAGCTGAAGAGTTTGTTTGTTTGTTTGAACACGATAATCTCAGGAACTGTCCGAGTTAAAAAAATATTTTACTGTTGGATAGTCCATTTATCGAGGAAGGCTATAGGCTCATGCTACGACCAATAGGAGCGAAGCAGCGAAAAAATGTTACAAAAATGGGGAAAATTTAAACAGACGAAATTGCGCGGGTCAGCTAGTAATACATATACATATCAATCCATATGATGTCCCACTGCTGGGCACTGGTCTCCCCAGTAGAGCCTACTTATTGTAGATTCTGGGGGTAATTGCCATAACTGCACTGCTTTAAAATACGCAGAGGACGCTGCTGCCCGTCCTCCGGTGTGAAATCCCTTAGTCGCCTTGACGACACCCACGGGAAGAGATGGGGTGGTACCTACTATTCTTAAACTGGTACCATACGGCATGTAACTAATATTTTTTAAAAATAATTTGCAATTTTAACTGTTAGCTGTCAGTTCTATAAAATTAATCTGTGGAGCATAAGGACAGAGCTATAAATCAGCGAACTCGTGTGTCGGCTGTCACTCGCACCTACACTATGAGTTAGTGCCGGAATAGTGAGGTGTGACGCTCACTCCACTCAAACTGCACTAACCGCGCTATTTATGGAAATTAGTTCGAAGCGCCGCGTTTCCACAAACATTGTATATATCAGATGCGATACTGTATCTCATCAGTCAGAGGACACTATACAGATTTCAATCTATCGCTTGGGAACGAATGGACTGCTTTGAGACTTTTCTTCTAGAGACCCATGCATGTCTTTTTAATTTATAACTGTTTGTCCTCACAGTTAGTCACTATGAACCACGAGAATGTTAAGCAAGATACTCAATAAGATTCAGCCAGTAAAAATAATTTGTCTTATTGCCCGCAACTACAAAGATCCGAATTAGGACTACGTTGTACACATTGAGGATGATATATCCAATCTCATGTACTTTTTTTAAAATATTTTTGCATCAGTCCTCTAATATGGTGTATAATATAAAAGTGGCAGCACCTTACCTATGCACATGTATAAACAAAGAAACATTGTAAACATTGGCAATTAGAAAAGAGAGGCCGCGAGTTTTTATTGCCTGTTCTTTTCTCGGGCTTTGCCTATTGTGTACAGGGATTACATGTACATGTAGAATCCACTTTTCACAAGTGAAAAAAGATTTTTTATTAAGATTAATAAGAGAAAAACTCACGAGTGCATGAGATATACTCGTAGTATCGATTTTCGTCAAACTCTTGAGAGAGATCGTCAAAATCTTGTTTAACCTTAAAACACCTACGCGATGGGGAATAAACTTATACATCGCATCTCCCGCTTCTAGATTATCAAAACAGAAGCACAAAAAATATACTTAGCTATTTGTAGGTACTGTGATATAAACAAACTATCATTGACTGTGCCATTATGCATTTAAAACTGTAACAATATTGCCCATTGTTTCACAAAGGCTGTATTTTAAAACAAAGTTTTCGAACGTACAATCAAAGCGAGCTAAAATTAAGAGTTTGGAAACAGGTAACGATGAGGTAGTGAGCACTGGCAAACTTCCAAATGTTGTGAGGAAACTGAACCTTGTTTTTGTGTTTTATTTTGTTTGTTCTTTATATACTAGTTGTATTGGATGGATTGGACTGCGAAGTGTTTAAAAAAGATTGTTTGTAATTTTCGTTCATGTGTTATACGTGACTTGGTGTGACATTTAAGTCTTAATCAGCGAAGTTATGTTATGCTTAACTTCGTCGATTTTGACATAAATATCACGTGTAGTAGATATTACCACTTTTAGGATTTCATCTTAAAATATCTGCCACACTGTTCAATAGTCTTCGGTAAAATTGCACATTTTTTTTGTTAAAGATAACTAGCAATGTGGGATTGAGTCCCACATTACTAGCAATCCTGTTAAACCCTCCAGCTAAGCTGAATTGCTTGTGGAAGGTTCACGTCGATAGTATAATGGGTAGGATACGAACCTGCGACCTCACGATTGCGGTCTGATGCCTTAGCTATTAGTCTACGTACGCTTCAAAAAATTACCTGAATTGGTTAGGTGCTCTGAAATATTTGTCACCTCGATGGTATAAGAAATGAAACAGTGTGACATACAGACAGTATTTTTAATATAGCAGTGCAAAAGTAGTAGTATCTCATTTCTATTAGCGCTCGAGTTTTGAGTCACACTCCTTTGTTGTATAAAACTTTATTTTTAATGTTTTGAAATGTTTATTGTGAGTTAACATGCCATGTTTATTGTTTTAGTGTTGGGTTTAATAGTATATGAGATGTTTATGTTTAAGAGTTTCTAAGATTTGAACCTTCGAACATTGTTTATTTGGAAAAAGTTTATATATCTTTTGCACTTCCTAACTATTTTGATATTACTTCGCCATAGATAAGTTTTGCAACTGTAATGCCTGGTCATTATAAGCAAACGCCATGTACAGCCTTTCCAGCTGTGTTTTTAATAGGCAACCAGCTGTCGATCACACGGGCAAAATCTAATGATTTTTATTTTAATCTATCGTTCCTGCTTTTTATCATACATGTTCTAACATCCTTCAAACAATACGTTATTATATCAATAGTATACCATCTTAGAACACAACAATGAAGCATATAAAGTCCGTACGTACGAGTACTCGACACACTTGCTCTATAAATCCTTTCAGCGATACGAACGGTCAAGGATCCCACCGGAAGTTGGCGAGGCGACAGGTGGGGGTCGGAAATGGCGACGTTTCCGGTCGCAAGTGTCGCCCGCCATTGCGCACGAGTGGACTGTCGTAAAGAGGTGAGAACTAAGTGTTTTTAGATAAAGGGGTCTTATAAAACTTGGCTGGCATTTTAAAATACTTAGCAGATTGCGGTGCGGTGTAAGGTTAGGATAAACCTTTTGGTCTGATAAATCTTTTGCAGGTCGCTGCATATTCTGAATCACTTTAAAAACATATCGCTGTATATTACATACTTCTCTTTTAAGCTAATGGCCTAATAGTGTATCCCGATCCCGTAATAATATTACCTCGTTCTTCCGCACACAACCATTACTTCACAGTGCGCAGGAGCGCAGGTCAAAATAAAGTCGAATATTCGTTTGTACATATTATGTTAGATTACGAACGCCATAACTATACATACATTTTTCGCAACTTCATGATTTAATTACGGGATCATATTATGACATATCCTTATTTTTTTTATCGTAGAACGATAGAAGAATCTTTTCGTCTTCTAATATTTAAGTTTTCTATATAATTTTTTTACAGACCCGAACCCTGTTTCGCGCAATCTAACCTTAAGAGGATAAGCAGGTCGATTCACGTATCTAAAGCAGTGCAGTTGCAGTTCAGTTGCAGTTAAGTTTCGATTAAAACGGCTATTTTCGTATTCTTGTAACTTGGGGATCGATGTTAAAAGCGCCCAAAGTTACAAGAATACAATAATGGCCGTTTAAATCGAAACTTAACTGCAACTGCACTGCTTTAAATACGTGAATTGACCCCCAAGAATCTCCAATTACATTGAGATTAGTAAATCAATATTTCTTTTACAATCTTTACAACGTGATCTCATTATCATTGAATATTTTTAAACTATTTGTCCTTGTAAATGAACATATTTTGAAACATAATTAAATAATAATAATAATGTTTCACTTATTTCAAGCAACATTACATCACTCATAATAAAATACTTCTTATTATGTGTAATATAAATAAGCAAAGCTTTTACTCAAATACTTACAAAAAAATCTCCAAGGACGACAGAAACATAAAACACTCGCCACAATTAAACTTCTCAAATTATGATTGATGTCGCTTTGACAGAAAATCTACATGTGCCAATGACTACTAATGTTGCAAGTTTAAATATGGACAGGTCTCTCTAACTCTATAAAATCTCTATAACAAGTATGCCTTAGGGATCAAGTGTCCATAATCTCGCCTTTAAGTATACATAAATTGTCCGAATGTCTTTCGTAGATTAGCACGCTTAAACTATCAAACAATTTTTTCAGCTTAGTTTTTCTTAGAAAATTATTCTGGGATAGGTACAAATGAAACTGCTAAATATTCCCAGTAAAAAGTTTAACATAGAAAACCGATAACATCTACAATGAATACCCGTGGTGTGTCGGTTGGGTGCCGTTATTTAGGGCTCGTGAGTTTGCCTCGCGCCTCGGCGCGAGTGCGAGTCAACGGAGCAGTCAAGTGGGAAAGTACTTTGAGTAAATTGTATAAAATTGGTTCACAATCACCTGATCAAATGTAGTAAAATAACAACCAGGGATTGACGCAAAATATGCCGTACCTTTTTTAAAAAATGAAATTTATTTTAATTTATTTTTTAGTAAGTTTATTTACTTATGTATTCAAATAGTTGCAAATGCTACTGCTACTTTTGAGTAGATAAAGGAGTTGTTTCGAGTTTTGGTATAATTTTTATCGAGATTTTAATATTTGTAGTTAAAGTCGGTCGCTGGAATGGACTGGATGCAAAAGGCGGAGAATCGAGTGTTGTTGTGTAAATTGGGATACTGATGGTGAAACTGATAGAGTTTTATGATTTATTTATCTTACTTGATATTAACTGCCGTACTCACAGTCGTTTAATGCTTACTTAAATCATCCCTTTTTCAAATTTTGTCTTATAGAATCTTTACTAATGAATGATTAAATAAGCTTTAAACGACTCTGAATGCGGCAGTTAGTATGATAAGTTAAACAATTAACAAATAACAATAACTTAATAATAAGTAGTTTAGTAAGTTAAGTATAAGTATGGTTCTGTTTGTGTAGCAGACTTCAAAAAAAGATAATGAATATAATGTTTAAACAGTTAAAATTAAATACTTGCATTAATCTTCTGAAAACATAGTTTATACATCTCGTGAGAACAATTTGTACAATCGCACAAAAACTGTGAGATCTAAATTGAAAACACGCGTGTAGGCAATAAATAAGGGCCGCGACACACCGGCGCGGGCGTCTAGACGCTTAATCTAAAGTACCTGACTCATGCACTGTAGGTCCAGTTTCACCCTTGTATGCTTTAAGATGTTAGCTAGATGAAGGAGATCATGTATGCTCAAAAATGGATGTGGTATATTAACTTAGCTGTAGCCCGCAGGTAAAGACGGCCATGGGAGTGCTTGCATTGCCTTAAAATTCGTTCCATTTCATCTTCACATCTTTTTGTTATCTGTAGATGTCTGTTAGTATAAATTTTAATAGGTTCCACGTAATTTGTCTTATTATTTTAATCAAAATAAGAGGTAAAAGTGATAAAAAAAAATCTGTTCATCATAGGGAATCGTTTAGTTTCCGCTTTTATGTTACCTACCAGTAAGTGTCTCTCACATTGCTATGACATTATTGTCATGTTAGCTAATATGTCGAAGCGTCAGGGTGAACTAATTAACATTATGGAAAATGGCAATCGATCACATGAACGTGGACACCCCGAGCAAGGTAAAGTTCGCCCACCGTTCCAATCATTCCGACCACACAAATGTCACTGCATCACCATCCCATCCTATAACCACACTAACACCCTGCACACACGACCACAAAAATAGCGACGTCTATAGACGTGTCGCTATGACCGCACGATTATTACTGACTGAATTAGACTCACTGCCCCACTACCGGCCGTTCAAACGTCAAACTAAACTATATATACCTACTTGAATAATGCTTAAAAACATAACAATAATAATAAAATTGATTTATTCACTCAGGAAGCAAAATAGTACACTTGTGAAAAGTCGATTCTACATTTATTTGTAAAGTCCTATGTGTAGTAAACTGTATGTGCAGGTAAGGTGCTGCCACCATGATATTATACACCATTTTAGAGGACTGATGCAAAAAAGAGGTCAAAGTATTAGAAGAAGAGTAAACGAGATTGGGTATATCTGCCTCAATGGGCACAACATCCTGTCCCAAAACGAACATATATATTTTGTGCATTATTCGAGTTCACTTGAACGTGTCTTAAGAACGGGATTACAATATTTTTACGCATGCTTCGACTCACATAAACATACCACATCAACGTTTATACCATCGGTGGTTGTAGACAATAGGTAATAGTAGGGCGTATCACCGTTCACCTCATTCACCTCGCTCGAATATATTGCTCACTTACACCAATATGTTGAGTGCTCACTGCTCGTTGCTTCTGAATTGTGCTTTTATTTTTAAATTTATACGCAAGTGCGTGAGTGACTGCATTTGTTATTTGGATTTTTTTCATTGTCTACTTTAACATAATGTAATGTGAGATTGGCACGATATGTATCTTCGTTTTGGTGACAGGACAAACTATTGGTATATTACAACTTATTTTCTACATAGTAAAACGATGTTCAAAACTTGCAATATTTTTTAAAATCATTAGGTATTTATATGATAACTAACATTTAAACTTAACTTTCGCGTTGCGTGATTATAACTATTGGAATATATATAATATGCGGGAATTAAAGCGCACTGTTTACCTTAAAATTGCTTGACGATTTCGACCAGGTTGCACCGGCCGTGGTCACAAACGAACTGTCGCAGCGATGTTGAGACTCCGTGAGGCCGATGAATCTTCACCTACCCTCACTTGTTTTATTTGTTTCTCAAAATGTTAGGGTTACTGCACACTACACTGATTGTGTCCATGTTAACCGACTGCGAACTAAAACGAGGTTGTGTTTTTAGTTATATGATAAGTATATGATTAAAATCATCAAGCAATTAAGTCAGCCAATTTCTTTAAGTTCGATTTGGGTATCTCGACTAGGGTACCTTAGGATTTGTTTATAGTTAATACCTTAGGGTCAACACAACAACACAACTTTTTAAGTTAATAGGATAATAAATATTAAAATTAAGCTTACAATTTGTAAAACGACGACGTACAGCCAATAGCAAGAGTACATGATCAAAAGCGTAATGTCAAAACGATTAAATGACATTTGTACCATATCTAGCTAATACTTTAATGTACCTTAATTAATTGATTTAATAATCTACCGATGAATTGTCTGCTTGTATTGTCGCCGACATTTGATAATCAAAAACGTTCTAAACTAAGTCAAAATCTTGACGAAAATAGTGTTTATAACAAAATAGTGTCTTTGACGTATAAAAACATAGGCTAATGCTAGCTTCAGGTCGGTATTGTAATGCCGCG
The DNA here is from genome assembly GCA_945859575.2 of Herminia tarsipennalis. Taxonomy (NCBI): domain Eukaryota; kingdom Metazoa; phylum Arthropoda; class Insecta; order Lepidoptera; family Erebidae; genus Herminia; species Herminia tarsipennalis. The sequence continues at coordinate 27,443,795 of OX243837.2, forward strand.
ATTGAATTGATCATCAAGTTTTGGCAACAGTACAATCAGATAATTCATCGGTAGATTATTTAATCATTTCCTTTAGGAATATTGTAGCATTAGCTAGATTTGCCACAAATATCATTCAATCGTTTTGATTTGACTGTACTCGTTGTTCGTCAAAAAGAATACCTAATTAATGAGCTTGGTTTAAAACCTGAGCTTACCATTAAGATTTTAATTACGAACACAAAAATCAGCATCACTTGTAAAGAAAGAGCCTCAGCCCTTAATCCCTGTCCAAACCAAGTTCACTTGAAAATTAAAAAAAAAACTTTGTAAACTTTTTCAGTTAGAGATTTTTGTGAGTTCTAGAGACGCAATTAATTTTTAAATGCTTTTAAAGTGTCGAGACAATTAATTAATTTTTAAGGCTGTTAGAGTTTCAGGTATAGATTTAAAGATTATGTTAAGAGTGTTCAAGATATTTTATAGTGGACTAGCTGTCCCGCGCAACTTCGTCTGCGTACATTTTTCCCGTTTTTGCAACATTTCTCATTGCTGCTCCGCTCCTATTGGTCCTTGCGTGATGTTATATAACCTATAGCCTTCCTCAATAAATGGGCTATCCAACAGTAAAAGAGTTTATCAATTTGGACTCATAGTTCCTGATATTGTCGCGTTCAAACAAACAAACTCTTCAGCTTTATAATATTAATTTAAACCTGTGACGTACTGGTAAATTAGAAAAGGTAGCATTGCCAATACATTTTTTTTTGTTTTGGAAATATTCCAGTCATATAGTGAGGGTGTATTGTCATAGTTACTGTGATGAAAAACATACTTCTCTCCGATTTCTGTTACGGTGACCTACGTCCCACTAGCCAACTACGGAGTATCATAGTGCACGAGTACTCCTATATGCAAACACAGCTACCGCGATATAAGTTACACAACAGACAGATACAGATTTAAAACTTAAAACTCCATTATTATTTAGTCGGGTATTAAAAACAAGACATAAATAAATGGTACTAAGTATTCAAACGAGCGATGCAGCACATTAAGTAGCGAATATATCACAACTGCCTACTTGTAGTCATTACGAGCGGTACGAATCTGAACTAAAAATACGCGCACCTATTACAATGGCAGTTATCGCCGGCGTTGCTCGCGGCGAAACGCGTAACTTTGACAGACGGGACACTTTTAGTTGTCGTTGCGCTGTTTCGCTAGCTTAGTTAAAAGGCATCAACTGTGGCGACTATAATAGACCTAAGCTTTAGAATTACATAAATGCATGTCTATTAAGCTAATAAATATGGTTCTGACAAAACACACTCCACGTGAAATGAAAAAAGAATCTGACTTTGAGATTTAAGAATATGTTTAATCAACTTTGATCTTAAAAACATCACAAATTCAAATTACTGTATTTACTTAGAAAGCAGAATCTTTACGTGTAATATGTCATTATTCTACATTAATATGTTGTGCCAAGTTTGCAACAATATTTACAATTTTGGTTTGAAAGGTGCTGCCATCATTGAGATTCTACGTTAGTATATATTATTTCGATGGCATACACGATGTTAGAGAACTGATAGAAATAATACCGTAACTAAAAGTGGCCAGTCTATGTTTTCCTGCGCGCGAGCTCAGATTGTATTATTTATTGTGCAGGTAGTTTGGCGCACCGCCAGTAGATAGCGCTAGCAAGATTTTTAAACCAGCCATGTTGTATTTTAGGACGCTATAATTTTTAAAACATGAATCACAAAAAGGTGGAAAATTTTACGAATATTCTGTAGCACTGCCTCGCTATCATCGTGAAAGAAATATTTGTTTTGGAGTTATTGTTGTTTTTATTTCAGTGGAGAACTTTAAATCGTTACATTTATTAGTACAAGTACCTACTGGTACCTATATTCAAGAAAACCAGTATTGTTCAATTAGAAATTGTTTCTATCTTGTTGACCGCCTAATTTGCTAAAAGTACATTAATATACAGTAGGATCAACGTAACTTGACCGGATTGAAATTGGGGACAAGTGGAGTGGGGGGCGGGGGCGGTAACTAAACCAAGAGAATTAGAGATGCGATTACGCATTACATTGTCATAATTAGTATTACTGACTTAAGTTTTTTCTGATTTTTTCCGCAAAGAAATTGTTTTTCAAACTTTCTTTAGTATTTATTAAATTGCAACTGTTCTAAATTTACACTTTTATAAACTCATATTGTCATATTGTTGTGTTAAAATTTTGTTAGTATTTTTAAACGATTATACATAATTAATCGTTTTAGTAAGTAATTTTAGGGTCGCATCACTATGACATGAGCGAAAGTGATAAGAATATAACTTTAATCCGGTCCAGTTACGTTGTTCCATCTGTATTTATTTATTTATTTTATTTTTCTTTATTATGGAAAAACGTCATTGCATTAGGTAAACTTGAGCAATCACATTATTTTGTTAGTAATAAATGCAACAACCACGATGTTTTTCACAAATGACTAAACATTGTTGTATGAATGTGTCATATAAAGCAAATTTGAAGGTACAATGCAATCAGGTGTTAAAATTAAGCTGACAGTGCTCAATTATTATTTGTTTTATAAAACTAAAGTGATCAATATCTTGAAAAAATCTATTGTATACCTGTGGAACACATTGAAGCGGAACACGATTACCGGCGTTTATTCGGCACGAACTTAGTGCAAAGAATTGGTAATCTCACGCTCCACGTTGGTGAACAGATCTTCAAATTGAATCTCATTGTTTAAGGTATTACATTTGAGTCCATTTATTCAATCAATCAATCAGCTTGTATCGGTCCACTGCTGGACATAGGCCTCTCCTAACTTACGCCACAACATCCAATCCTCCGCCTTCCGCATCCAATTAATTCCTACGATTTTCTTTAAGTCGTCAATCCATCTGGCGGGGGGTCGTCCTACCTTACGTGTACCGAGTCGTGGTCTCCACTCTAGGACTCGTTTGCTCTATCGACCATCAGTCCTTCGGCAAATGTGGCCAGTCCATTGCCACTTCAGCGTGCTTAACCTGCGTGCTATGTCGGTAACTTTGGTTCTTTGTCGGATGACCTCGTTGCGAATTTTATCCTTCAAAGAGACTTAAAGCATAGCTTGCTCCATAGCCCGCTGCGCGACTTTGAATTCGTGGACTAGCCCATCCATAAGTGTTCACGTTTCGGCACCGTAGTTCAGAGTCCATTATTAAGCAAGTCATATAGAGTCATCATCTGAAAGAAGCAATCGTCTCTTCTCTAGAGGGAGCCAGATATATCGCGTTAATAGTTAGTCATACGATATACGTTCACGTTGACATTTGTTATACATGGTGCGAAGAATTTTTTTTCACCTTTTTTATGGATTTTTTAGGGTAGGGTAGCCAAAATGGCAAAACGAGACCCTTATAGTTTCGCCATGTCCGTCCGTCCGGCCGCACCTTTGGTCAGAGACTGTTAGTGCTAGGAGACTATAATTTTACATAGATATACTTAATACTTACGCCGACAAAGTGAAAGAATAAAACCTTTAAAAAAAATGTGTTCCTCCCTTATATGTAAAGACAGGGTGTGAATTTTTTTTCTTACCTACCCTATCGAGTATCTAAACGTTTTTAAAAGACCTTTCTAATGATATCCCATCATTAGAAAGGTCTTTTAAAAACGTTTAGGGTTTGAAAGACGATTTTTAGTTGTAGGGATCAGTTTGTTAAATATTCAGTTTTAAAGTGAAATTGTTTGTTAGAGTCATGTGTCCCCCCCTCCCTGTCAGCTAAATGGTTGATATTGGGTATGTGAAAAAAAACATGGTAGTAGTATATATAGTGAAATTAAAAGAAAAACTATACAAGCTAAGTAGGCTTTACAAGTTTACGAGTAACAGCTGATCAAATGAGAAGTTATATATTTTCCATTGAAAAATATTATTAAGAGGTTAAAACATTTTAAGTATGAAACAAAAATTATAACAGAAAACCCACTTTTTAAACCGCATTATTCGGATTGGGGACTACGGGATCCTACATTGTGCATGGCCCGACATGCACTTGCCCGAATTTTATACATATATTAATATGACAAAGCTGAAGAGTTTGTTTGTTTGAACGCGATAATCTCAGGAACTACTGGTCCGAATCTTTTACTGTGGTTAGATCATTTATTGAAAAAGGTTATATGGCTTAGAAGGTATTACGCTATGACCTACTTTTACTACGATATGTTGCAAAACAGGAAAAATGTACGCACACGAAGTTAGTTTATCATTTAAGAGGTTCCAGATTAAGGGAGAGTATTCTAACTGAGATCGAATAAGAGAAAAGTATTGTGTCGAGGGTCGTACGAAGTCACGGGTATTTCTTATTACCAAGCCTAACATTTGGTAAGCCTTCAATGAAGGTTCAAGTGTAATTTGTCGTCGAGTAATAAGCCTAAATCTTTTACATAGAAAATTCTGGTTACAATGTGATTTCACTAGGAATAGTCTTATTTTATAGTATTGTTGTATAATACATTAATCTAAATGAAGATGTAGTTATTTGTTTGTTTAAATATTCTATCACCGATTTTTTCTGTGTCATCTTTCCTTTAAAATGTGTACGTTTTTATAGAAAGTTATTACATACCAAGAGAGGAGGTGGAGAGGAGGAGAAGTCACACTACGGATTACGGGTCTTGTAATGGACCCATAACCCGTTGTGTGACCCATTTAGGAATCCGTAGAAACGATGATCCAATTTGGCTACATTCAACTTAGTAATTCTCTGCCATAGTGGAGTTTAGATTTTTGTATTAACAGTATTTCTGCTTAATTTTGAATCAGAAAACTGTGTGTGAGTTGTCCAAAGACTTTATTATTGAAGCGGCGGTAGTCTAATGGCTAAGGCATCGGTCTTGCAATCGTGAGGTCGTGGGTTCGAATCCTGCCCATTACACTAGCGACGTGAACCCACTCCTAACACAAGCCATTGAGCTTAATTGGAGGGACTAACAGGATTACTAGTAATATTGGACTACAATCCCACATTGCTAGTTATCTTTAAAAAAAAATATATTTACTAAGTTTTAACTGACTGTTTAGTTTTAGCTTGCCTGTCAAAGCGAAGGTCAGGGCTATACATCATTTCACCATGTTTTAGGGTATGTAAAACTTAAAAGTTCTGATACAGTGAATGTTTAGAAGTTAGCAGTAACAGTAAGTGACACAGAGTGAGTGTTAGATACAAGTGTACCTGTTTACAGAGCGCTAAGCACCTGCCCGTTAAAGTTAACCGGCGCCGCGCCATTACCTCGCTCGTTTATGGCGGTATTGTTGTGTGGACCGGGTTATACAATAGGTTAACATTGAGTTATATATATTTAATAGGTCGGTTGTTGCATAAAATATTATTGAAGCGATTGCATCTTTACACATTCGCTAGTTTTATTCTGTTTTTAATTACATTGGCTAATAATAAGATAATGTGTTTATTTTCTGTTAATTTAACTAGGGTAAGTAGTTAAATTTCTTTTCATTTTTTTGAATAGATGACGGCTTGAGATGTTAAAAGATACGCTAGGTAATTCTAAAAGTTACCTAGGTAGATTCCTAAGTAATGTGAATAAAAATATTAATTATTTAAAAAATGTGTGGCACTCGGGGAATGCCGCGGTAAAGCTATTGCATAGCAATTTTTATCAACTTATGCAATTTATTTTTTATTTATGCAGATTTTTTTTAGTTTTATTACATTTCGGAGCAGTTCGTCTCGATCCGTGCGAGCTTCCTACATTCGTACCATATACATATATCTACGTTAAAGGAACGCTCGGCCGAGCTACATGGTAGGCGGAGTGGGATGTGTTAGGTTTTATTTTCATTACGGAATTTCTTAATTCGGTCGCCGCGCTATAAGCCCGCGATAAAAGCTATGCAATAGCTTAAAAAATATTTTTTATGGTCTTATTTTTGAACTCATTTAAATTAACTGACTGTGGCTAGTCACTTAATTTAAATGGGTTCAAAAATAAGAGCATATAAATCTCTGTGTCAATTAAAAATTGTAGTTTTCTCAAGTGATACTTGATGGCTTTTTGATTTAAAAAAGAGACATGGTTTGGTTACAAATAAGCTTTTAAACCATAGTCAGTTAACAACAACAACTTCATTTAATTTCTTGTCTCATTACAGCATACAACCGTCCACTGTCAGACAAGCCTACAAGGGCCAATAAAGACACGGGAGGGCGCGTTAAGCCAGTCATCTTGTTTTTGTAAACAACCCCGACCTGCTACGCCGTAGCCGGGGGTGCTCTACAATGCTACACCGTAGCTATTCACTCAAGCTGAAAAGTTCGTAGCATAATTATAGTTTAGTATTATTTTGTTATTCTTGTATGAGATTGAAAAGAATTGTGGGGATTAATGTTTTGTACGTAACAGTGTGTGGGGGAAAGTAAATATTACTAACATCGTCTTTTAAAAAAAAAAATAAAAAAAAAAAAAATATATATATAATATATTTTTTTTTTTTTTTTTTTTTTTTTTAAAAGAAAACTAGCAATGTGGGATTTTGGTCCCACATTACTAGCAATCCTGTTAACCTCTCCAGCTAAGCTCAATGGCTTGTGTTAGGAGTGGGTTCACGTCGGTAGTATACTGGGTAGGATTCGAACCCGCAACCTCACGATTGTAAGACCGATGCCTTAGCCATTACGCTACCGCCGCTTACTGTAGCTGTTACAGCTGATGATAGTTTATATGAACTTGAGTACAAAGCATTCATTCATTCACCAACTTCCTGACCAAATTATTATATATTGACTTATAAACATATTGAAGAGTGTTACAGCTGTTTTTTTTTCATAACCCTCACTCTTTTGGTAAGCAACAAATTTAATTTCAACTTATAGCTGATAGGCATGAAGCCTTTGTTTTGGTAGGTTTGCCAACTTATTTATGTTAATGGATACCTGATAGGTTAATGCTACCGATGAATAAGTAAGTCGATATGGTTAACCGATCACCATTACACCGATCTGATAACCAATGAAAATTGTTATTGAAAAGAAGATATTTAATTACGAAAATAATCGTATAGGCTTGCTCGCAAAAATCCTTTCATGTAATATTACTGCCTGTTGTTGAATAAAATGCATAAAAATTTTAATATCGAAAAAAATAGCCGTGAATACTTTCAATGGGCAAGCAGTCATGTTTATAAATCAATAAAATTTGTCAAAACATATGTCTCATCTGGTTATTAGATTGGTGAAAGTCGATGTTCCACGCCTCCCCTACTCTAACAGGTAAAGATGTTATTAGATTGGTGAAAGTCGATGTTCCACGCCTCCCCTACTCTAACAGGTAAAGATTTTAGGACACTCAAAGTCTAGAGCTCGAAGATGTCATGTGACGTAGCGAAAGGAAAATAGACATTGAAAATTGAAAATTCTTTATTCACTTAGGATGCAAAACAACTCTTGTGATACGTCGGGATTCTACATGTACATGTGCAATGCCAAGTTCGCAAATAATAGGTAAAGCCGGAGAAAAGAACCTGGCACTAAAAAACTGCGGCCACTCTTTTCAAATTGCCAATTTTACTATGTTTGAATGTTTATAAACTTGATATGGGGCTAAGGTGCTGCGACTAATATACTATACACCATGTTAAAGGACTCATGCAAATTGAATTATCAAAAAGTTATCTTAAACATGATATTAACCAAAATCAGCCTTAGTGGGTACAATATAGTAGGAGCATCTACTTACAACAAAGGTAAAAATTATATGTGTTTATATATGGGCCAAGGTACTTGTAACGAATAATTAAATATATAATATTAATTCTAAAATAAAATATCGCAGAATCTAATATAATAAAATTGCATTTTTGTAAGATAGAATAACAAAGAACATTTTGTAATAAAAAAGACCGAATAATAACCGTAATAGTTCTCAAACTATCGGCTAGATGGCGTAAGCGAGGGCCTGCCTAGTCTAACATAGTCCCGGTTAGATGGTTCGATTCCGGCCCCGGTTTGGCATACGGAAGTTCGGGTTCGATTCCTGGGTCTGAACTTAAAATTTTTCTATCTTTCAAAAACGCAATTATTGTATTAATAAAGTATTTGGCAAAAAATGCCTATAAAAGTTACTATAATTTTCAGTAATTAGTTGAGAAAATCGAACTTATTATAGTTGATAAACAACCTATTGGAGTTGTCTTTTGACTGCCTCTGTGGCGCAGTGGGAGTGTGTCCGACTGCTACGCAAGAGGTCGTGGGTTCGATTCCCACACGAGACACCACTTTGTGTGATCCACAAATTGTTGTTCCGAGTCTGGGTGTACTTTGTGTCCGTGATTTGTATGTTTGTAAAGTTCCCCGCGACACAGGGCTTGTACCCTAATGCGGGAGTTGTCTTTAAAAAAAAAAAAAAATAAAAAAAAAAAAAAACCCAGAAATTTTCTACTAACATACTTGCTAGAATTTATTATTAATACTTTTGATCAATTACTATAATATGTTTAATTATCATAGGTCTTATAAAAAAACTCTTTAATTTTAATACCTCCATTAAAAACCAACCATTATAGATGGTGCTCATCGGTGTGCAAGACAATAAAGCTAGTCGTCCACTGGTAGCGTTATTTTTCCCTCGTTAATTATTTCCAGTTAACAAGGTGTTGTCTCTTCGCTTATTTATTGCTCTGTGAGCGGTGAGCGTGATGTTGTGCTTGTTGTACACTGCGCTTAAAAATATGCCCAGCTAAGCGATAGAATCACTTTAATATTAAAGTATTTTTCTTAGGTGTTTCTTGCCAATTACTTTATTAATACAATAATTGCACTTTAATATTGATAAGGTTCCTAATCATTATTTTCTTCTAGCTTTATGTTAAGGAACCGCAATTTTACTTATTTATAAATTGACTGTTATTAAACCTTGAATACATTGTTATAGATAATATTATATTTACTATCTGTGGGTGCGTTAATGTTTCAAAATTTTTGAGTTGTTCGTTTAACTTGTAAGTTTAAATAGTCATCCTTTCACAATGAGTTTTTTTTGGGATAGTGGATTACGTATGAAGGTCATTCTCTGTCTAAGAGAAAATTTAATTCTTTAAGTTTAACTAGTTGTGTACTTTGTACCACTCAGCTATTCCCGGGTTATTCTTATTTTCTTAATGATTTTTTTTCCTTTAGGGCTTTTTATGCTTGAGCAGATCTGAGTCTACACGCTTTCAAGAAAGAAGATATATATTTAAAAGAAATACACACAAATTCCAAACATACAGTTTTAATAGTCATGCTATATAGCATCGCAGCATAGCATTAGCTGAAGGGTCATCCTTAAGCAATGTTTCACACAACGCAGTTAGTCAAGCACCTCACCAAGAATTAACGGTTGTATTTTGACACTTATTACTGACGCAGAACAAGTATACACTAACTGTTTTTATTTTCTTCACTAGATTTACTCCTAGTGCCCGTAAGACTGTTACTAGTTGTATACCTTTTAGCACTCAAAAAATGTATGGAAGTCGAGCTTTATGTACTTTATCACAGAGATTATAAAATGCAACCCTTATGAACATCTGACTGAATTTAGAAGAAATGTAGAATGAATGTAGTTCTACATTTTGTAGGGCTCCGTACATCCGAAAAAAAAACCTTATTGGCCACTTAGCCTTTATGTCTGTCTGTCTTCTATTTCAGATATCTTTTGATAGCGATGAGGAATTGTTTTTAAACCTTCGGTGACGTAATTAGTTGAGGTAATAGTAGTATCTTATCTTTATATTTTCAACTGACAACTCTCGCACTAGGGGACTAATAAACACACAATCAACAAACGCAGAGTATAGGTAGACTCGGAACAAATCTTTATGGATCACACGATGTGTTGTCCCGTGTAAGTATCGAACCTACACCTTTTGCGCAGCAGTAGTACTTACTTACTGGCACCAGAGGCACGAGGTCACTTTAGTATATTCAATTTGTTTTGAACCTGAACTACCTATAAAATAACATCCATAACCAATAACATTATTTATAAAAAAAAATCTAAAGTTCGCACATCATCCGTATACAATAGTCTATGGTGTATATTCCCCATAAATTCATAAGTTTTATAGTCGCGGTCTGACCCTCGATCATTTGTGACTTAGGGCCGTTATGGTGTGTTTATGGTATACGGGGTTCCCCCTGAACAAGGGGACAGGTGGGAGGAGAATATTTTGGGGAATAATTTTAAGTGGAGAACTTTTGATATAAATATAAAGAGGAAATAGAAACAAGCTACTGCCTACATGATATATACCAACGATACCTTAGGTAGGTATATGATAACAGAAAACTTTAAAATGAACTGTTAGCTCGGTTAGTAGGGCAACTTTTTCCCTGGATCGATAGTTCGTTAAGTTTAGTCGTTTTAGTAGTTTGGGAACATTGGCAACATCTTAAACGCATGGAATGTATCATCTCATTAATTCTATTTATGACAAAAACTTGGTTTTTCTTCAATTAGAGTATGTATATATATCCTTCTTCTTTTTCAACCGACTTCAAAAAGGAGGAGGTTCTCAATTCCTCTGTATGTTTTTTTTTTTTTGATGAAGACCACAAATGACGAGCAGACCTATTCAATATTTCACACTTTGCGATTCAGTTACTTTAATATGATATTGAGTAGCACTTTATTCTCGTTACACTACTATTACACAACATAATAGAGCTGATAGTAAACTCCTGAACAATTAACGGCCCTGCATCAGCGCAAGCAATATTTTGTAAAAGGATTTGAGCAGTTGACATAAGCCTATTGTAACTTAAGTGAATTACATACCAACCCACTAAAAAGTAAGAAATAAGAAACTTCTTTACAAAAAAATATTACCGACTTCTAAAAAGCAAAAAATAATAAACCTAGAACAACAAAAACAAATTAAACATTTTGAAGTTGGTGCCGAATAAAACATAAAGACTACTATTTTATGGCACCAACTTCAATTTTTTTAATTTGGATTTGTTATTCTAGGTATATTTACTGTTCCTATACGAGCGTGATCGCGCCCAAAGTAAGGCCTAATTTTACCACAATTCTTTAAACATAATCCTGCCTTATATAACATCTGTGTTATCTGTCGGTCTGTTAAATATTCACATTACAGGAAGTGCGTAGAAATTTAATGAGAAGATTCATTTATATTTATATAATATAATCCATAATTTACATACATGTACAAATACTTATTAAAAGCATGATAATAAATCAAAACTTTAATACGTAATATTTGTAAACAGATACATTGAATAGATCAATCATTATTTTATATTATTAGCTATTCTTACCTTCAAATCCTTCAAGAGATAGATTTGGCATTTGAGGTATTATAAGAAGATTACCGAGCGTATAACAATTATTTAATAACATCCCGTGATCATTGTTTTGCTATTGTTGTTGATAAATATCAAATATGCGGAGTATGACATTGAACCAGGCGTGACCTTTGTATGACCTTACATTGTTTTGTTTTTAGATCATAGGGCAATGTTAAGTATACGTGAGAGATGTCACATAGTGGCCCAATAACAGTTATTGGTGGCAGCAATTGCTGGTTAGAGCGCTCCGGCTCGCTTTGACCACATTATATCGAGACGTACCTACCTACTAAAAAGTACCGATTGATGCACAAAAGGTTGTGCATCAATCGGTACTTTTATTACTCGGAGTCTGAGTGTATTTTGTGTCCATTATGCGTATGCTTCTAAAACCCGCAGTGACACAGGGCAGCAGGATAGTTCTAGCGCAAGTAACGGAAATCTTTCCCCAGTGTTTAAGAATGCATAACCTGAATCTATACTAATATTATAAAGTTGAAGAGTTTGTTTGGATCTCAGGAACTACTGATCCGAATTGAAAAAATATTTTACAGTTGGATAGCCCATTTACCTAGGAAGGCTATAGGCTATATAAAGTCACGCTACGACCAATAGGAGCACAGCAGCAATGAGAAATGTTGCAAAAACGGGGCAAATTTACGCTGACGAAGTTGCGCGGGACCGCTAGTTGCTAATGAAATTTAAGATATTAATTTCTACCCGAGAAACGTGCCTTTTGAACTTTCTTGATAAAAAAGGCAGCTAAAATAACATAAAGTCGCCCTTTTGAGGAGATACATCTACCATATTACATCATCCACCTACACCATCGTAACATCAGTCGGTGACAATCAGAGCGGCGTCTTTGATCATCGAGCGCGGCGCGTGACTGACACAAAGTCTGCTCACCCTTTGAACTTAACAGGGGACATGGGATTTGATTTGATACCTATTATACTTGGAACTATTTTAGTAATACAATTGCGTTCGTTACTTTAACTTATGATTCCATTTCTTTGATTTGCATAAGGTATGAAGTTGTATAATTTATTTTTTGTTAGCTCCCCGACGCGGCTTCACAAGGTTCCCTTTAAAGTACCATCATGTAATAAAACAAATATGTTCTTTTTATAAACATTTTCCTTCGTACAAATATTGTCCCTACCAAATTGTCACATAAACACAACCAAAATAATTAGTGTTGATACACTTTCGGGATTTTTGCACATTATAAAATAATATATACTTCGGGTCTCAATCGCGTGAATAATTTAAGAGTCTACCCGTGACCACATACGTTGCAATACGGTCGAAACGTCGGGCAATAAACAAGGTATTTTACCTTAAATTAGTCACGCGATTAAGACCCGTAGTAGGTATATATAATTTAATAACAAAATAATTAGCCAAGTAGATATAGCCGTTTTGAAGTAACGCGTTTGCATACATTCAGGATTTTCATTTAAGCAGGGAATTTATGGTAAGTGTATCAATTGCTGCTGGTTTGATTACGGCGTTTATTAAAATGAGTATTTTTTTTTTTTTAAACACCTGCACTAGTAAATAAGCACTAAAATATAATCTGAAAGTTGGAATATAGACTTAACCGATGCATTTTTGTTTGTTTTTTTTTTATAGACTCACCAACAATCGTTTACACTTGAACATTTCTAAGACTTTTACAATATTAACTTAAACTAGTGTAACAATTTTTACAGGTAAGCACATCATGCACTTTTTATTATTTACAATAATTAACCTACCACATTCATTCATAAGTCATACAAAACAGTTAAGAATAACATTAATAAAAAAAAACAATAAAAAAATATAATTAAAAAATATAGAATTTCATAATAACACAAGGGCAAATCAGTGATAGAAGCATAAAATTAATTAAATTATTGGCATTGCATTGCGAACTTGACATTAAATGTAATTACATTTCTGTTCAACAATTTATCACAAAATATGATACTTACCTGTAAATAAAGAGTTTTGAATGGATGGTTAAACTATAGAACTAAAGTGTTCGATTTCTGAACGGAGCACCACTTTGTATGATCCGTATGGATGTTTCCTCAACTTTGGGGTGATCTGCAAGCATCGCATTATGTGCCTGCATATTGTCAATTTTTGATAGGGTCGATTATTATCAGAATGTCGTAGGAAAGTCGGTCGTGTGCAAGCAAGACAAGAGATTTTTTTGTTAAATCTGTAATCCCAGGTAAGGTTCTTGAATGGCGGTTTGATTATGTCAATTATACACATGTTGGGCACCGGGATTAATTGGACTAACAAACAATAACACAATAAAAACTTAAAGCTGGTATTTATACGAAATGTATAAATACCAGCTTTAAGTTGTGCCACCAATATCGTTGACCACGAATACATTAATATATAGAAAACAAATTTACAGTACAATTTAATAGAAATTAAATAACAAAACAGTAATGGGTACTGACAGTTATCTAGGAATGAAGGTACACATATATCAACCCATATGATATCCCGCTGCTGGGCACGGGTCTCCCCAGTAGAACCTAGGGGTAATTGCCATAATCGCCACTCTTGGCAGGCGGGTTGGCGATCGCATTAGGCTTTAAAGTACGCAGAGGACGCTGCTGCCCGTTCTTCGGTGTAAAATCCCTTAGTCGCCTTGACGATACCCTTGGAAAGAGATGGGGTGGTACCACAAAATGTGGCGAAAATTAATGAAATGAAATGAAGGTAACATTAGGTACATTGTATTTACTAACCGGCATCTAACTCTTTAAGTTTATTTATTATCCTTTTTTTCAAAACACCTACGCTCGTACATGTTATGTTCTATCAATATATTTTAGTGAAATTATTATTGTAGGTCTCAGTTAGACGACGAAGAGGTATTCGTTAATTAAATGTACATAAATAAAGCTAATAGCGTTAGTAGCCTAACTGTACAGTAGTTTTTGTGTAATTATGAGTATGAGGATAAACGTTTTGTTTTCAATTCTGCTTCCACTACTTGTCAAGCAAAAAGAGGAAAAGAACTGTGCCGGCGTGGGGCTGTGGCTGGACGAGGCTCATGAATTATGAGTCAAGTATATAGATGATGGTTTTTCTTTTTTTTTTCGAAGTGTCGATTGTGGAGTGTTAGTTAGTATCAAATGGTAACTATAAACTCCCTGGGCTTTATTGATGAGTTTTGAAAATCATCCGTTGATAACGATGACCGGCCAAGCTCTCGCTTATCACATCAATTGGTCCGCGCTTCAAAATACTGTTCTTCTTTTCTCAGTTTGCCATTTACACTGCACTTGATAGCTTTAACACTTTTATAACTAACTAGCTGTGCCCTGCGTTGTTACCCACGGTTTATTAGCCTATGTGTTAATCCGGGGTATCAGCTAACCTCATACCAAATTTTATTTAAATCGCTCCAGCCGTTTAGACGTGAAGAAGTAACAAACATACACACTCACGTACTCACAAACTTTCGCCTTTATAATATTAGTGTGATAAAAAGGAATAAAATTTACAAAATTTAAATTTAATTCTTTCAAGAAACAAAATTAACGTCTGACATTACCAGTGTTGCCAGTCTACTATTAGTTAGTGTGTTCTAATAGGTACTCCATTACATAACCCAATTTGGAGGAGCTCTTTTATTTAAATAAGAAAAGATCACACCATAACGTATTTAACAATGAAAATAATGTGAACGTCTCAAGGTAACAACTAACAGATCTAGGTTGAGTGATCCCCATACGGCACTAGCGAGATATGTGGGCGCGCAACAATTACTAGGTGCTGGTATTTTAAAGGTCCTCGTCAAATAAAATAATGGAATCGTGAGCGCCGTTAAGGAGGTCGTGGGATCGACCCCTGGCTGGACTATAATGTGGTAGGGCTGGTACACAGGGTTCATTAGAATTCATTTTTATCCCATAGACAAATTATATATTGCATTTGACCGAGTGTATTCGTATTTTCTTTTATGTTTGAGGGCCCCTGACTCAGTGGCAATTGAAAATATCTAGATATCGGCGAGGTTAAGGAATGTTACCACTGTCGGTCCATAGATGGGTGACCGTTTTCGAAAAATCTCACGCCCTCCGTGCCTCGGAGAGCACGTTAAGCCTGTTAAGTGTCGGACTTCCATGCCATCGAGCTATGAGAGGTTGGGAGTAGAGAGTGCGCTACACTTGTGTACTATAATATTTCCTGCGTAGTTGGCTGGTCTCTTATTAGATAGGGCGCCGTAACCGATATCGGTTAGGAGACCATTATTATTATGTATTTAGCTTGTTTGGAAATTGGAAATAATGAGAGAGCTTGACCAGTGCGGACAGGTGTTGACTAATAATAATACGTAACCTCCCTTTTCTACGTTTATTATATCTAGGACACAACTCAGTCACGACTTTTGTCCATTTATCCCTACGATCTCTTAACATGTGACCTGCCCATCTAAGTTTCTTAATTGTGTAGGTTATATCATTTATCTTGGTTAGCTTGACCTTATCCTTTATTTTGATACCAAGCATACTTCATCTGTGCTATGTTGACAGGTTTCCAATTTTTGTATGTTCTATTTTGTTAGGCTCCACGTCTGGCATCCATAGGTCACGCTCGGTAAGATACATAAATTAAACACAGTCTTTTTATCTTTAAGTTGAGATATTAAGTTTAGTAAATATCTATTATGTTTATATATTTTAAAATCAAGATTTACTCATAGTTGCATGTATGTACACGTTGAGATAAAAAAATATTGCTTTTACATTGTCGCGAAAAAGATATCAAATGAAAACTATGCATTTAATCTGAAAATCATCGTTTGTCTTAGGAAATCTAATACTGGTACAGCCCTAAATCGACAAACCCATCTTCCTTCAAAGGGCAAACGTTACACAAATTACGGAATTTAATTCCACTACTTCCGAACGTGGCATCCTTTGAGAGTACAATGTTATACTGTTACTTTGTATTATAAATACTAGGTGACTAGGTGGCTAATGTGGATAATGTTCTTCTAACTGATTTTCGGCCACAGTGGCCAACCTCATCAGGGACTAGCTAATGTAGGAGATATATAATAATAATAATAATATCTTGGGACAACTCACACAACGCCATCTGATCCCAAACTAAGCAGAGCTTGTACTATGGAAACCAGACAACTGATAAACATACTTATATATTTCTAAATATATACATTTTATAGATGACACCCAGACACAGGATAAACCATCGTGCTCATCACACAAAGTTTTATCCTGGTTAGGGGTCGAATCCACGACCTCTGGCTTAGCAGTCAGGGTCACTAACCACTAGACCAACAGGTCAGTCGAAATGAAGCGGCGGTACCCTAATGGCTAAGACATCGGACTCGCAATCGTGAAGGTCGCGGCTTCAAATCCTACCCATTATACTACCGACGTGAACCCACTCCTAACACAAGTTGTATGCAATTTGCATACAACATAACAAACCCAAGTTGCATGCAATTTGTAAATTGCATACAAGTAACTTGCCTAATATACTCGCGCCTTAAAGAAGAGAGGATAATTACCTACCAATGCTAATTTGCGTTGCCTTAGCCAAAAGCCAAAGCCTGTGTCAAAACACAAGCTTATGATTTTTGGAGTTCCGTACCTCAAAAGGAAAAAATGGAACTTATAGGATCACTTTGTTGTCCGTCCGTCCATCGGTCCGTCAAGACCATTTATCTTGAGAACACGTCGTGGTATCGAGATGAAACTAAAACCTTATAAGTACTCAGGTCCTCAGTCCCTTGAGGCTGTGAAAAAACTCAAACTTATAAGTTAACGTAATAAAAGGCTGTTTATTTAAAAAAAAACTCTCCTGTAAAAAGACGGAAACAAGATACCCTTCACATTTAACATCATGCAATCGGAGGCAAAATTTTTAAGTTCAACAGGATTCATTAATATTATTGATGATATTATTTTTGTTGTTACCTACGTAGGTATTTAATTTTTTATTTAGGTACGTTGTGTTTTTAGCTTTTCTTATTTCAAATTACATCTATCTTCTATACTTATAATAAATCTGTAGAGAGCTCAATTCTGTACATGAAATATATTTCCAAAATAACTATCAGGGGGTGATTAGGGATCGATACTGATGCCAAAAATGCCATAAGTAAAATTTTTGTCTGTCTGTCTGTATAACCGTTATAGAAACAAAAACTACTCTACGGATTTTAACGAAACTTGGTACAATTATTTTTCATACTCCTGAGTTGGTTATAGTATACTTTTCATCATGCTACAATCAATAGGAGCAGAGCAGTGAAGGGAAATGTTGGGAAAACGGGAGAAATTTCTCGATTTTTTAAGTTTCCGTCGCGTGTGCAACCTTAATGGTTAAAGCTACACAGAAATCATGTATGACGGAAATGTTCTCCTTAAAATTATATAAAAAATATCCCACGACAGCATATGTCTATCTTTTATGGTTGACTCACAGTATCACGTGTAACTCCCGATAGCTTAGCAGTTCGAAGCTTTCTGATTATATTTGTCTACTCTTACGTTTATAACACTCTCAGTCATCCCTAATTAAAAAAGTTAACATAATTAACTATTCCATAAAAAGAATCATAGAAATCGGTATAGAAACACCAAAGTTATACATGAAATACGCTAATAATAAGCCATCGCGCGTGCATACTGAATCATGCTATCTATCTATATCTATACATATAATAAAATTGTAAATTTCACGTGTCTGTACATGGCCGAACTTAGTGAAAAAAAAATATTAGGAAATGTTCGAAAAGAGTATTTAAACACTTTGCTGCATTTTTAGTAATGTCTGTCTGTCTGTTTGTTTGAACACGCATCACGCAAAAACTACCGGACAGATTCGGTTGAAATTTTGCACGTGCAATCTAATAGATTTGGATTAACATTTAGGCTATAAATTATCACGCTTTTTCCCATAGGAGCTAAGCAGTAAGGGATAATGTCTGTAGCTATTTTTCGTTATAAAACAGTAACTACTTGACGAATCTTTATGAAAATTTACACTTTTATAGTAAATACTATACCTAGGACATTATTTACACTATGAATCATTACGCTAACGTCTATGGGGAGCGAGTAGCAACGTATTTTTTGTCGCACCATAATGGTTTATTACAATTTTTTCCACAATTAGACATTATCTTTAATTGTAACCCATGGAATACATAACTTCACGCTAAAACTATAAGGAGCTATACACAACATTTTTAAGTTTCATAAGAACAGTTATTTTGACATGGTATGTAGCGAACAGTATAGCCTCGAAGCTATGCTAGCGGTCTTAGACGATGAAGTGGCAGGCTCGAACCTGATATCTGGTTATGTTATTTTTGTATTTTTTTAAAATTGTCTTTGTACTTTTTAAATATTTTTCTCAATGTTATAGTTATTTTTTCGACCATAGGTAACTTATTTGCTTTGGTTAATATTTTTTTATATTAAAAATCAAGTGAAATATGCACTTATGTAAGATATTTATAGGTATTGCATGCACTGCTGAGAGTAATGAATTAATCGTAGTAGAAATAAAAAAAACTATATTACATTACAATTTAACAAGTATTCGATATTTTCCAGAATTGATGTGTTCGTGCTCAAAAAAAAGACATTACACACGTAAAAAAAACATGTAGCGCCATCTATGAAATCAAATTGATCACCGTGATCAAACGATTCCTCATTTGTGAAAACATTTATTAGGGTATAGGTGCTTGCGATGACGGATTCGTTTCTTGCTGAGTGGCAACATTCTCCTATTTATTTAATTAAATTGCTTAAATTAATAAAAAAACATTGAGTATTAGAAGAAACTTCACTGGTTTTGCAAGTAGATGGCGTTGTATTCCATAATGTTCTATACTTAGTAAAAGAAGTTTTAAAATAGTGTTAAAATGAAACATATTGCTATCATTTTTAGAAATGTTTGTCTGTCTGTCCGTTTGTTTGACCACGCATCACACAGGTGCATCGAGGATCATGTTTTGGGGTTATGGTTGGATATCAAGTGTTCATCAATTCAACGATAATGAATGACTCATCGGCCAAGTGTGAGTAGTTCGGGTGACGGGAGGAGGGGGGTGGGGGGTCATTGTCTGTCAACGCGGAGTCTGGGGGAGGGGGAGTCCATGTCTTTTTTTCTTACTTGCATCATTGTAACATATAGGTAAGAGAGGTACTCTCTTATATGTAAAGTGGGGATGTGATTTTTTTCTCACCTACCCCATCGTGTGGGGTATCATTAGATAGATCTTTTAAAAAGCGTTTAGGGTTTGTGAAGACTATTTTTAGATTTAAGGATTCCTTTGTGTAATATTAGGCTTTATAGTGAACATTTTTGTTGGAGTCAAGTGTTCCCCTGCCAACTAAATGGTTGATGTTGGATATGTGAAAAAAATCACGGTAGTAGTATAAATACTACAAACACAGTAAAGTACTTAGGCTTTACAAGTTTACAATAAACATCTGATCAAATGGGAAGTACCAAAATTTTAGTACAAATTCTATTGAAAATTATTAGGTATTAAGTAGGTATAACGTTGAAAGAATGAAACAAAAACAACAGAAAACCCACTTCTTAAGCCGCACACCAAATTAACTATTTAAAATAATAGAATAGAACGATTTTTATTTAGTACACAGAAGACACATGTATAGACATTATTATAATTTAACAGGAAAATTCATGCAGAAGATAAAAAATAATAAAAATAACAATAGACAAAAAGAAAAGAGACAAATAACACACATTAATGACAGAAAAACACAGTAAACGAATACCTAAAGAGTCTGTATTTGGTACTTATTTATTTTCACAAAGCTTTTGGGTGTTGAAACTATCAATAGATGACTAAATGATGGTTCTCCGCTGCTGAATCATATCGCGGCTCACCCGACAGGACTGTTTCCAACATATTTACACAGAAGTTATTTCGTAACATAAACTTCCTTAATTTAAACCCGACTTTCACGCGAACGAAGTCGCGGGCACAGCTAGTATAAATATATAAGTTTGTTATCAGCTTATGACATCCTTTATTTTAATACTCCACTCGATAGGTTTTGAAGATTTTTTTAAACATAACTTTAATATTTTTGATTTTTTTAAATTTTGAAGAACGCACTGTCACTCTCACAACTATGACAAATCTAACGACACCTCTCAAGCTAAAATTTATCAAGCCGTTTAGGCTCTAGGCCGTGTCAAAGAAATATACATGCTTACACTCGAGAATCATAACCCCCTTCTTGCGCAGTCGGGTAATAACTGCACGACTCGATTACCAAACTATTTATAAATATGTACCTTAAAATATGTACGGAACCCTCGGTGGGCGAGTCGGATTCGCACTTGTTCATTTTTTTAGACTGAGGTTTGATATACCAGTAATTGTAGGATATATTAACGATACTGTCACTATTTTTACCACTAACTATATACAGGTAGGTATAAAGTATTAAGACATAAATAAAACGTAATTAGGTACTTTAAATGAATTCATCTCGTCACAGAGAGCCGTGAACTAATGCTCTTGCACGTATGCCTGTTAGTAATTAATAAATGTTATGACAATTGACTGCTGATGCATTGGGATGTCAGTCATAAAATATAATTAGAGTAATTAGTTGTCCAAATGTCATATTCATTTCATAACAGTTTTAATAGTTTATTAAATACCATGTCACTCTAAATTGCTAACTCAGATGTGATGTATTTTATGCAATTATAGAATCATAATGTCATTCAAACAGATGTGTTGTTTCGAGAACGCCTGGAGCATCGCCGCTTAAGTCTGAGGTCCCATTGTAGAGGAGCAGGCGATAATGACCACCTATGAAGATTGAATTTCGAGATGTACCACGACATCTTGGTTGGTGGTCCGATTGAAAAGTATCTAACGATTATGAGTCGCCTACAGGTTTGATTGAGTCGAGATAAGGGTAAAGAAATTTGTTTTTGTGTCATAACTTAACCTTTCTATACAATTTAAAGTTAGTTGCAAGTGTTAAATTGTTGTAATGAATCTGTTGTCTTCTTATATCAAAGTTAAAATAAAAGTACTCAGGAACAAGAGATTGAAAACACGAAAATTGTGTTGAGTTAAGTTAGTTTTGTTTGAACTAGATTTTTTAACATAATAAAATTCACTCCGCTCGCTTAAGGACCTAGCCTTACTCCATCATACCGTGTCAACAACATTTCGCAACGTGCAACGTCTTTAAAATATTTATGTAATATATATTGTAGTCTGCCATAAGCCTGTCCATTGTTTGTCCATTTCTCAACGGAACTCGATCAGCTAAATAAATCCTCTGCCCACACTCTATAATACATGCGCTTTCATAATAAAAAAGTTATTTGCGACCATGTGACGCCATTTTTATTTTATTTGTCATACGGCGGATGAAATATTTGACAAATTCAGGCAAACATGAGGTGCTGTTTGCCTTGTTATATTTTTAACACCATCTCGGCATAAGTCTTTTAACTGCTCCGGTTTTTAATGACCTATATGACCTAATTACTTTTTAGGGTACCGTAGCCGAAATGGCAAAACGGAACCCTTATAGTTTCGCTATGTCCGTCCGTTCGTCCGCATCGTTGCTCGGAGACTGTTAGTGCTAGGAGGCTGTAATTGTGCATGGATACACATAATACTTATACCGACTAAGTGAAAGAATAAAATCTTGAAAAAAAAATGTAGGGTACCTCCCCTATATGTAAAGTGGAGTGTATTTTTTTTCTTAGCTACCCAATTTGTACATTTGTACGAAATCCCCCCATCGTGTGGGGTATCATTAGATAGGTCTTAAAAAACGTTTAGGGGCTGGGAAGACAATTTTTAGATTTAGGGATCCGTTTGTTAAATATTAAGCTTTAAAGTGAGACTAGTAGAGTCAAGTGTCCCCCCCCCCTGCCAGCTAAATGGTTGATGTTGGCTATGTGAAAAAAATCACAGTACTAGCTTAAATAGTGAAAAAAAAGGAAATCTATCTCAGGTAGGCTTTACAAGTTTACGAATAACAGCTGATCAAATGAAAAGTAACAAAATTTTCGTACAAATGTACAAATTCCATTAAACAATATTATTGAAAGTATGAAACAAAAACAACAGAAAGCCTACTTCTTAAGTCACATTATTCAGATGGGGGAGGGTGGGGGGAGGTACTACTCTCCCTTGTGCGTTTGGAACTCTACATTGTGCTTGGCCCGACTTGCACTTGCCAGGTTCACAAACTTAAAACCTTCACAAACTTACCGACCCGTCAAAATTAATTTATCCTAACCTCCTTTTTTGTAGTCAGTTAAAATGCACAACATGCATTACCAAAGTAGCCACATAAAAAAAACCAGTGACAAAACTGTATTTATAGAATGATATAAAACCGGTATGGCCCGAATGTACTGTACATTATAGTCGGGATGCTTTACGAGCAAAGAAACTGGTTCTGCCTCTAATAAAATATTATATTCAAATAATTTTATTAAAAAAAGAAAAAGGTTCTACTACCAAAATGAGACTAGAAACACTATGTCACCGCAATCTATGCATAACTCTGACATCTGACACCATTGCTCAATGTCATTGCCATCAGTGCCATAATTTAATCAATTAAAAAAAAAACTTGACATTATATCCATCGCACAGAACTCATCACGCGGTAAACGAATGACACGCGTTCTAAGCCAGTTATACTTTTATTTTTATGTAATTATGCGAAGACGCGACATTCGACTCGTGTCAAGGTGAACTCGTCTAACGCTGCGTCACGAAACCGCGGCATTCCATCGAAGAGGGCTATGTGCCACTGATAGCAATACGCGTTTATTGATTAACCGATGGGCTATTAAGTAAAGTGGGTTCGGCGTTATTTAGCGCGTGGTATGAGATGTTTGGGACACAATTACGCGCTATAAGCATCTCTTGTTTGTAGCTTCAAAAAAAACAATCGTTCACATCCACACTCTGATACAATTCTCGTATTCAAAAATAGGCGTCTGTTTAAAAAAAAGTTATTCTTTCTAAGCCTCTTCTTGTAACTATTACATACATTTATTATATTTCGTATTCGAAAATAATTAAGTAGGTACCTATCGCTTAGATAGAGCAGAAAGCAACAAGGTTAATCGCTTTCAGTGTGCCAAAATCCTAACCTTTTAAGAAATTTTCGATGGTATTTCATCGTTGTTAGAAAGCTATACAAGGCTGCCTATCATAAGTACTATGTTTTAGCTAAAACCTAGAGTGTACGAAGACCTCAGACAATTAAATAGCGAAGTTTCGCTAGATTGATTGATTGCCGATCATTTAAAAAAAGATAATGTTTTAATGGGTGCTACTATTGCTCCAACACAGGTCACGTATTTTTCTATAGTGAGGGACATCTATTTTAATAATAAGTTATGAATACTTAGTATTGTCATGTATTATGTCAAATACCTATGGTAGTATTCTTATGAGGGATTCTTCATTTATAAGCTAACAATATTTTTTCAACTTACTAGCTTTACCTTTTTCATTTGAAACTTGGCAACGACCATACATTGACTGGCCCGTTGGTCTAGTGGTTAGTGACCTTGACTGCTAAGCCGGAGGTCGTGGGTTCGATCCCCACCCACGATAAAACTTTGTGTGATTAGCACGATGGTTTATTCTGTGCTTGGGTGTAATTTTTCTATAATATGTATGTATTTATAAATATATAAGTATGTTTATCAGTTGTCTGGTTGCCATAGTACATTGTGTGAGTTGTTTCAAGATATTAGATGTTATATAAAATATTGGGTCAAATTCGGTCTCTTATCTGAATTCGAAGTTTTATTCAATGTCTACATAATGTGTTGCATTTTTTTTAACAGAACCACTTTCACAGTCAGACTTACAAACATTCAATTCATGGCCACAAAGTAGACCCAGACTTGGAACGAATTGTGAATCTGTGTTCTGTACCGTCTGGGACTCGAACTCAGCAGACGTACACACTCCCACCGCGCCACTGAGGCAGACAAATTACAAAATAATCATTGAAGCAGGTACATAAATACCTGTCAATAAATTGACATTATGGTGTGAAAGTCGCGATGCTATCTAAGATCAAAATGAGTCATTGTCATTATAGGCGCGATAAGTCGGCGCGACGCGCGGCAGTGAGCTCGTCATTGTTCGCGAGATATTGCGACATGGATTCTTAGCATTCTGAGCCGGAGGTAATAACCGTCGGGCCGATATATTGTGATATGTGATACATACATACATTTTGAATCATTTGCCATTTTAGAACCTTACCGCAATGTTATTTCATCATAGTGGTAAATAGGCACAATGTTTTTAATCACTTCTCGACGTAATAATCTTCAAAATGTGGGGAGAAAAGTTATAATACTCCAAGTTCCAATACATCAATTTTCAGAGACAACTCAAATAGGCATTTAATTTTAAAGTAGGCAGAGAATCACTATTCAATATCAATACTATAGCGGTAAACAAACATACATATCTATTTTTTAAATACGTAGATAATCTCCATAAATTACACTCAGACATTTGTTAAACAATTGTGCTCATCACAGAAAGATTTATCCTGGGTAGGAATCGAACTCACGACCTTTCGCTTAGCAGTCACAGTTTAGGTCAGGGTCACTAACAACTGGACTAACAGGTCAGTCATTTAATATTTATGTAGCTACTTATGATTAATCGGATTTAATTGTAAATTTAATGACAGTTGGTCTAATCGTTAGTGATCTTGACTGTTAAGCCAGAGGTCGTGGGTTCGTTTACTATTCAAGACACCACTTTGTGTGATCCATATTTTGAACCGACTTCAAAAAGGAAGAGTTTCTCAATTCGAATGATTTTTTTTAAATGTTTGTTATCCGACTACTCGCAGATTTTATTCCTAGTGGATGTACTTTGTGTCCGTGATTTGTAAAGTCTCGCAAAATACAGGGCTAGATCCCTAGTTCGGTGCAAGGTGGGATGTTGGAGATATAATGAAACACAGAAAGTTAACAGTACATTTTCAGGCAAAATAAGTATCGCGTGGAAGTTGTATATAAAAAAAATGGGTATTAGAAACAAATTCGAGTACCTACCTACATAGCTAAAATTAAATAATTATTCTTGAATAAAGTTATTATAGCAATGTCCATATTTATAATTCGATAATTTATGGTAATGTTTACGGAAGACATTTCATCTAATTTATTATGGAATGAACGAAACAGCATCAGTATTTTAATTATTGCTATTGTCAAAAATATGAAGAGTAAAGTAGTACCTGCCTACCTACTCTCGATCTTGTGCTGTCGTCAACTTGAGGACTTGAAAATAGAGAGTGTAGTTGTGTTTGAGCACACACTTGTACACTTTTGAATCTTCTACCTTGTCTTCATTAGGATAGGTTGCAGTGATCAGTCAGTGTGAATGGAATTGAATTGAATTGAATTGAATCAAATGGGTTGGAAGAACAGCAGACAGTTTAATCTATGCTAATATAATAAATGGGAAAGTTTGGATGTATAAATGGATGTTTGTTATTCAACCACGCCACAACGGGTAAAGGGATCTGGAAAAAAATTACCACAGAGATAGATTATAGTGTTTTGATCCCGGAAAAATGTGGGATAAATTTTTAACGCGAACAAAGTTGCAGGTGGCTGATAGTCATTAATAAGATGTGGTGCCAGTCGTTCTCTGCTTTGTTCTCTTAATACTGAGTCTTTATGTTAATATTCCCTGACCTATTGAGTTTAAACTAATTTAGGTATAATAAAGATACATTTCCGAGACATTTCCGCAACTCAACAACTATGAGTGGGAGTCTAATTAGCAATTTATTCATAAATTCTTATTATAACTCAATTTTATTAGTAGTTGTAAAAGAGCGAGGTCCCCACATGTTGGAAATTACACGTCTTCTCTTCGTCTATCACACGTGACTGGTGTCTATAATACCTACGTGTATCAGCGAAACGACACTACGGTTAAGGAAAAGACTACAATTAAAAAACCCGGACGATGATCTTTAAAACGCCTGAGCGAATAGAACTAACTCTAGGAGTTTAGCCCAAACGTAAGGCAATCTCATTTCTAAACGTACGATGTAGATGGCAAAAATGTTAATAATTCATGAGGAAAAAATAGTAATACTGTGTTGATTGATTTCAAATTATGTACATTACTAAAATACTTCATAAGAGGTTCTCAATTCGACACGTATGTTGTAGCCTAATGATTAAGACTCACAATCGTGAGGTCGCAGGTTCCTATCTTACCCATTATACTACCAACGTGAACTCACTCCCAACACAAGTTATTGAGCTTAGCTGGAGGGTTTGGCAGGATTGCTAGTAGTGTGAAACCCACAATCCCACATTGCTAGTTATCTTTTTGAAACAGAAAAAAACGTATTGGAATTGCAATATGTATAAATTTTATAGGTGTAAGTATGTTTTTGTATATTTATGATGTTATTCAAAGCAAACATAATTATATTTGCTCTAAATGAGAATGACGTATATCACAATAAGTAGTGGTAAAAAACAGCAGGCAAGACAATTTTAATTTTGACCTATTTGTCAATACAAAGTAGGCCAAAATTAAAATTGCCTGTTGTTTTTATACATAAACATTATTTTATTGGAAAAAATCGTAAAATAAATGTTGCTGTAATGTGATGTTGTACTTAATCGTATACAAATGTACAAAACGTTGCGTTGCTAGTATTTAAGAAGTAATACCGTATACGCCTAATAGACAACAAAGACGTCTAGACGGATTTAAAAAAAAAAATTGTGTTTGAAAGGGTATACTTCCTGATGGTCACCCATTGTCATCAAGTTATGATCTGATGATAGGATCTTGGGGAAATCGAAGGAACTCTTCCAAAGGTACACCAATAGTAATTTGGGTATATTTTGTTGTAATTTGTGCATTTACTCTCAAAAAGCACGTGAAGTGGAACTGATGATGCCCATAAATATTCAGCGGAACTACTCAATAATAAGTATTTCGGGTCACGATTCGAATACTTTAATATGGTTCGTCACAATGCACCTGATCTTTGCCTCCATCACATCATGTAATGGAGCTGATGGTCAAGTATCAGGTGAACCGCTCAAAAATTAACGACTCTGCATCGGGATAAGCATTATTTTGTAAAGGGAAATAAGCAGTTTGAGTTTGAGTTAGATAAATTATAAAATGTTATTATGCAGTCAGTGAGTTTTTAGATGACCAGTCTCTCTAAAATCTGCTTTAATATTGTTTGTGCACTATATTTTAGTTAGATAATCAATATTTTAAATTTTTAAGTTAATATTTGTAAGTTTTGTATTCGTGTGTGTATTAATTTAAGTTTTATTTTTTATGTCCCATTTTTACATTTGTATGCCTTAATGGCAAAACATAGTGGACCAATAGTATTTAAGATCTTTTATATCATACCTATGTTTTACAAATAAAGTTAAATCTAATCTAAAAAAATCTAATCTAATCTAAAACAATAGTTAAGTGAGAAATAAATACTTTTTTACAAAAAAATATTAAAGCAACTTAAAAAATCGGTTTAAATTTTTTTTGTAAAAAAATATATTTTTGTAAATAAGTGTTTGAATTAATTAATTACTTTTATTTAATCTTTAAAAAAATATTATAAATTTTGTATTTTGTTTGTTTGAACGCGATAATCTCAGGAACTACTGGTTTGAATTGAAAATTTATTGTAAGTATTGAATAGCCCTTTTATCGAGAATGGCTATAGGCTATATAACATCACACTGTAACCAATAGGAGCGGAGCATCAATGAAAAATGTTACAAAAACGAGGAAAATTTACGCAGACGAAGTTATGCGGGTCAGCTAGTTTGTTATGTTGTGTGATTACGTTTGCTTAATACTCAATTTTTACTTTTATAATTTATGCATAATCAAATAGAATGAGGTAAGAACAAAATTACATTACACTTAATACTTGATATTACAAACATACATTCATGCAAATAAATAATTAATTTAATTGATTGATAGAACATATCTTACTTAAAGGTATTAATTTAATCATTTTTACGGCGATTTGTGTTCAGTTGCCATTAAGGTGTTCAGTTAATTTACCGGGACCGATCAAGTGTGACCTCCGTGCTCCGTCGTCGCAGTCGGACCCATTCGTTTTGTAACACACAAAATGTTTAAATCAATTGGTTTGATAATTCAGTTATACGTCGAGCATTCATTGTTGTGAAATTTCCACGAACCACACTTCGAACATGACGCTTGATGTTATATTACAACCAGATTTTAAAAACCAACGAGCGTTTTGGTGTAACTATCGAGAAAAGGCTCGAGAGCGAATGACGGGAGTGTATGCAAGACAGAAAGAAATGTTCACTCGCCTTGCAGCGTTTATCTGTAATTAGGTACGTCGCACACCGTGTAGAATATTCGCAACAACGTATATTTACGATATATTATATAGAAATACTTTAGAAAACTGAGCATTTGCTTGTATTGTAGATACCATTCGCAACGTTACTCTCTAGCAAATGCTCAAATGTACATTCACCTTTATATAAATTACTGCAGAGCTGTCGATTAGTTTTATGATTTTTAAGCATTTTTATGCCTTATAAATACGAATTACATTTTTTTTAATTTTTTTTTTGAACAACGACTCATGCATGGGAGTAAAGGCCTTGTGACGCGGGGTACTTTACAAACATAAAGGGACCTATGCAAAGTACACCCAGACTCGGAACAATAATTTGTAGATCACCCAAGGTGGTGTCTCGTGTGGGAATTGAACCTACGACCTCTTGCGTAGCAGTCGGACATACTTGTCCGAGGTAGTAAATCGTAATATACAAAGGATAAATTCAAAATCTTCTGCCGGTCGGAGTGGTTACCAGAGTATTGACGGAACCCTATGATCGATTCGAATCCTACCTGAGCGAGTTATTCTTTAACACATTTAATTCCTTAAAAAGCAAAGCGTTAACGTTACAAATAATGTTTGTTTTTATGATTCCAACGATCTTTTAAGATATGGGTATAATGACATTGTAACAGTAATTATTTTGATATTAGGTATGTATATCCTTTTTTATTGTAGGTAAGGTCCTTTTAGGTACTGAAGGTCAGGGGGAAACGATTTAAGCCCTCATTCGCACGAGCGATTTTTTACAGCGACCTAGCCTCTATCTACTCATAACGCCAAAGGTTTAAAACACAACACTGCGCTATAAAAATACGTCGCGTTGCGGTGTAAAAGTTTACTTGCGCGTTAGAAATACGCTGTGTCCGAAAACCTATTGAAGTACAATTCGCGCCACCTTGGTTTGCGTTTGTGAAGTTATATTCGAATGTAGTTCAGCGTAGGGACGTCGTTCCACGCTCGTCTCCTTCATCCCCTCCGACACCTAAATTCGAGTTGTGCGCAACATCACGCGCCAACATTACACGCATTAACATGTGTAATACATTTTTCAGTTTTTATTATTTTATTAAGTACATTACATTATAGTCAGTAGAGTAACCATCACAACACGATGGTTACCCTGCTGGCTTGGCTTTATAAATAATTTCACTGTGAGGATGTGTTCCCACTATGTTATGACGACAGATTATCATGTCGTTTAAAGCGTTGTAGCTTGTTTAATAATGATGTTCACATATAGAACGATGCGATTAACTGTCATCTACGACATTTTTGCAGTTAAGACAGATTGTTAGAGCGGATAGCTATAACAACTCTCGTGTTGTTATAATGGGAACAGCTAGAGACGGCAGAGAGGTCCAACGATAAATTAAATATTCGTGACGATCACTGTGGGAACGCCTCTTAAGGCTTCACTGTCCGGTGTGCATTGTCCTGTTCTTCGTTCTCGTTGTCTTTGATTAAGTTGTAATATGTCTAAACTTTAAATTTTCACAGGAACAAATCATTCCATGTACCTACATTAAAAAAAATCGGTTCGTTAAATATAATATGGTGGTATGGAACTCTTTGTAGTCAACAAGTTTGACTCCCACTTGGCTGTTTTATTTTTTCACTAGCTGTCCCGCGCAACTTCGGCTGCGTAAATTTTCCCCGTTTTTGCAAAATTTCTTATTGCTGCTCCGCTTCTATTGGTCGTAGCGTGATGTTATAGCCTTCCTCGGTAAATGGGCTATCTAACAGTGAAAGATTTTTTAATTCGGACCAGTAGTTCCTGAGATTACCCCGTTCAAACAAACTCTTCAGCTTTTTAATATTAGTATAGATTAAAATGTAAATTATAATTAATAAAACACCACGTGTATAAAATAATTCAACAATAAATCGCACAATAAACTAAAAAAAATGGTTAAATACAAGAAAAACAATTTAAACTACAGAGAAAATAGATGCCTATCTGCCTATTTGATCAAATCTAATCAGTAGTAAACTGGGTAGCGGTCTACCCACTAGTTAGCCGACCAGTTCGTTGACCAGTCTACCCTCAACTGGCCCAGTAAGTCAACACCAGTAACACTTTGCGACACTGCACTGTTGTAACTTGTGGCATTTGATGCGCCCGCGTCGAGTCAAGTACAAATGTCAAGCTTTCTCGAACGATAGTTAGGTTGTGTGTACACTAACCTATCTGTATACATAATGGATTATTGCTTTTGTAGTACACGGGCATACGAGTTAAATTTATAACACCTTTTCAATTGCGTCGAGGTGCTACAAAAAATCAGGCGGGATAGTTCTAAGCTTTGGTTGACTGAAATCCGATCGACCGTTTCGACGATAAAACTTATTTTATCACACGTCGTGGGTTTTTCAAATGTTAAGTCACATTATTATCTGTCGTGACATTGTTTGTATGAAAGGTGTGGCCTTCAGTTCAGTCATTAATAGGTACATTGGGTTCATATTCATCACAAAAATCTGCTACAGCATTATCAACAAATTCATATTAGAGCAAGGTAGTCGTTTTGAAATTAGAAACGTTTAAACTTAATAAATATAAACACTTGTCAGATTTTAAATTAGTCGTAAAAGTTCATAACAGTGAATGTGACTTAGTAGGCATTAGTTATAATTTTATTGATGTCTGTTTTCAACATTCTGTGCAAGCCTTTACTACGTGTATTTACATACTAATTAATATTTACCATGCCATATTATATCGTGCAATATAAGAAACGTTTTAGGAAATATATTCACTGTATTTCGATAAATTGATTTGTGTTTGATTTTGACTAAGCTTAGTGGAAAGTATTTTTATCACAAGCTGTAGTTTAAAATAAAGTCATGCTTGAGAACAATTGTTAAAAGGATACTTCGTGGCAAATTGTAAAGGTGACAATGTATCTTTCAATAACGCTAGTTATAAAACATTAACATTTGTAGATCATGCCCGTGAACGATTGTAGGTCACACGTATGACAATAAAAATAGTTTAAACAAACTTTGATGATCATTTTGAAAAATAAATGTTAGGTTGCAGTTCCGTAAAGTGTTGTCAAAAAATAAGTCATTTAGTCGCGGGTTTTTTTTAACCACCAAAGCAAAAAAACATAAACACAACATCGTACTGCTCGTAAACAATGATAGTAGAAGTTCACAACTGTTCACGAGCGTAAGGATATCTGATAACCAAAGTCAACAACACCAACGTTTCATATTTTATTATTTTCGTTTCGTACAACAATATACCTACAAGGGAAGCCACATGTAAGTTCTAGTACGTGGTGTTAAGAAGAGTTATGGCAGTACTAAATATTTATAAGGATATTTCACACGCCATTAATGTGTGAGTCAACCTTTATAAATATGATATATATCGTAACATTTGTAATAGAGTAATCATGTTTACTCGTCTGACGATAATGATCTTACTAATGCAATAAGTCATATAATTGTTGAATAATATTTATTCATTATTAACTAGGGATCCGTCCCGGCCTCACACGGATTATTTCTCCTCTTTCTATAATATGCATGTATGAAGAATTTCTTGGAAGAATTTTTATATACAAATTAACTTAAATACATATAAATCGAATAAAACAATCTAGAAATTAAAGTGAGAGTTGTGTCAATATTCGTAGCGTAATTTAGATGAAATATGACATTGAAGAGGATGACAGACGCGAGCATGACTAAGTATTTCAGTTTTTTTTTCACATACGATCGGGCAAAGTTAAAGAGAAAGGGTATAGTGGTTTAAGAACCCGAAGAGGGCTAACCCTACTATGTGACATAAATAGTCGGGAAGAAAGAGAGAGAGAGAGAGAGAGAGAGAGAGAGAGAGAGAGAGAGAGAGAGAGATCGGGAAGGGTTTTAAAAAGTGATAAGTACTTTCTTTTAAAATCAAGAATGATAACCTTGGTAATTGTTACAATAAATGACAATTGACAGCTCACACGTATGTCACTAAACCTCTCCTAAATGATGGGACCGATTTGTGAGTATTTGTATGGGTTTTCGGGCAAGATAATGTCAAATGCATCATTCCTCTTACTACTACCTCTTACTATTCCTCGACTACGAATAATACTTATAATAAAGAAGGTATTTATTTATAACAAATGAATATGTACAATTATGCACATGTAATAGTTATTAAATAACAACTTTTTAATATCCGAATGTGTGGATCCCCTTCGGTTGTGTATGCTAATCGGCTGATTAAAATCGTATTATTAACAGTTTATCTCGGAGATATGATCACCTTGATTGAGATGTTATGCTTATAATATTAGATTATTGGAGATCCTCGTTTTTGAATAAATATGCTTAATTATAATAATACTTAGGACGGAAATAACAAAATATTAGGCGCGAGCTATGGAGGTAGGAAAGAGATGTATAGGCGTAGGAAAGTGATCTATTTTCATGGTATTTCGTAAAACTAAAGAGATTCTACTAACTAAAGAGACAACAAGTGTTTTCATTTGATATGTTACACAATATTTACAGTTTGCAATACTTTATTTTTTTTTTATTTCCTAGTTTGAGCCCAAAAATGGCCCGTTCCGTGTTTGGCTCACTGAAATGAATATATATATACCAAATTTGAACTTAATCGGTCCAGTATATTAAGAGTACATTGGCTGTGACAGACACACGAGTGGTCCTATACGAATTTTATTTTTCCTTTTGAGGTACGGAACCCAAAAAAAACAAAAAATGAGTGCGGTTTTGTCTGTGTGTATACAGCAGTCGTATGTCATACGACTCCTATGAAAGAGGTGGTATGATTAGGGTGAGTTTCCATTGACGCGGAGCGGGGCAGAGTAGATCGGAGCGGACCTTCAATTGACCAATCAAAGTGCTCGAAATTGTACCCAGAATTATTTAGAGCACTGTCATTGTCAATGGGCCAGTTTCCAAATAGTCAAATCAACGACTCTCTATGAAATGTTCAAACGCAAATTTTATAAGGGGATCTCATACAAATAGCGGTCTATGACGTCACTATTATTTTTTTCGTCAAATCACATATTTTTATGAAATGATTAATGATGAAAAATTCAATTTAACACAAAATTTAATCGGAACTTAACTGTTGGCAATTTAAATGTCAGATTTATTTACTAATTTTAGTCTTTTGGATTTTTTTGGTTACCTAGGAAACAAGCCTATTCATATTCCGCTCCGCTCGTCTGTTGTTTGTCAGTCGTCTTGTTCCGGGTTTTCCATTAATGTTCGTTCCGAGTTTAGGTGTACTTTGTGTCCCAAAGTGAAAGTGCTTGTGCCCTAATGCCTTCTTTTTAAAATAATATTATTGTTGTAATTGTGACTACTTTAATTATTACTTATTAAAAAACTATTTATCGTTCATGATAAAGTAAATGATTATAATGTTACAAAGGTAAAAACAGTTATAGAAGTGATTTATCTCACATCAAACCAAGAAAAAATATGCCAAATAATGAACTTGACATTTAACATATAAACAAATATTTAAATGTTCAACATAAATAAAGTGATTAGTACCTACTCCTAGAGAATATCAATCGACTAATATGTTATAGAACCTAATACAACTTGGTTGAGTTCGAGTCGGGTTTGAACTCTTAGGATACCGTATCTTTAGCATTGACAATATCTTGGGACGATTCACACAACGCCACCTGATCTCAAACTTTGAAGCGGCGGTAGCCTAATGGCTACGGTATCGGTCTTGCAATCGTGAGGTCGCGGGTTCGAATCCTACCCCTTATACTACCGACGTCATCCCACTCCTAACTCAAGTCTTTGAGTTTAGCTGGATGGGGTTATGTTATGGCAACAAGACAACTAATAAACATACAAATATATTTCGAAATACAAACATATTATAGGTAAATTATACCCAGATACAAAATAAACCATCATGCTCATTACACAAAGTTTTATCCAGTAAGCAGTGAGGCTCACTAACCACTGGGCCAACAGGCCAGCCAAAGGCCATTTAAAACTATCTTTGCTTGAGTTAGTCTGGGCAGGGGTCAATTTGCAATAACCGCTTAAACCATTTACACAATTCATCCAATTTCATGGGTGCACAGGCTACATTCATGACTGACTGGCTGGCTAGAAGTTTACTCGACACACCAAAGGTTTGTTATTAAAAAACAAATAAAAAATAAAACTAACGAACCCCCTGCAGCGTGGTTCTATCTGGCATTAATTTCTGTAGGGTTATTGAAAATGCTTTTATTTGGTGTACTATTTACATTTGTAAATACAAAGTATAAAAAGGGTCCCGCAGGACAAACAAAACCTAAAATTTAATTTCTATAATAGATTTTCGGAAATTTAATGCAAAATTTAAAAGGTACATTGGAAGGAGTATCTCCCTATATGATTTTTATTCCTTTAACTACTAAAATATAAAAGTTTCTCGCTGGATGGAAAAAAATAAATGCCGTTTCGTTTCTAATGGCGGAGGTACATTCGATATTTTCGAACATTTGGAGAAGTACATTGAAAAAGCTAATAGACTACACCAGTTTCGTTGCTGTAGCTCAGAGGGGGGGGGGGGGCAGCTAGGCATAACCACGCCCCACTGCTGCAACTAGACAATTCGTTAGTCGTAGTCAATATAAGTTATTGATAAAAATTCAACTTGTTTCATACAGTATATCTTTATATGGCATTAAAGTTAATGTCGGCACATAATTTACAGACAAACATTAGGTACTGATATATTAACATGCGTAATGCAATCTTCAGAACAAGTTCGTTATATTCTGGCCGAGGTCACCATATTTAGTACTATCTTAATTTATCTCGCGTTCAAATATGTTGTACTTATTTTGATTTCCTGTAAGTAATGTTTGCAATTGAAGATTGTAATTGATGGATGTTCAAACTTCCTTGATTACTACTGTGTCGTGAAAAAACAATGCAATAATAATATTTTTATTGTATGACGTTGTATAACACCTACAAATTTTAGAATAAAATAATACTAAATTTATAGTCATAATCGCATTACACCAACCGTCACGTAGTTTACATAGATGAACTTTTTTTTAAATTAGTATGTCGGATTTTGAGTCCCACTTTACTAGCAATTCTGTTAACCCCTCCAGCTAAGCACAATGGCTTGTGTTAGGAGTGGGTTCACGTCGTTTATTATTAATAGATATAAAATATTTAAGAAAACAAATTAGCCCTATATTAGCAAATTTCATAAACATGTGTTTAACCAAAAGTGTATATCCCGATCAGCTAAAAAATGCTATTATACGACCTATTTATAAATCCGGCAGTCACTTAGAGTATGTAAATTATAGACCAATAGCAATATTATCTGTTATCAATAAAATTGTTGAAAAATTAGTTATGACACAAATTAATACATTTCTTGAAACAAATAGCATTCTCTCTGACTCACAATATGGTTTCAGAATGGGAAAGAATACGGTCTCTGCCCTGTCTAACTTTGCTGAATACGTAAACGAAAGTCTAGATTCTGGGAAACAACTAATAGCACTTTTTATAGACTACAAAAAAGCATTTGATACATTGGATCATAATGTACTTATACAGGCTATGGACGAATGTGGTATTCGTGGCCCGACTAACAGCTGGTTTAGGAACTATTTAAGTAATAGAAAGATACGCACAATGATATGCGGTGTGACCGGGGAGGAGGCGCCAGTGAGCTTGGGTGTGCCGACCGGCTCAGTGTTCGGACCCGTGGGCTATGTTATGCATGTCAATAGTGTGTCAAATGTAGTAAATGATTGTAAAGTTTTTATGTACGCAGACGATATGTGTGTGGTTTATGCTTCTAAAGATATATTACAGGTACAAAGATATATGCAAACAGACTTTGAAAATATAACTAAATGGGCTCACGACAACGGTATAATAATAAATTTCAAAAAAACACAATGTATGCACATTCACTCACCCTACAACAAAATTGCAAAAAATATAAATAAAAATAATATTAAGATAATAGGACACACATACGACTGCTTACATAACAACAAACATGGATGTAATTGTGATGTAATACAATATGTCGATAATTTTAAATACTTAGGCTTAAAAATAGATAAAAACTTTAACTTCTCAATCCATGTGAATGATGTATGCAATAGGTTACGATCAGTACTAGGCAAGTTCTACCAACTACACAGAGTAGTCAACTCAGACACAATGAGGATGGTTTATCACGCGCTTGCCGACTCCCTGATCAGCTACGGTCTATTAGTATACGGGCGTACCTTCCAAACTTATTTAATGGATATTAAACATTTACAATTAAGACTGATAAAATATTTAGTGAGTAAGGAAGAGAAAAACAGTTGCAATAAGGATTATGATAAACTATTTCCAATGTGTAAAATACTGCCGATAGATAAGAAAGTCGAATATTTAATAGGATTAGAATATTACTATAGTAATGAATATAAATGTAGAATTGAGAATAAATATAACACCAGAAGGGCCACAGAAAATATGTTAAATAAACCTAGAATAATAAACTACTATGGAGAGAGAACTAATAAATATATAGTGCCAAAAATATTTAATAAAATAGATATGTTAAGAGACGAAGATAAAATGAGTATGTTTATGTTGAAGAAGAAGCTGAAGAGAGAATTGATTATGAGATCATAGGCAATTCATTCTTTAGTTTCTACCCTTTAGAATGTGTATTTTTTTGTTTTTGTGCTGATTGTTTTTTTTTTATAATATATATAGAGTAAGTACGTAAATATATAGATAGAAAGAGAAAGAGCGCGTCTCGCCTTTAAACGGCATGTTTGGCGAGGATTTTTTAACTTTAAGAACCAATGTAATTTTAAAAATTGTACTTTGCTAAAATAAATCGTAGGATTCGAACCCGCGACCTCACGATTGCGAGTCTGATGCCTTAGCCATTAGGCTATATGATCTAAAAAATGCGGAAGGCTTTACATTGTACTCGTCGTAAAGATGGTGTGTGTGTTCTCTAAACCGACTCTCCTTAGGTCATGGTGGATAATCTTTTTAGAGACTAGTCACCTGAGCAAGAGATCACATGCAGAATTGCGTGCACACACAGTAGTACACTCTCAACTTCTTCCTAAGGGTAAAATCCCGGAAAAAGAAAATACAGGTACTCAAAAAAATACCTGTATTTTACAAATACAATAAATGCATTTTTGAAAGTAATTGGCAAAAAATGCCTATAAAAATTACTTCACTACCTGTATTTTCTTTGGAAACTTTAGAAATATTGCCCTGTTGCCTTTAATTTAAAAGATATTATCTACGACCGAATTTAATATTTGTAGATAAAGTTTTGGAGCGACAAATAATATAAAATTGCCTACAATTAATGTCCAAATTTTTGACGACATCAATCAAATATTCAGAGGTCTGTGCAAGCTTGTGTTAGCTAACAAATAAATATCAGTTGTATAATGGTTGTATAACATATATTTATCAGGTATTTGATCTGTTCGT
The DNA here is from genome assembly GCA_945859575.2 of Herminia tarsipennalis. Classification (NCBI taxonomy): domain Eukaryota; kingdom Metazoa; phylum Arthropoda; class Insecta; order Lepidoptera; family Erebidae; genus Herminia; species Herminia tarsipennalis. The sequence goes on from OX243837.2 coordinate 27,482,126, forward strand.
GGTAATGTCAACTGTAACACGACTCAGATGATACTTGTACAACAATGGATTACTTACAACCTGATTGGTTAGTCAATACCATCTAACTAGCAGCCGCCTGTGACTTTGTCTGCGCACCTATAACGTTACAAGCTGACCCCCGCAACATCGTCTGCGTCAATTTTCCCCCATTTTTGCAATTCATACAAAAAACACTTGAATCGCGATTAAAAAAATACTTCAAGGCCTATTCTTATACCTACCAAATATACAAAAAAATAATAAAATCGAAGTTTCGGAGGAGTTCGACCGCAGACACCGTTACACGAGATTTTTATATATTACATGTTACAATTATTATTTTTGGGCTAATTTACATGACATTGACCAACACGACGGTTTAATGTGCTCTTCGAGGCATGGAAGGCTGTAATTTTTAAAAATGGTCACCCATCTATGTACCTACAGTGGTAGGTAACGTTGCTTAACCTCGCTGATGTCTCGATCTGCTCGATCGCTACTGCGTCATGCATGGATATATCAACCCTCAGAAGAAGTTGATACCTAGATACTTATTAAATACGGTAAGTTATATTAGGTATATGAGCCGTTTGTGGTATAGGCTTTACTTTTGAAAGTGATAGGTTGCATTTGAACCGGATCCGTACAGGCAAATTTGTATATAATTAGATAGGGTTAATCTTTAAACAAGTTTCGTGACTCGTACATAACGTGTAATTAAATACACTTGATTTATTAATTTAATTAATTTTATAGATTTTACATCGAGTAGGTTTTATATCAATTATAATATCTACTAACATTTTGTTAGTAGAATAACTTTTCCATCACGAAACATGGACCTCCTACTGTGAATTCAATTTATTTTTTTTAAAGGCGACTCCCGCAGTAATAGCCCTGTGTCGCAGGGGACTTTACAAACATACAAGTCACGGATAAAAAGTACACCCAGACTCGGAACAACAATTTGTGGATCACACAAAGTGGTGTCCCGTGTGGAAATCGAACCCACGACCTCTTGCGTAGCAGTCGGACACACTCCCAACGCGCCACAAAGGCAGATTCAGTAATTCAATAAAATTACTGAATAACTGCCAAGGACTATTAATTAGTCTTACCACTATTGCGAAAGTTTAGATGGATGGATAGCGGATCTAGATAAAATTGGACACAGAGATAGATTATAGTCCGGAATAGCAAATAGGCTACTTTATAACCAGAAAAAGTGTACGGTTCCTGTGGGATATACTTGTTTTAAATTAAATCGTGGGAAACGTCTAGTAACTAGACTATATTTTAGATGGTTGGATGGTGTCCGTTCACAACATCAATTGATTAGGTAGTCGAGTAGGAGGTGCTCTCGACAATACCCACGGCAATTTTGTAATTCTGTCAGACAGTAGCCATATTATGCGCTAGCGCATCGTTCGGTTTCAACCGTTGATGGATCGATACCGCGTGGTAGTCAGTAGCACAACCTAATCGATCGATAAGTCATCATGTATTCTCTGACACATTCATCCATTATTTGCAGTTGAGTAAGCTGCAGTTTCGATCAGGTTGCTCCAGTACGTGGTCATAAACGGTTTCAAGTTTTGGGCAAATCTTCACCATAATTATGAAATATTCTCTTATTTTGCTACCCATAACATAATATGCCTTATCGGTGTCATATTAATTCATAACAAAAATCATCATAAATATAATTAAAAAATCCTTTTCACACCTGCACTTAGGGCAACGAGATAGTGGTAAGATTTGTTCAGAAAATGCGCGTTCCCACGCGCTTGGACAACGAGGACAAGGGCCTAGCTTGTGACCAATGTAGTCTAATCTATTGCATCCTTTCCAGTCATAGCCTTGTCCAGGATCTTAGAAAATACCATTATTAGAATAGGAGCCAACAAAAGCGCCTTAAAAATAATGATACTTGCCGTGACGCGCGCAAGCCCTTAGCAAGTTTGTAATACAAATACTAAAGCTGAGATCTATAATAGGCCGTAGTACGGCTTAACTTGAGCCAAGTTTTAGCAAGCAAGCTCTATAGTTCTTAGTCTAAAGCTTTCGCGTTGCATGCTTATACATAGAAACAGTCCAAGTGGCCACTGCCGTTGCAACCAACCAAACTAAAGCTAAATAATGCATAGACGCATTAATCTCCGAATTCTTTGTATAAGTTTGTAATAAAAAGGCAATTTTCTACATTATTACGTATAAATAAAATGTATGTAATCGATCAATCAATAAAACATTATACGGAATGTTTTGTCTGTTTGCGGGCCAAGGTGGAATCAAGTTGCGAAATATTTCGATAGTTTACATACATGTAACATTAGGAGGTGATATAGTTCGTTCCGTTCGTTTTGTTTGTCTGTCCTTATATGGCTTTATGTTACTGCCATAATTTATTCCAAGGATGTGCAACATCGACTGGGAACCAAAGTGTTGCAGTTGCAATAATTCACGGTGATTTAAGTTTGGCAAAATGTAAGTGTTGCAGTTGAAAGAAAGAAAACTTGTTTTTGCGTTGACTGTTGTACAGATTTTTACAATGAAATAAGTAGGTAGGTAGACATATTCATTTTAGTCATCGGTGGCACGAATTAGTTGCGGATTTTTAAAGTTGTTTCAAGTATTGGCAACTTTGAGCAGGTACAAATTCGCCACGACAGCGACGCTCAAAAGAACCCTTTCACCAGAAATTGTCACTTTTAAACATAAAACTCCAGAATTTTAGATGGTGAAGTCAATAGCCGAAACACTCAACTGGCAAGCCTATGCGGAATTGTCAAAATCCTGTCATAATGGTAAATGTGGAAGGCACATGTTTCGGTCTCCAGTTACCATTATGACAAGATTTTGACAACTCCGCATGGGCTTGCCGTGGACGCGGAATAAAGATCGTGAATAAGGACTCATCTACACATATAGGTATATTAAATCAATGGCTAAGGTGTATACCAGAACTTGTTAGTAAAAGGATATTTATAATATTATCGATATATATAACCTTAAAGTAATCTTATCGTCAACGTCAACGTCGTGACCCGCACGTACACAGATCTCGGTAGAAGTCAGTCGAATGCCAACTGAGACAGTGCACGTTGAGATCGTCCGTACGTGCGATGTAACGCTATGCCAGGTTCAGACTGTCCAATTTTCAAAACGTGGAGTGGTTCCAAAACTTTCAAAATGTTCAATTCTCAAAATGTCCAACTTCCATAATGTCCAATTCCATAAAAGTCCATTCTTGGCATGTCCAATTTATCCAATTTGCAAAATGCCAAAAATCTGAAAACGCCTAAAGGTTCATTTCCGTGCATCGCGACCGATCGCGAGCCGCTCGCGGCCTAAAGGGAAGACCTTAAGGGAAGACTTATTGACAATTACTGTCAACAAGTCTTCCTACAACAAACATTGTGACACGTGTGAGAATCCGACTTTCTGAACCTGAACGGTATACTTATTGTTGACCTGCGAGCCGTCTGTACCTTTATATTTGGTGTCTGTACCATGATCGTAAGTTGTAAATTTTATGGGTATGCCGTGTGTTGGTCAAGGTCAAGTAATTTGGAGCCAATAAACGCTATTACATAATGTTCTACATGTTGCATTCTCGACAATTACACCGAATATACAGGAAGTGGCCTCGTCTAGTTAGATGCGGTCAATTAGTCGAATGATGTGATACACTTTTGATTTATGGCTTTTAAACTGTAGATGCAATAAAAAAAAACTAATAGTTTTATTAATTTCGTAATGGCTCTTATTGTACTGCGAAGAATCTCGTATGAGTTACTTTTAAGCTTCTGTTCACAGCTGTCGCTGGGAATTTTATTCTCATTTAAGAGACATAGTCTTCACTGGGTGAATTATTCATTAACTTTTTCGTTTTTGCGTCAAACATAGTAAATAAGGACCCTGGTGTGGGCACTGGGACACTTCACCCAAATGTTCTTGGGTAGCGACGGAGCAACATGCGTTGTGGAGGTGAAGACCAATTGCAACAACATCTGCCTACTGCCTCGAATACCTTAACCTGGGGATATTGACACTCACAGATACATCATATTTGCATAACAGTACTAACAGTGAGTCTGATTGTGACTGTTGATTGTTAACTATTCAACAACCTTTAGCTAATACTGTTACAAAGATACGAGTTGTAATTTTTTACAACCAGCTAGGAATAGATTTTGGAAAGTTAATTAAAAGTCAATCAAAGAAAAGCGAGCTAAGCAAAGTTTAGTAGTTTAATTAGTAAATGAAATAGCATTAGTTCAGATGAACAATCAACAGTCATAGTATTATATGGTGGCGGATTATCAGTTACCAAAAAGAGATATAATTCATTTAACAGAGTCTATGATATCCAATAATGAAAAAGTAGGTTGTAAATTTATTATATGTGGTCAACTTTACCCACAGTCAGTATCTGATATACACAACAAGCACATACAGAGCCTAAACATGTTATCAACGCAACGTACCAGTATAGTAAGCTTACATTATTTTTCGACACGAATAAATTTGTTCGTAATTTTACTTTAACAAAAAAATACTATGTGTTTGTCTAGTATATAAAATACTGTGTATTGCGACAGGTCGCTATATATACGTTGACTCTGGTACAATTAGTGTATCACAGTCAAACCAATTCTTCTAGGATCATTAATGTAACTCATAGTTTAAACTAGTAAACGAGACAACGGATAAGCAAACATTTGTTCTAGGCATAGAACATCAAATGCATTTGGCAAGATTCAGGAAACTGAATTATTATTAAAGACCCACGTTGATATTTTTTTGTGTCACAGAACACTGGTTAAGAACCATAAACTGATTTTTATAGTGAATATTTATAGTATGGTAGGCATGTTCTTAAGGAAGAAAGCTGAAAAGCGGACAATATTGTATACAGTCTGAATGGAGTAACGTTTCTCTAGCGGCTCTCGGAATCAACAAATGCAATCATCATAACAAAGACATCGCGCCTCAGTGTAAAGACGTAGTAACTAGAGTGTGTAAAAGTACCGGCAGTACAACATTTAAGATGGTTGGAAAACCGCGCCTCACGGAGATATCGCTAAGCTGCCATAAGTCGACCTGTGACCACGATCGGTGCAATTCCATCGAAACCTCGGGTAAGTAAAATATTCGTACCTTTAAATATTTGCATCATAAGAGTTATTTTGCATCCTATCTGAATAAAGGATTTTTGTTTTTTTTTCGAATGCATGCCGCACGCGCCCCTAGTCGCGGCACTTCGAATATACAAGCGACACGCTGCAATCGCGCACTCGCTATTGTCATTTATACAGATCTGTACATAAGTCCCAAACGACTAGAATTAGAGGGTCACGAACGCGACTTTTAGGGATGTTGGGAACTGTCTGGACAATATGAACATCGATCACTTGGTTCTTAACATATGCACTAACATACACAAACACGTACAGAAATAAGTAGATACCTAACTAACATAGAAGCCAGACAGGTAAACATTGGAATCTGAACTTTCATGCAACTTTCTTGCAATCCTATTAAACTTGGCCTTAAGTACAAAGTTTCTCTCTGACAAGTAACTTAACGCCAAACACCTAGATTTGGATGCAACAGGTTCTCGATTGCTATATGTTATTGAAATATATATTTACACTAGCTGACCCGCGCAACTTCGTCTGCGTAAATTTTCCCTTTTTTTTTTTACAACATTTTTCATTGCTGCTCCGCTCCTATTGGTCGTAGCGTGATGTTATAACCTATAGCCTTCCTCGATAAATGGGCTATCCAACAATAAAATATTTTTTCAATGCGGCCCAGTAGTTCCTGAGATTATCGCGTTCAAACAAACAAACAAACTCTTAGGGGGATGAAAAATAGATGTTGTCCGATTCTCAGACCTACCCAATATGCACACAAAATTTCATCAAAATCGGTCAAGCCGTTTCGGAGGAGTATGGCAACGAAAACTGTGACACGAGAATTTTATATATTAGATATCATTAAGTATATGGTGGAAAGATAGTATTCGCGACTGTCTGTACCCGTGTGTGCTTAGTTCTTTCAAACGACGACACGACACGTAAGGAATTTCAAAACGTACAAATATCGCACAACATAAGCGGGATGTACAAAACATATGGATCAGTCGATTTTAGAAAATATTCCTATGACGTTATCTTTTAACAAATTTATTAACTACGGCATCGTAATTATAGTGTTTTAAACATCAAAATTAATTATAACTAACACCCAATAAGACACGAATCAAGATAATATACGTTAATATAATCTGTAATTAAAATCTAAATTGGTTCGAAACTTTAGAGTTTTATGTGTTTATCCAATTTAACTACAAGTCTTTAAATAAAAAAGAAACTCAGTTATGGCGGTGTTGCTTAATGAAGTTCTGTAGGCGATTTTTTTTAATAGGATCTTTCGAAAAAATATTATTATACTTGCCAACAATTATTAAAATAACTATAAATTTTCGTTGTAGAATAATCGATCGATCTGAATTTAAAAAATAAAATTTTCACCAGTACTCTAAAGACAATCGTACCAACTCTGAACGTCGGTCTTATGTGCTAGACTTTTAGCCATGCTCGTATAAAGAACGTCTCATACGAACGTGTAGCATAGCATAGCATAGCATAACATAGTGTAATTTTAGGTCTGGGTCCTTATTCACTATGGTTTTTTTCGTTTTCGCGGCAAGCCCGCGCGAATTGGCCCATGCGCGGTGCGCCCAAGGATGTCCGCGCGCATGCGCGATGCAATTCTAAGCGCAGCTCTCTATATACCTTTATGACAGATTTTAACAGTTAAAAACTTACACTACTTAAACTTCGATGTGCTTACGAATAAATGGAAGACGATATTGACAGAATGCTTGAGGTATTGCGAGAAGATGGCGGGAATGGTTTTATTTATAACTAGCTGTCCCGCGCAACTTCGTATGCGTAATTTTTCCCCGTTTTTGAAACATTTCTCGTCGCTTCTCCGCTCCCATTAGTCGTAGCGCGATGTCATATAGCCTATAGCCTTCCTCGATAAATGGGCTATCCAACAAAAAAAGAATTTTTCAAATCGGACCAGTAGTTCCTGAGATTAGCGCGTTTAAACAAACAAACAAACAAACTCTTCCGCTTTATAATATTAGTATAGATTAACTGTGTAATTGGTTATGCCGTTCTATTTAAAATATAATAAATAAATAAGAAAAAATCTGTACCGAGGTTACTTGTAGGAGAGACTTTTTATCTATCATAGATATATCATAGCTTTCATCACTATGTTTCCTATTTTGAACACGGATCTCTAAACTAGATATGACATTAATTACGAGTCGTATTTTTATAAAACTGAGGTGCCCAATATAACTTTTTGTCCCAAACCGACGCGGTCGTTATCGAGCGATATTCATGTGGTTTTTGGTCGTTCTCAAAATAAAGCCTATAAAAAATATACCTAATAAAACATGGATGTATAAAATACCTAATGATCTAGATGTGACTAATTGCTTTAATGAAAGCCTTGTTAATTGATTGATGATTTCGGAGTTAAAAAATATTCTCAAGGCACTTTGGCCTTGAGAATATTTTTTTTATTTAGGGGAAAAATTTAGAAATAGGAAAGCCTATTCCTGATTTTTCCTCTACTCCAATTAACTAGTTGAATTTAATTAACGATTTACTTATTATCTCGGAAAGGTTCATAAGGCAGGCAGAGAGCGCGTGATTTACGGCTGTAGCTTCACTTCCCATACGGTTCCGAGTATGGGTGTACTTTGTGTCCGTTAATCGTATTTTTCTAAAGCTCGTCGCGATACGTTCTAGTGGAGAGTTATATATCTTATTTAAAAGACCTATTATACCTATTATAATTGTGACTATTCCAGCATGGCTCTACATACATACATACATATCAACCCATATGATGGCCCACTGCTGGGCACGGGTCTCCCCAGTAGAACCTACTGGTATGTAGATCCTGGGGGTAATTGCCATAATCGCCACGCTTGGCGAGCGGGTTGGCGATCGCAGTAAGGCTTTAAGTACGCAGAGGACGCTGCTGCCCGTCCTCCGGAGTGAAATCCCTTAGTCGCCTTGACGACACCACCCGCATGGCTCTATATCCGAGAAATAAACTGTAATTTATAGCCGTAGGCACGAACTATATACAAATTTATTCTATGTTGGTATTAAAAACTAAACCTGTGTTTATGATGCGAAAACAGCAACCATTTTATAATTAATACAGATTATCATTTTATGATGACTGTCTCTGTGGCGCGGTGGGAGTGTATCCGACTGCTACGCAAGAGGTCGTGGGTTCGATCCCCACCCAAAACTTTGTGTGATGAGCGCGATGGTTTATTCCGTGTCTGGGTGTTATTTATCTATAATATGTATGTATTTAGAAATATATAAGTATGTTTATCGGTTGTCTGGTTTCCATAGTACAAGCTCTGCTTAGTTTGGGATCAGATAGCTTTGTGTGAGTTGTCCCAAGATATTATTATTATGCTTAAACATGTAAAACTTGTTGCCGATTTTTGTTGCTGTTTAGTATGTTCTCAATAATTTTGTTGCTGTCATGTATGTTCTCAACTTCATATCAGTCCTCCAAAACGCTATGAAAAATCTATCTTGGGACAAAAAGGAATTAAAAATCTCACCATCTATGCTTCGCAGACGACATTGTGCTGTTCTCAGAGAGCCCCGTAGAGCTCCAATCCATGATGTCAGAACTTGATAACGCAAGCACAAGCATCGGCCTGGTAATGAACATCACAAAAACGAAGCTCATGTCTAACTTCCACAGAACTCAAACCCAAATAAATAATAACATTATAGATTACGTTGATGAATATATCTACCTAGGCAAACAAGTATCCTTTCGCAAAAGCAACAACATAGAAGAAATAGGCAGGCATATATCAATCACACGGAAAAAGTTCTGGGGTTATAAAGATGTTATGAAGTTTAACATAGACCTAAAATTAAAAAACCATTACTGCTGTCCTACCCTGTCTTACTTACTGCTGTCAAACGTGGATATGTGATTCAACAACCAAACGAAAGCTAACATCATGTCAAAGAGCCTTAGAACGCAGTTCACTAAAAATAATATTGAAGGACAGAGCCCGGCACAGGACAATAAGAAAGCAGCCAGGAGTGATAAATGCCTTGTCGCACGGGGTCTGAAATGGACGTGGGGGGATCACATGGCACGCTACACTGACAACAGGTGGACGAAGACCGTGACTATGTGGCGAGGATACAGAAACAGAGGAAGATCAAAGGCAAAGTGGAAGGACGAGATAGACACCGTCGGAACAAGTAATTGGTCCAACCTCGCAAGAAATCCCGAAAATCCGAGCAAGCCTTTCAAGACAATGATCAACCTGTTAATTTTGGGGTTCTTAATACACACATTATTAGCTTGTATCTTACTTGGTATTACAAACTATTTAAAAGTGATAGGTTTCGGGATGTATTCTAAGGTATGGTTGGCTCGTGGATATCTTCACAAAGACTGCCGATGCCAGTATTCTGCATTCCCACCATATATGTTGTGTCAATCCATACACACCGCCTTTTATGATAGACATAGGAAATAATTATATTACTATAAATAATATATTACTCTAAATAATAGATACCTATGTAAATAACTTTCACTAACACTATCAAAAGAAAAAAAAAACGAATTACTTATTAATGCAAATTCCACTGACCTCTCTGACTCCTATGTTTAATGGACATCATATCATATACTAAAACCTTCTCCAAAAATAAAAAAGGCAGTCGAGTAGTAAAAACCGCATCTGAATCGGATCAGTAGTTTAAAAAAAGTCAGAAACAGGTGAAACAGAGAACCGCCTTCCTACCTCTGCGCTAAATTTCATCCAGTCCTTCTTATATGATTAAGTAACAAACAGCAATTATTTCATACTTTACTTAATTCTAAAAATTTAGAACACTGACAGGAGGGTAGGCAGATAAACAATAAGATAAATGATAAAAGTACCCCAGCGACCTTGGGGTTTTAACATTGCTCAGTACTCTGATGTATTAAGGAGATGATAAAGTGACGTATTCTCAGAATATTCAAAAAGAAAAACCATTTTGCACTCTTGACCTAGTCTTTAAAAGTATGATTCACGTACGATACTACGAGTATGAAGCAACAGTAAACGCTAAATAATAAATTAATATAGATGTCATAATACCCCTCTGCAGCAGAAGGACAGATACGCAAAATCCCGGAATAGCAAATTCCCAGATTAGCAGGAGGACAGATTAGCATAGAGGCAGATAATGTACTGTCGTGTTCATATAATATACATTAACCATATTATCAATTTTGACCTCTTTCTCTATACACCACTTTTAATCGTCATAAATAGTGAAATGTTAAAGAACGTCTGGAAGATGTGTAAAAAAATTAGATTACCTCTAGTTAAAGATGGTCACAAAATAATAACCTTGTGCACACAGTTACCTCTTTTGCCACCAGTTCTGATATCGGAAGCCTATCTTGCTATATGTGATTTGAAAAACCAGAATTTGACGAGTTTCAAAAGTATTTCAATAACCAGTGGAATCTCAAAATAACAAAGGACATTCTTATCTGTCACAAAGAACAATTTAGAACAACCAATGGTGTTGAGGGATGGCATCGGAGGATTAACACAAAAATACCTGCGAAACCTTCACTCTTCCTGTTTGTTCAGCTGTTAAAAAAAGAAGCATATTTTCAAGATCTGAAGTTGACCGGCAATAGTAAACTACAAAAACGTTCATATCTTACTACACTTAAGGATAAAAAAATTGATTAAGTTATCACGAATTTAATCACTGACAAAATTTCGGCATTAGAATGTTTGATAAGTTTGGCCAAAGTTACAAAAACGAATTAATTCTTCTTTTTTCTTCTTATATACATACTTATGTTATTTTTTTTTGTTATGAAGTTAACTATTAAATTTTATTTTGTTTCTGTATGTGTCTGTACTTCTGCCTTTATGCTAATCTGTCCTGCTAATCTGGGATTTTGCTATTCCGGGATTTTGCGCATCTGTCCTCCTGCTGCAGAGGGCATAATACGTGGCACACCTCAGTCACTCAACAAAATGTATGAAACAAATGTACCATTGATCTGATCAGTAAACAATCAATTCCTGCTGCAATTGCTGTCCATATGGACAAGAAAACTTCCCAACGACCGGAGAGAGATCCTAGAACCGAAGGTTTAACGTGTTGTTAGAGGCATGGAGAGTTGTAACAGATGTCGACAATGGTAACGTTCCCGATATTTGTTTGGTCCTCACTGAGACAAACAGTATTACCTATCTGTTTTGTTGTTCAAATCTTCTCAATATAAACATTGACAACAATTTAGACAAAACCAATGGTTATCGTTTACTGAATATTATACAACGTGTAATACAATTGTTTCAAGTTTCAGCTGCGGATGGTGTATGTTATAGTGTTGTACCTACCGTAGTACCATATCGGATTACATTATAAAGGCATAGTTATAGCGTTTTCTTTTTTTCGAATTTCAGTAGCGAACTTCTGCATTCGCTGGTATAAAATTCGATTGGATCATTATGGGACATACCTTTTTTTAATAGATAACTTTTTAAAAAGAAAAATAACAAATTTTAATTTTAAAAGAGTAATAGGCACGTATTAACCCTTATACTTTGTCACACCTTTTTGTTTGTTACACGTTGTTTAACATATTCGATATTCTAAGAGTAGAATAAAATTGTACTAAAGTAAGGCTAAAACAGAATGTTTGTTTGCTCGATTCCGTGGCTTATGTATAAACGAGAGCTATTGCGTAATTCGTGACAAGGTTAAACGATGCCCATATTGCCCATATGGTAACAACTACTAAATTATAAATACAAATTGATTATTCATTATACAAGAACAGCACGGTAGGTTAGTTAGGGAATGTGTTTATATAATAATTAGAAATATAAATCAGTAACGGAAGACGACAGTAGGTATTTGCCATAACTACTGATACTGCTTCGATTACAAGCAGTCTCTCTAATCAACAGTCGTAAATATTTCACCGTAATACTTAGTTGGACTATTATACTTTGGCAACAAATTAGAGATAAATTATACCTTCACATGCGCGTGGCGCGTGGCGCGGTGGGAGTGTATCCGACTGCTACGCAAGAGGTCGTGGGTTCGATCCCCACCCAGGATAAAACTTTGTGTGATGAGCACGATGGTTTATTCTGTGTCGGGGTGTTATTTATATGTAATATGTATGTATTTAGAAATATATAAGTATGTCTATCAGTTGTCTGGTTTTCATAGTACAAGCTCTGCTTAGTTTGGGATCAGATGGCGTTGTGTGAGTTGTCCCAAGAGTCGTGCTCATCACACAATGATTTATGTCCTGGATGGGAATCGAGCTGACCTCTGGCAGGTCACTAATACAGTCAGCAGGTCAATTCACGTATTTAATGCAGTGCAGTTGCAGTTCAGTTACAATAATACAAAAATGGCCGTTTTAATCAAAACCTAACTGCAACTTAACTGCAACTGAACTGCAACTGCACTGCTTTAAATACGTGAATTGATCCCCAGGGTCACTAACCACTAGATCAACAGTTGAATTAAAAATGCTAGAACACAGTTATTCTAAGACTACTGCCTAATGTTTGTATTGTAGCCAACTCGATATAATGTCATCGGTATCGCAAATATTAATATAATTATAATAAACAAACGTATTATGTACAGGCTATTTAAACTGAAGGTTACTTGCTGAATCTGTTTTAGGTATATTTATTGAATGATTAGACAACAAAGAAATGAATAAAAATTATAAGAAGTAATTAAACAAGAAATTAAATACAAATGCATAAACAGCTGACTTGGCGAACTTTGTTCTACCTACCTAAAATGGAATGTAATATAAAAGTTTTCGATTTTTCAGCTGGATTTTCCTGGTTTTTTTTTTGCTGGTTCTATAGGTATATTTTTTTGAATCTAACCGAGTGGATTTATATGGGGTATTAGAGCAAACAATATAAATCTACTTGGTTTTGCCGTATTTCAGTTTTAGCGAAACTAACGAACAGCAATTAATTCTTACGTTACATAGATGTTCCTAAATGCGTTAGATGACAAAATTTGTGACAGACGACATTTGTTTTAAGCAATAATGTCCGCATACTGATATATTTGTCTATATACATATAGTCGTCTTATACAGAATGTTTTTTTGTAAACGGATTATTTATTCAAAAACATATACCTAATGTGTATATTTAATATAAAAAACCGGCCAAGTGTGAGTCCCATTCGCACTTGGCAGGGTTTTTTTCCCGTATAAAGTTGTTGCACATCTACAAGTTTAATCATCACTAATCTTCAAAATCAATAGTTCGATCATCAAAGGAATTTATCGTTACCGTATTAACCAAGGTGCAAATGGACGAATCCCCGGCCGTGGTTATGTGAAACATTCGACCCCCATCACCGTGCATGTGTACACCCATCGTTTTTAGTTTTTTTTTTAATTTTATTTGTCAAATTGTCGAACGTCATGTATGATAAGAACGATTGATTTTTAGAACTTAAAAAAAAACCTTATTATCCTTACAACAAGCTCTTTTATTCATATGTTACACGATACAGATTGCAAAACTTTTTTTAAAATTTTGTGGTTTGCCCCCCAAACGTGGCTCTCGAATTCCAAACTCTTTTGTTTAGGTTGTACGTCCCTGTTTGCGTCACAAAAATACATAAGTACTTGTACCAAATTTGAACTTAATCGGTACAGTAAATTCGGAGCAAATTGGCTGTAAAGGTTCATTTCCGAGCATCGCGGCCGATCGCGAGCCGCGAGCGTCAGCCGCTTGTCGTAACTTACGACAAGCGGCTGACGCTCGCGGCCGATGCGACAATATTCACAGTGCGCGCGCAGGCCTACGACAGTCGTCGGCCGCGCGCGTCTGCCACTTACCTCAGCCGCTTGTCGTAAGCCGCGAGCGATCGATTGCGATGCACGGAAATGAACCTTTACAGACGGACAGACAGAAACACGAGTGATTCTTGGGTTCCGTTTTTTTCTTTTGAGGTGCGGAACCCTAAATATAAACATAAGACAAGTCTTTTGTTTAAACAAATTCGTAAAGATAGACAGTGTGACACATCGTTTTATAATTTACCGAACTATGTCAATGACTTTGATGGCCAAATCCAAAATAGCAAAAATAATCAATCGAGTCTGAAAAAACTGTAACATTTCTTGAACACGTTATTTTTGGTTATAAATATTTACTTTTAGTTAAGTAAACATTTTGTTGCTTTTGTAGGTCCTAAGCCTTTTTTTATTTATTAAAATAAAATATTTTCTGTGCAATAATAATAATAATAATATCTTGGGACAACTCAAACAACGCTATCTGATCCCAAACTAAGCAGAGCTTGTACTATGGAAACCAGACAACTGATAAACATACTTATATATTTCTAAATACACCTAGACACAGAATAAACCAATGTGCTCATCGCACAAAGTTTTATCCTGGGTAGGGATCGAACCCACGACCTCTTGCGTAGCAGTCGGACACACTCCCACCGCGCCACAGAGACAATCAAAATTACACGTTACATTGATAAGTGTTGCAAATACCATTTATACTTTTTCAAAGATGTTCTTTCGTTCTTGCAATAGACATCGATTCTATCCCCTTATTCTCATATGTTGCGCCACATACACACCGGTTACGTAGAACTGCCACGAAACTGACATATCGAAAAATAGGCTGTAGCATGGAGTCTCGTTGTGTATCTTAAAAAAACAACTACGTTGAATTAGGTGGCTGCGTATTTAGGTGACAGACATAAATGTATCGGTCAGAAACTGAGAGATGAGAAATAAAGAGAATGTGTTATCAGACAGAAAACAGACGTTACGGCAAGCAGGGTAGCCTTCAAGTAAGGCTTGCTCTTGTCACATCTATGTGATCTTTCACATAGGCATGGCAAGACCGTAACCGTGACCGAAGTTAGGTTTTAACTTAAAGTCTATAAAGGCGCGCCACCACGGTTTTACAGGTCCACTTAGTAAGTCTCCTCGATGTGTATTACCTCTCAAACTGATTCCAACTAAGCCATCGCAATTTAAAATCTTCCTATTTATAACTTTTCCAGTAACACGCCTATTGTAGTGACATTGAGTCAGGCCACGCTATCACGCAGTGTTAGATGTTTCATAATTTATTTCTGGACGGAATACATCTGTTATTAATGGATTATTAGGAAATTAATGTGAAAATTATTGATGTTTGATGCGCGAGATATTTGAAGAAGGCTTTAATATACCATTGAAGGTTGATTGTGAAATGAACTCGTCTTCATTAATGTGTCTTATGGGAAACGTAGCTTCTTTGTTGATAAACTATTTTATTACTTAGCTCATTAGCAGCAATTGGCTTAAAAAAAATGACGTTTCACATATATCTGTGTGTCTCATAGTGAATAAGGTAAAGTTACGGATTACCGTAACTTTTTAATTTAATAACAATTAAGTGATTAAATTTAAAATTATGAATAATTACCTCATGATTTGCCAAATGTCGTTTTTTCAGTTGTTATAAATAACGATCTACTCTTGTCGGTAAAAGTAATCAATTAAAATAAGACTCGAATTGATTAACCCAGTAAGTATTTATTTATAAAACCAGGTTAAGATAAGTGCTGTACTTATCTTAACCTGGTTTATGTACCTGTCATAAACCAGGATACAAAAAAGTACAGCACCGAGTTAGTCCACCCCGACTTCAAGTGGTACTTGTTTGTAATACCCACATACAATGCGTGGCC
The DNA here is from genome assembly GCA_945859575.2 of Herminia tarsipennalis. Taxonomy (NCBI): domain Eukaryota; kingdom Metazoa; phylum Arthropoda; class Insecta; order Lepidoptera; family Erebidae; genus Herminia; species Herminia tarsipennalis. The sequence continues at coordinate 27,498,001 of OX243837.2, forward strand.
CGAAAGGCTGCTCGGTGTATTTTATGTAAAATTAACCGTAACAACATTAAATTCCTAATAATAAAGCTCTTGACAAATGCGTGTACAAAGGTGCACTTGTCACATAAGATAATCGTAGAACTATGTCGCTGCGCCCGCGCATCTGACGCTCATTGTTTTATACCTACATATCATTGTGATGTAACACGCTAGGTGTCGCCCCGGGCGCGGCTTGTAATCTTGATGTATTAGGTAGAAAGAATGATATTTAAAAACATAATGTTGCTACTTTCCTACTTACGTTATTGTGTAATATTTGCGGTTAATTTACCTTTTTTCAAAAATAGATATATCTCCGTTTCTGTTAATCTATTTGTATTGGATGTTTTAGAGATTGCTCTTCAATCCTTGAGTTAATTTTAATTATATTTGGTGCGAAGATAGTTTAAGTCTTCGGAGCATGTTTAGGCTAGAAAAAACAAGAAGAGAAAGTATTTTAGTAAATTCTGTATGCGGGTGAAAAAAAATTCCGTGAGAAAGGGTAACCTTTCTCACGTATATTTTTGATATAAATACCCTATATATATTATCATATGACATGTAATCATAATTTTTAACAGCCTCAAAAAAATTGGTTCTCTGTTTGACCAGAATTTATGGATGTATGATTTTCTCGAAAGCTAGTGATCCAATTTAGATGGGGCTTTCGCTATTTGACTGGACAGGTTTTAGTGTATAAAACGTTGTCCTAGATTGTAAAACACCAGAGATATAAGCTAAAACATAGACATTTTCATTCGGCGATGTGCTTGATCATTGTTTTCCCTTGATATTCACATAAAAGTGGTGAATTTTTCTTCAGACTTGCAATTTTAACTAGTGGAACTTGATTTTTTACAAAATTATCTACATTCTATTCCGAACCCAATGACACCTCGTTCATAGTTTTTAAATTGGTGAATTGAAATAGACGTTTTTGGGCTTTCATAACCAAAATATCAAAAACGGAACCCTTATAGTTTCATCATGTCCGTCTGTCTGTCTGTCTGTCCGTATCTCACACGCATTTTACTCAAAGACTACTCAATAAATATTGAAGAAATTTGGTGGAAAAGTGTCTTGTAGTAGCCGCTACTTAGTTTGGTAAAATGATAAAAATAATTCATTTTAGGGGAACATGTAACAGCAGCTGAATTTTTTTTTTTTTGCAATCATCAACGTGTGCCACATTTTAAGGTTTCTAATAAACTTTTTTGATTGAGTTAATATGTTGACCGAAAAAAAGCTCCACAGCTTGCAACATTGCCATAACGTAGCTTGCTTGTTGGTGTTCTACAGATCGTACCACGAGGAGTGTTCACAACAACTCCGTACACTGATCCCGCCGTCTCCTTTCCATTATTGGACATCTAGGCGCACTGCAGCCTACCATCCACACGTTGTAGCTATACCCACCTGTCGCACAAAGCGGTACGTTTCTACATTAATTATGCGAACAGCTAAAGTGTGAAACTCTCTGCCGGCGTCAGTGTTTCCAGTTAATTATAACCCATACACTATTAAGACTAGAACCTATAGGCCTCATCAATGATTTCCATCGGGCATGATTAAAGCTAAGAGCAAGCCCACGGAACAGAAACATCCGGTGCTCTAGTGGCTGAAAATGTTATCTGGAGGTGTTCAAACTTACGACAAATAATCATTCCCGGATAAGAGAGAACAGCTCCGCACAGGTAAGCTTAATTCAGTGCTTACCTCAGTGGCACCAGTTTCCGTCGGATGAGTTTATTAGTTTTAATCACGTTTACCTTTTACCCGACTGCGCGACTGGGTTATGATTTTCTCCTAAATTTTTTGTGTGCTAAAAATGAATTCCAAAATTGCCCTTTCGAGATATCAGATTATACTTACTTGATACTGTTACAGACAAAAAAAAAAGGAGTCAGGGTAAACTCACGTTTAAAATGATAAACTAATGATATCTTACCCATCAAATACCTACGTTAAATATATGGGCGTATGTACTATAAACCATATACTTCACGATTTGGGAAATACCAGTTTTTAGAGTTACGTAAGTGAACGCTATCGGAATTTACATCATGTGCTAATTTTATGATATTTTGTTCTCAGAAAACGTGTAGAACATAATGTAGGGAGGATAGGTTTTAGTTTTAGGCCATATTTTATTGTTAAATTGCTGTTGTTAATGTTAATTCTTGGCATTTCACACACTATGCGTGGAAATGCCAGGAATTGAGTACCTACATGACACAAACGACTTTTTGTAGATAGGTAAATGTGATTTTTATTTTCGTATTTATTGGAAATAACGTTTGATCAATGTAAAAGTTAAAGTTTTTAACTTTTACATCTACTATCGGTGCATTTCGATCGAAAAAAAATCGTTAAAAAATTGTCGGGTAAAAAAATGTTATTTATTTCAAGCATTGTTAATTTAACCAATTGAATCAGGCGTAACATGGTGGAAATCTATCTTAAGTCGATTATAAGTGAGGGATCCCCCCACCCAACCTCTATCGGTGTATCACCACGATTGAAGTAGTAAGGAAATGCCCTTAATACAACAATCGAAATAGATATTAGATTGTTTGGATAAAGAAATTATTGTTTTAAACCGTCACCATTAATTTAATATTATAATGTATCCTAACAATCGAACAAATAACACCGATCGTGGTATCGAGTACGGTACAGGTCATGTACGGAACCATAGATTGTAAGCTATAATTAAAACTTAGATCTTACAATAAGGAAGTTTTGGATCCATCTTCTTTTCTTGGTAGGTATAACCTATTATAAATGTCGTCCGTTTATTAATTTTTGATTTGAAATCGATGGGAAATTGTAGTTTCCAAGGCCATGATGTCGTTAGCCTTTGGGAGAACATTATATCTCTATGGTTAGTCATAGTAGGTAGGATAGATATGTGAAGGTTAAGGAAAAGTTATATGAATTGGGTAAAGAGATAAACAAATATATAAACAAGTACTTTGATTGAACTGAACGTAATTTCGAGCCCAAATATCCCGATAAAAACGCCTACTTTTATATTTAATTGTATTAAGGAAAAACCAAGGGTAGGTACCTACCTATTCACTCGAACATAGTATTTTAACTTTGAGCCACTTAATATATACCTACCTACCTGCCGAATTCCGTTTCCATTCTTTTACATTAAAAAGTTGGTATGAGATATGTATATCTGCGGCTTCGTAACAGAATCGTTGCAACAGAATCCACATTACGGCCTTTTGGAAATAACTGATTGAATCAGGCGTCACATAGCGAAAATCTATCTTTAATTGATTATTATAGAGAAAATCCACCACTCACCGTCTGTGAATCACCACGATTGGACTTTTTGAAGACAAAGCTTATTGTTTAGTTCACCTTGCTTTATTTTGATGGTCAGGTTCAAAGTTATTTGGATTTGAAGTGAGTCAAAAAAACATTTTTTTTCTGTGAGATATACCTACGATAGGTTGGTATATTTGTGTACCTACCACAGAAAAAAAATGATTTTCATCTAGAGGTATGGCTACACAATCTTTCTGCTCAGATCTATAAGTAGGTGTAATTATGATATTTGTTTTGTAATTGAGGTCACACGCTAGTCAAAGTCTATCGATCTATCAATCACTAAGCGATAAAAACTGCTACTGAATATTTATCTTGGTATTGGTCTTAGTTATCAACCACTTAATATGATGAAAATACGTACAACCGTTTTGAAGATAGGTAAACATTTTTTTATAGCACGTGTCACATAGCTTGTAATGCTTTTGTCTTACTTACTCATGTACATTTCTTATGCAGAATATATTCATGAGATTAGTCGTGAGTTAATTGTTTTTATTATGTCTCGGCACAAAATATACACGGCCATCGGATACCAAACTAGAAAAGCTTAGAGGTAGTATGAGACTACGACTAGTAGCATAGCGGTCAGGTGGCGGAAATCTAGCTTAAATTGGTTATTAAGGAGGCCCACCACTCACCTTAGATCTGTGAATTTTAACGATCCGGACTCCCTCAGTTGATAAAAATATAAACCTACCTGTCCTGCCACCAACTGTCATACTAGGCACCTCCGGACCCTTGCTGTTTCGCCTCTACATGAGTTATCCTCTGGATACGACTGAGTGCTCCCAATTATTGCCGAACTGTCAAAAATAAATTCATCTGTCGGTAAATAAATTGACGTGTTCGGCCTGTTGGCCTAGTGGTTAGTGGTTAGTGACCCTGACTGCTAAGCCGGAGGTCGTAGGTTCGATACTCGGCCAGGATAAAAATTTGTGTGATGAGCACGATGGTTTATTCTGTGTCTGGGTGTCATTTATCTATGTTATGTATGTATTTAGAAACATATATATATGTATGTTTTCAGTCTGGTTATCATAGTACAAGCTCTGCTTAGTTTGGGATCAGATGGCGTTGTGTGAGTTGTCCCAAGACATTGTTATTATTATCTCAATGAGTCCGAATTTATGTTTTTAGCTTCAGGGCCTACATTTCATGAGGCGTCATCATGAAGGTGAAATTTTCAAAACCCTTTGAAGGTACCTGCGTCACAAAAGGAACTCAAAGTCGACATTTTAAGCAACAGGAGCTTTGGTCCTGGGATGCCGAATCAGACAATTCGGTCATGTCTGTTTATACGTACCTACCTACCTAGGTAATAAGATTGTTATTATCATCATTAAAAAACGATAAAATTAACATAAATGTTTGATTTATATCATCTGAAATTTTAATTTTAAAACACAATGTTGTTTTAAAATATCAGTTGTTTTAATTATAAGTATCTATTAATAAATCTTAAAAGATTGATTAACTTTGGATTATTTTATAAAAGTAATCTTTACAAAGGTCGTCACCAGATTTAAGAAAATATAATCAAAAAAGTTCATTAATATATCAAATATTTGGTAGAAAAACCTACCTAGTCTTAAGATTTGTCATGACAGTCAAAATAAATTGATGATTGCATCAAAACCAGCTTAGAATAATCTCAGTTTATTATTGTTTTGTGGGTAGGTATTACTTAAGTTCTTGGTATTTCAGATTTAAATGAAATATTACACAAGTCCCATACACCTTGAAAAAAAGAAATATTGAATGTTGCATGTTCCATGTTCATATTTTTAATAGATAATTTTAAAATTGCCTTTCAATATAATTGACAGCGATTTGTTGGACGATTCATATGAACAGAGTAAATTTAAATTGCATATAAAAGTGTGGACATGACTACGACCTATGTTGAATAATAATCAACTAAACAAAATAATACAATTAATATAAACTAAGATTCAACTTAATCCCACTAGATTGCTTGAGCGGATTTCGATGAAATTTAAAATCCTTACAGTTCGGAAAATATTAAACTACGAACACTGTGACCGTTCACAGTAATTCAGTAAATCTACAATTATTATACAACATTATACTAAAAATATAAAAATAGAGCACATGCCTAACTTAGTAATCACAGGAAAATATGTTTTTCTAATAATCGGAATTGTACAGGCCCAATAAAAATTAAAACTTAATTTAAACTATTAACAAACATTAAAGTAGGATATCGTATCTGCTATCGATGTTATCATCGGCACATAACCGGACATGTCACAAGGAACCTTTGCGTACTTCGAGCACCCGCACCGGTGGCCGAAGAAGCATCTAAGTTCAAATGTCAAACCGCGTCCTTGCCGTGCAACGATGCGCCTACCACTATAAATGGCGAGCCCGACGACACACAGGCATCAGTCGCTTCATTGCCTCTCAATCACACAGTCCCACGACAACTAAAAAACCCATCAAAAATGAAATCTGTACGTTTAGTGATTTGTTAATTTGAATATTAAAAAGCAGTGATTTTATCCACCTTCCATATTAAGTACATTTGAATTTGGATCTGATCTTTTTAATCGAGAATAGCAATTGTTAATCTTCAAGTCTGATAATATGCCTTGTTCAACAGTTCATCGTTCTCGCCCTTCTCGTCGCCGCCGCGCTCGCTGCTCCGGCCAACCCCGATGCTGATGCACAGATCCTGCGCTACGATAGCGACAACATCGGCGTTGAGGGATACCAATTCGGGTAAGTAACTTTCCTAAGACAGCTGCATAAAAATACTTTGATGTTCTCAAAATTTATCCGTATCTAAATTGATATCATACAATACAAGGGTCAATACAAGGATGTTTGTGATTAGGGCTTTTAAAATTATTAATATATTGTGTCTCTGAACAGTGTGGAAACCTCCAATGGCATTAAGCAGGAAGAGAATGGTGTTCTGAAGAACCCTGGTACTGAAAACGAGGCCATCGAGGTTCGCGGATCTTTCTCCTACACTGGCCCTGATGGTGTCCAATACTTAGTGACCTACATCGCCAACGAGCTCGGTTTCCAGCCCCAAGGCGCTCATCTTCCTCAAGCCCAGGCCTAAGTCAATAACACTAATCCCAATATCTAGTCCAAAAATACTCATTCCAACCTCTCTCCCTTCCTTGTTAACACTCCAATCTCCAAGCGATCTGTGATATGATCCTGTACAATTTTGTTGAATAAAACGATATATGTTTTAGTAATTTACACATTCGTTTAATTCCCAATTCATCCAACCTCGAAATCGTCTATCTATTCAGTGAACAGATTAAATATGTTGAAACTAAAGCTATATAGGAATGACTATATCGGTGAAATAAAATGCAAATGTTTTTTTCATAACAATGAAAGATGTTTTATGTGATCATATAAGAATTACTTACTTAAAATGTTGCATCTTGAAGATTATAGCCTCAACAAAAATATTATTATACAAAACGAATAAGAACATGTTAAGCTACATGAATACAGCAGCGATTAAAACTTGACATAAAGGGCCATGCTTTAAAAACAAGACTTTTTTATATAATTTCATGGTTAAATATTATTTGTTGGTATTGTTTTGATATTATTAATACATATATTACGAACTGGTTCAACACAAAAGATGATTTTAAAATAGCTAAACATAGAAATATGTAAATTTATTATCGGCATGACCTTCTGAACAAGATGGCCCGTCTCCTCATGATCATCATCTCATTATAAATTTAAAGTTAAAACATCTGCATCCTCGAATTTCCTAAATTTTGTCATAAGTTGAAACTTAATGCTTCTCTTATAAGGCTTTATAGGTGTTTAAAAGGTGACCATCTCTACCTCAGGTGTTTTATGGTTTACCATTTAAATTAATGTTTCTTAAGCCTACACTCACGAATAATGTTGAAACGTTAGTTAGATAGTGAAAGTATTTCAGAAACTGGTTTCCTGGCAGCAATATGATGAAGAGCCTAATTATAATCTATTGTCTTAGAATGGCGACTGATTTTACACCAATTGGGTGCAGGATTCTAGTAAGAACTATTTATAGATGGCAACACTTTTAGAATTTTAAATATCGTGTTCTCAATCTTTTTAAGACGTATTTCATTGGTATGCTGATACAATAATAGGTAGAAATATTTACTCATAGTATCTAAATTACGAACGATCAGATTTATGACGTTAAAACAATGTAGAATTCTGCTGTACTAAAATTAGTTTTCAGTTGCAAGTAATTTCATTTAATATTGGCCGTGTGGTACCAGCTCAAGGATAGGACTACCCCGTTTCTTCCCGTGGGTTGACGACACCCAGGCGACTAAGGTATCCCAGCGGAGGACGGGCATTATGGCAATCACCCCCAACATCTAATTATAATAAGCAGGTTCTACTGGGGAGGCCCGTGCCCAGCAGTGGGACATCATATGAATGAAGAAGTAGGTAATTTTAGTACCTATTACTTTGTCCGTCATATACATTTTAACATTACTAACACAATTAAGTGCTGATACCAATTGAATTGCAAAATATATTTCAACTTGGCCGCTTTTACTAAATAATGTTAGAATAGACACAGCTTCTCTAATTATGGCAGGCACCCATATAATGATATAATAGTTTTCCATATAATGCGAAGACTGCTATATTTGGAGAATACGAACGCGAATGTAGCTACTGTGAGTAAATTGTTAGAATTACTATTAGAAGATACATGGTTTGGTGTTAATGAGTTTCGTTTTGAGACATTTATATTTGAGATAAGTAGATAATTGACCCACCTAAAGCAGTGTGAATAACAACTCATTAAAATTTTAAATAATTGTACAAAACCAGTCAAGTAACAAATATGGTTGGTTGAACCATTAGATCAAATGTCATAATTTTCTCATTCTATGTTCATTAAATTTTAACTTAGTAGACACATATTTTGATCAATTACTAATACATAGAGGAGACTACAGGAACTAAATGTGTACTGATGTTGGACCTCCATAGCCAAGAATACTCGAATCTACAATAGGACGAAATTCTCTATAAATGTGCAACGTTTTAGATGCATTCGTGATTATCAAAACCCGTGAACTTCGAAGCTTCGCATAGTCTCCCACGCATTAGTTGATCAAACGTCAAAAAATAATACAGATGACTTGCGACTAATTGCATGTAAGATACACTGACCGCCCCCCTCATATTTGTGCAAACAATACAACAATTAACGATTCTTGAATACACTTAGAACATATGAGAATAGTCGAACGACAAAAACAATCTCTAAATGTTCAGTACCTACCTTCAAGTTCACAAGTATTTGGACTTATGTTAACACACAAACATAGGTTGCAGTGTATCCATAAGTAATTGTAATGGCTTAATGCCTATACCTATAATAATAACATTTCAAACATAATCATAATGACGTTAGCTTATGAATCGTTACCACTTAGGTACCTACAGGTGATGTTAAAAAATCCTTTGGAACATAACCGATTGTTTTCAAAGATATCATTAACTATAGTTAATATAATAATAACCGCACAATGATCTCTGTCAACACAAGAAAACGTCGACACAATAGAGTTACGACAGTTTAATTACGACCCAATCATTTTCTCAGCTCTGCCCACCTCTATAAAGATCAGCCGTGATATGTGATTGTAAGCATTTTGATATTCAATACGATATATGGGTATCGTAATATCAACGTCATGCAATAGGTACACTATATATAATATCGTCTTCAACTATATTAACTAGTCCGGCCACAAATGCTGTTACATAAAAACTTTTTTTTTTTCAACTTTTTAATTACTTTACATTTGTAACGCGTTTATTATTTTTAAAAGTTCTTTCGATTTCGTGCCATTCCACATATTTCTTCGAGTTCATTATCAAATTACAATATGGATTGAGGTGTTAAAGAAAATAGGATTGCGGTAATCGCCTTGCACAAAGTGGGTCGGCCATATTCCAAACAATTCAAAAGCTTGGTATCAGCCTTATGTTCGTATATCGTACTATCAACAGATACAACAACACTTTCTTTGTCGAAGACCATAAAATATCGGGGCCACGTGCTGTTAGAACTACAAAGGCTGTTAATGCTGTTAAAGCCAAAATTCGTTGAAATCCCATTAGGTAGCAAAAAATCTTATCGCGTGAATTTAATATTCCCGCTAGGACTCTATCGTGTATTATAAAACAAGACCTGAAACTCGGCGCTTATCGTCGATATACAGGACGTGCCCTAAATCAATCTTTACAATTAAAGATAGTAGATCGATCAAAACGCCTTCTATACGCAGGTGAAGGGCACAGAAATATCCTCTTTACCGATGAAATAAAATTTACGATTGGAGAGCACTACAATAAGTAAAATGATAAAATGTACATAGTTCTATAAATAGAAATATTAAAGGCCTGTATAAAAGCCAAAGGTGGCCATTGAATAGACTTAAAAAATAAAGTACATTTAAGAAAGTTTTAGTAATATTACATTACTTCATTTAAAAAAAATGCATTTTCATTAATATATACATGAATTCATACAAATAAGTAATCGTTATAAAAATAAAACTTGATCACGACAAAACCAATCGATTGACACATTACTATTTGAAAATGAGACAAGTACCTTGTCAAAGCGCAACGGTGTACTTCTAAAAACATAACATTACCTTTTGACCTCATGGTAACCACGGTAATAAAACATGATAACGGTTGAAAACTGTATCGAACATTCGCCGAATATGATTTATCGTACGAAGCTCTATAGATTGCCAACGTTTCATTTCACTTGTACAATATAGGTATTGCTACAATCGAACTCTTGGTCCCAATGTGGGCAGGCGGTGTAAATCGTTCATCAAGCTTCATTGAAACTCGCAACGTACTCGCGCAACATTCGGACAATGTAATTAATGACAAAGAGATGGCACAAGATTATTGAAAAATGATTTTTATGACTGCGACTGTAATTATAGATAGTTAAATAATTCGTGGCAATGTTATAATTATTGTTTGTGGTGAACCTACATTCCATTGGTACTCGGTATCATCTGAATCAAGGTATTGTTCTCTAATATAGCTAAAACACATATTTCACGGAAGCAAGACCCCCACAAGAAAATAAAAGGAATGTTTACCAGTGACTGAAATTGGTTCAATACTTATATGAAGATAAATTATAATGTAAGGAATTATAGACACTGACATAAATTGAACATTATAAAGAGGATTGCACTCACAGGACTTATATTGAAACTTGGTACCTTGATTAATCTACCTAATGATTGTCTTCACTTAGGTACGGGTGGTATATCCACCAAATGGATCAAAAACGTATCTAGTGATGACGCAAAAATCGATAACGGCAATGTAGTAATAGATCAACAATTCAATTAATTTCTACGAACAAGTAATTGCGGTGATATATTCCGGCAGACGAGTGTAAGGATTGTGAAGTTCAAACCACAATGAGGACGCGTGACTGACGTTGAGTAGTTCGACAGAAAAAAAAGAAGGTAGTAATGTGTGGGAATTTTGATATTTGTGACGTAATTGTAGATATTAGTGAAGATAAAGTGGCCCAAGTTAAGCACGCCATATTTTTCTGAAAGTCTTTGAAACCGATACGAATCAGCCTGCAAAAAATGCAAGCAATGTAACATTCGCAAACAGGTGCAGGTCAGTTTGCTTACGATTTTGTCAACAATGTAGACACTGAAGGACCACGTGAAGGTTTAAAGTTCGAGCATTATAATAAAAAAAAAGGAATTGCTTCTTCTGGATTCGTCTGTATGATTATCCGAATCACCAATCGCTGGATCCATCTAGTGAGTGAGACTTTCACTAATGGGTAGCTAATTTTATAGTGAAAAAAATAATAATTAAAAAGTTTTTAATATAGCAAATCGCACACAATACTAGGTACAGGTTACAGCTACACTTCATGAACCCAAATCACAAATAATCAATCTTTTAATGACTTTCGAAGGTTATATTAACGTGACGAAATATTACTTTTATTCAAAAGGCGAGTGATTTAGTGACTGAAGTTGCATACAAAAATGTTTAAAAGTTTATTATGTCGACATTACCAAAAAAACTTCATCAACTATCGGTCACTTATAGTAAATCTTTACTATTATCACTCTCTACGGTATATGTAACTAGCAGTCCATTACTAACAGAACGAGTATGTGCGTCATCACGGCCAAATACGGGTGCCACGAATATAGTATCGATTTCACATCTAACATTATCGTCTTTGAATACAATACAAACCATTTTCCTTAGAAGGAACCGAGACATTTGTTACAAGTTATTGCAAACAAATCGATATCAGAAACACGAATTTAATCAGATAAATTTCAATAAATAATCGATTAACACCCATAAGGCACATTTTTAATAACAAAAGTGGTAATTTCGATCAATAATTCATCAAAGCGCGGACGTTAGTAGGGTATAATTGGGGGTTCTGGATCACTTCCTCGCTTCGCTCGGCGCGTGATCCAGAACCCCCAATTCTCCACACATAGAACATGATCCAGAACCCCCAATTTTCTACACATGCAATATGATCCAGAACCCCCAATTTTCTACACATGCAATATGATCCAGAACCCCCAATTTTCTACACATACGCGAGCGATTAATAACTACAATGTGTGATGCATTTATCGACGCGAGTCTGAGAAACTAATCAACCGTTTGATTTGGAGCTGAACTCTAAATAATATAATTATGTATGCGTATGTATGACTGCCTCTGTGGCGCAGTGGGAGTGTGTCCGACTGCTGCGCAAGAGGTTGTAGGTTCGATTCCCACACAGGACGCCACTGTGTGTGATCCACAAATTGTTGTTCTGAGTCTGGGTGTTCTTTGTGTCCGTGACATGTATGTTTGTAAAGTCCCCGCGACACGGGGCTTGCACCATACTGCGGGAGTAGTCTTTAAAAAAAAATGTACATTCTAGTTCAAACACTTTTTATTTTATTTATTTATTAAGATTAATAAAAAAAAAAAACATGATTTACATGAATACCTACTTAAAACTAATACATGCCCAAAAATAAAAACAATGTAACAATTACTTATAGGTAAACACCGCTTATTAAAATGCTATTAACATTTTAAACAATGAAATTTCTTATCGCACACAATCATCTACTAATCAATAAATAATCTCTCCCTTTAATTTGACATATCGATCGGGTACCCAGCTGGTGCAGTGGATAAGCCATTGGCTACTGCTATCGGGTCGCGGGTTTGATTACCACGCGAGCAAATATTTGTATGACATACAGATATACGTTTCGGTTTGGGTGTGACATGAAACTAGGAAAAAAATATTGGACTTGGTTACATTTTTCAATAGAAACATACTTAATTTGGTTTTAAAGTTACCCAGTGATAGATAGGTATCGATCTTATTGTTCTGAGAGAGTACATACCAATTCCTTTTTAGAAAATCGTCTCAGGTATACGCGACGGAGCGGCGCCATCGCCGAATAAGGAAAGTAAGCATGTGGTCATATTGAGTAAGTAACAATCAATTAATTTTAGATCTTATTTGCTGATAACATAGAACTCATTTTTTAGCACACATATCAAAATCGCTTTCTCACTTAGCTAGCGATTTGTCACTAAAACCACTGCTTAAAAATGTGATCTACAAATAAGACTGCATGGCATAATTTCATTTTAATTAGCACACATCTCCTGCACTTGCAGCTTGTCTTTGACAATAATATTTTACAATATATTGTGAACAAGAGAACAGGAAGTATGTACGTACAACTCTACAATCACTATTTATATCGAATAATCTAATAGTAAGTTGAATTTGTGAGTGAAATTTATTTATGGTGTTCTTAATTTTAGGTCGACCAATCCCTTCGATTCTGACTGCGAAATACCACCATCTCAGCCATCGCCGTCGGTAGAAAAAAAGAAGATAAGGAAAAAGGTTGTCGGAAAAACAAATAAAAATTCTGTGAAAAAAATTGCTCCGGCGGTGGTCAAATCTAGCTTTTTTGGGTCCGACTCGGAGACAGAAGTTGATTTGCCAGCGCCAACGAAATCGCTCAAAAAAAGGAAGCTGTCGGATTCAGAGGTATGCTGAAGTTTTTTTATTTGTAAATACGGAGTCCTTTTATTTTCCATTATTTTAGCATATTAGTTAGACTTTGATGTTCTAAATACGATTCCCGAGGGGTTAGGTAAAATTTATGGTTCAGTATATTTTTTTCAGAATCTGTCATGCTTTCCTTTTAAATTATTT